>VDFB02358134.1:227317330-227348553 GCA_007258455.2 Sequoia sempervirens | reverse complement strand
CTCTCTCTCTCTCTCTCTCTCTCTCTCTCTCTCTCTCTCTCTCTCTCTCTCTCTCTCTCTCTCTCCTATCTCTAGATCCCCTCTACCCTCTACCTTTAATCCTTAAACCCTTAAACCCTCTCTCTCACACTCACTCACTAATTCTATCTTGAGGTCCCCTGATCTGTAAACTAGGACGTTAAAGTTTTCCAAGACTTAATCCAATTACAGATTTAATTCCCAATCGCAATAGTAATTCGTGATTATGCAATAAACTCTTGAGATTATGAAACTACGTTATGCTTTCAAACACTTATAATCAGTTATCTATAATAACATTCATGAGAGAACAATAAAGAGATGGAAGAGAGACACAAACAATTTGATAACGGAGTTCGTCCTTGAGGACTACGTCTTTAGGTCCGCTTCTCAACGTTGGACTGCTTTATTGATATCGCCAAGCTTCAATAGCCTTCTTACAATATCCAAGCTTCAATCACTCACAATTTAACAATTTTTGGTGTACAAAAACACCTTGTAAATTTTATCCTCCAAAGATTCTCCCTTTGCTTCACAAAAACAAAGCTTTCCCAAAATCACTTGGACTTCTGAATGAATTTACAAAAGCCCATACCCCCTTTAAATACATAATAATAAGCCTAAATAGGCTTAACCACCAATTAAATGAATAACCTCCTACAAACCTTCTTTCCTTTGTTATCAACCCTTTTCGGCATTTTGTATTTGGGTTTTATTTGGTTTGGGGTGGTTGTTTTTTAACTATATAGTATATTTTTTTAGGCCTCATACCATATAATACATGAAAAAAGAACACTGCCTTACAAAGACGTAACATGTTCAGTGGTGCAATGGCCATATACCATTTTACTTGGGTGGTGGTCATGGGTTCCAAACCCGTCGGTCATCATTTTTAAAAGAATCTCTAAATAAAACGAAAACAAAACAAAACCATTGTTGCCATATATAAGTGTGCCCTCGTGGGTGTAACGACAAAATAATGGATTGACAACGCTGAGGTGCAGATTTCAAATCTCACAAGATCATTTTGTCAACAAATTGATTGAAACAACCTGATGAGTGTGTTGAGAGGAGGACACGTCACCCTCCCAGGAGATGCCACATGTCAACAACTGATTCGCTATTGGAGACACGTCAATGCTGATGAAGCTAACTCGACTGCTGACTCGGATGCCACCTGTGTTGCCATGTCAGTTGTACAGAATGATGAAATAATACAGATGACACGTGTCAAGTCCTGATTAGTCCACCTCATAATCCGTATGGTGCACTCATGTTGACGTCATCAACTGTACCTTCTGGTCCACCAAGTCAACCGAGAACTTTGACCGGCCACATCTCGCGCATATGAGCTTTGTTTTCGACGAAACGAACGTTGTCAGAATCATCTCAACGAGCACTTTGATTTGGTGCCATTTTCAACATATTTTGAGACAATCAATTTTTTTGCTTCCCTAACAGCCTCTGGTACCCAGTTTGACTGAACCTTTGACTGAGCATAAGTTGCGCGTACAATCTCCTTTTGACATGATTCAAGTTGCATCAGGATCATGTTGACGAGCTCTTCAATATGAGACCACTTTCAAGTGATTTTGAAACTGTGAAATTTTTGAGGTTTCTAGATCATGCCCTCTACCCTTAACCCTTGACCCTTAAACCCTAAACCCTTCTACCCTCTACCCTTTATCTCTCTCCCACTCCTCCCTCTCTCTCTCAAGTCTCTCCCTCCTATCCCCTCTCCCTCTCTCCCCTCTACCCTTAACCCTTAAACCCTACTTGGTACCCCACCTTCCCCCTCTCTCGGTCTCCTCCACCATATTCCATAAACCCCTTGTCCACCACCCTCTCCCATTGCTCACTCTCTCCTCCTCCACCACTATTCCTCCCCCTCAGGTCTCTCCTCTATCTCAGTTCCCCTCTTCCATTCCTTCCCTCTCTCTCCACTCCATTCATTCCTTCTTGGCTCCCTCTTCCCTTCCCTTCCTTCCTCCACTCCCCCCTCTGCAAGTCTCCTCCCTACCCCCCTCTCCCCCTCACCATTCAGTTTCCCTAAACCCCTATACCCTCTGTCTCTCTCCTTTCCTCCCTCTCTCGTCTCCCTCCTACCACTCTCCCTCCTCTCCCTCACCTTAACCCAGCCCTAGACATTTTGTCCCTTATCTCCACTCCCCTCTCTCCCGTTCAGATCCACTCTCTATCTTCTTCCCTTCCTTCCTCTAAGTCTCCTCTCCCTCCCTCTCCCTCTTCCATAAACCTATTCCCTTGTCCTTTATCTCTCTCCACTCTCTCAGGTCTCCTCTCACCATATTCCCTTAAATATTCCTTCCCTTTATCTCTCTCCACTCTCCCCCCTCTCTCTCCAGGTCTCCCAAGTTCCCACACTCTCTCCCTCTCAAGTCTCTCCCTCCTACCCACTCTGCCTCTCTCAAGTCTCTCTCTCTCACTCCTATCTCTAGATCCCCTCTACCCTCTACCCAAGTAAGCAAGTTAAACCCTTAAACCCCCTCTCTCTCACTCACTCCTTCTGTCTCGAGCTCCCCTCTAGCCTTAAACCCTTAAACCCTCTATCTCGAGCTCCCATCAGGCCTTAAACCCTTAATCTCTCTCTCTCTCTCTCTCTCTCTCTCTCTCTCTCTCTCTCACTCCTATCTCGAGCTCCCCTCTAGCCTTAAACCCTAAACCCTTAAACCCTCTACCCTCTATCTATCTCCCACTCCCTCCATATCTCTCTCTCAAGTCTCTCCCTACTACCCCTGCGCTCCCTCTCTCTCCCACTCCAGGTCCATATCTCTCTCTCAAGTCAATGATATGGGCCTTCCGTAAAAAATTTCAGCCATAGATGTCATTCTCTCTAGCTGAAAAAATCCCATGCAGGCATTAAAAAAAACATAAGAATAGTTAAAAAAAACCATAAGCACAAAGATAACGAATCTTAAACTTCACTTCTCAGGTGGTTTAAAGCATGAGAACAAAATAACATTTTGGGTCTCTAAATATTATACAGTATATGATACAAAGCAATTTCATCATGGTGGGAAAATCATTGCACTAAAAATATTTCTAGAGAGAATAAAATCCAGGAGGTTCATAGGGTTGTAAATACATTAGAATTAGAATAGGTATAGCTAAAAAAGGAGTGACTCGTAATCATTTTAACCATAGTTTGCATTTGAGAATAAAAAAATATGGAATATGCATCATTAAATTAGTTAGGTTGTGCAAACAGACCTCATCTTTCAATTGAATATTCTCAATATGCAATTGTTGCTCTTGAACACTAACTTCTACAATAATAGCAGTTCCTCCGCAGTTGGTGCATATAGTATTTTTGAATTTGTTGAGGAGTATGCATGTGATAGCACTTCTTTTTGGGATGGTTATCTTCGTGCTCATCACCAGATCCATTCCCTTCCATGTTGTAACTACCAGACCTGCTCTCATACTCTTCATCTCTCTATAGATCCCAAGTTGAGACTCTCCACCGCTATTGCCAAACATGTCTCCTTTTCCTTCCAAGCTACTTGTCTATCTAACAATTCCCATCATAAATATATACTTACTTATATCTATAAACAAACAAAATTCCCCTAAGCAAATCAAATTAATACACATTTCCACATCAATACCCATGTTTTTATGATTTTCGGTTGAAGAGAACACCTACTAGCGTCAAGGAGAGCTTGGGTGTGGAGCTATAGATGTTCATGTTCATATTAGACCTTCGCTAAGGGACAATGAAACAAGGTTGTGCCATTCCAATATTGTTAGATGATATCTCAAATAAAAACCTTTTATTTGAATCATTCCTGCCCTCAACTAAACTACCCAATCCAAAATTCATCCCAAAATGCTTTTCAACCGTTTCTAATATATATACTTTTTTAATTATATACTTTTAATATTATAATAATAGCAATCATATATTATAATAATAATTATATATTATTACTATAATATTATTATTATTATAATATATTGTAATAATAAGTATTTATATCTTATAATATAAAACGAATTTAATTTAGATTTATATTAATATTATATATTATAAAATACAATTATTAAAAAATGGGAAAACAAACAGGAAAATGGATCCATGTCAAGAGGTTCGACCGAACCCATTTTTGAGGTTCGACCGAACCCATTTAAAGTACTTTTTTTTATTGTATTTCAAAGTGGTTTGACCGAACCACCTTTTTTTCACCTTCACCCTCCTAGGCACCAAAATTGTCTAGAATTTTGCACTTCGAAGCTCGATTTGAAAATGAAAATGGAGGAGACTTCACAAACCCAGCTGGTATCAAGTAGCCCTCAAAACGATCTATCCAACAAATATAATTTTAATATGTTTTGGTTTTATTATCTATTTGTTTTTTAAGTTTTATTAAATATAGGTTTCTCACCAAAAATGAAGTTCTCTATTTTGCACATGTGGAAAAATAGAAAATTATCAAAAAAAAAATTTGAAAAATATGAGTGCACTAGATATTGGAGTCCTTCATCCAACAAAAAAAAAATCGATACATACAATAAAAGTTATACATTATATAGTCGCGTTATGTATGAATTGTAATTGGTTTGACTTTGAAACTTGATTAAAGAAAAAATATTCAATAAAAAAGTATCTAACCAAGTGGAAGCACTAGATATTAGAGTTACAAATCTAAATTCGAAAGAATTATAATTTTATCCTTCAAGGAAAAAAAATTTATGTGTTATATGGTGTGCGTCACTTTTTAAAAATGTTGTTTTATGAAAAAAACCAGCTTTCGTGCAAGATGGAAAAAGAAGTGTGATCTGATTCCAAAAATTTTGAAAAAACTATTTTTAGAATCTATAGACAAAATGTGGAGAGACTCTAGTTTACATCATCTTCAAATTCCTCGCGGTTTATCCGCTATAGGTACCCCAATGTGAAGATTTAGTTAAAAATAATAATTTCAATGTCTAATTTGGCCAAAAATTGTAAACCACTATTGTGGGATCACCCTATGAATATAAGATTTTATATCGAATCAAATTAAATGATATTTAATTACTAGATTCTTTATGGCATCCTAGAATTTCAGAGCCATACTATGCATAACACAATACAAATTAATCTTCAAATCAAGTTTAATTCTGGATTATTATACAGTTTCACATGTTTTCAATGCTTTAGATTGGGGCTAGGTGTGTCTAGCCAATGATATTGTGTCATCAGTATTAACTAACTATGCATAAACTAGAAGAGTCACTACTCCCATGGTTAGAGAGAAATAACTTGAATAAGAGGTGGTTGCCAGATCTAGATCGTTACAAGTATGTAATCGAGTATTCAAGAGATTGTGTCAAACCTATTTGGATGATTAAATCAACATTAGTATGTCATCACTTTTGAATGAAATTTTGTTTATGATTGTTAACCTTGGGCACAATCCAAGAGAAGAGTTAATCATTGCTCAGTAAAGTTTCCAATTTGAGTAAGGGTGGGTGAACATACGACACCACTTCATAGAAAGTGGATTTATTATATATATGAAAACTCTAGCCAGAGTAGGTGTAAAAGTCATTACTTACACTTTGTTGGATCATTGTGATTTGGGTTTACATGGCTAGCTAGTAGTGTTTGTAATATAGGGGGATTCGCTACTCACAAGTTCTTTTCGTTCAGAGAGCCTCATGGGGTGAACTGCCCTATACTACCTCAATAGAACAACACAAAATTTTTAGAATCTAGAAGAGCAAGTCATAGAGATTCTATGGAAAAACTAACGAGCTCTCATCCAAAGGACGTCAGCATAGAATACGGACGACAACATGGCATTCTAGCATCCCAAAGGTGCGCTGGCGTCTCGTACGGACTAGAGAGTGAGAATGTCACAGAAAGTAACAAAGTGAATGCTTCTATCTGATTGCTAAGAACTCATAGAATATAGGGAAATAACATAAAGTGATAGAAATAAAATAAAGAAGTAGAAATGACAAAGGAGAAGAAAGGAAATACTTATGACTGTGCGAGCGATGAAGCTTCCAGCTTGTGGGTGTCTTCAACACCTGCACACAAGAGGGAGAGAAAAATTGTTGGGTGGCTGTATAGGGTCCTACCTTAGTCAGACCCTATTTTGGTGTTCCCACCTCCACGAACAGCTAGATAGATAGAGAGAAAAGTAGAAATTAAGTAAAGAGCATTAAATCATTACAAAACAGTGTTATGTTACTCAACCAAGTAATAGAGGAGAGGGGTGAAAGCTTACCACCTCCACCAAGAGCACTCAAGGCTAATGGGGGAGAAAATGAGAGGAACTCAAACCTCTGCTGCCATGGTGTTATGTTCCACACTTGCTCTACTGAAGTGGTGGAGTGTTGATGTTGTTGTTGTGAAGTGTAAAGTGTTTGGAGATTGAAGAGATGGTGAAGAAGAAGTTGCTTAGAGCTTGTGAATGGAGTGAAGAAGTTATTAGAGAGATGTGTAAAGGGAGAGGGGAGAGGTGTAGAAGATGGTAGAAGATCAGAAGAAGCTAAAATGCATATGGAAGGAGTGAATTTGAAGGGGAGATGAAGAAAATGGCCATATTCAGGTTGGTCAGCCGAGGAGGGCGTTACAAATTGACCCCCAATGGGAAGTATAACACCTTTGCAGGCTCCAAACGCGGGAATTTGTCAAGGACATAAGTGCACCAGGCAGATGTCTGCGCGCCACGCAGGCGTCCCCGATAGAAACACCTCCACCAATGCTCAAAATAGGTGCCAAGTGTGATGCAAGTAGCGGGCTTAGGTGGAATTAAGCCTCTGAACTTGGCTTTCTAAAGTGGATAAGGGAAAAAAGGGGATTAACATAGGGGATGCAAATTCACTCTATTACAATGTCGTACATGGTTGGAAGGTATTCATAGTTGTATGGCCATACTAGTTATGTAGGACACAACACCATATACTCATATGTGCATTATTAGAGGTTTCCATACCAAACTCTTCAGCGAAGGTAGGGCCATCTTCCGATTAGGAAGATGTGTTGGGGAATGCTAAGTTTGTGGTTGGAGGAAAAGTGCTTGGGTGATGCTCTCCCTCTTGCAGGTGGTAGTCAAGGCTTGTGGAACAAAAGAAGTGTGAATCAAATGAGGGCACTTTGACCTTGAACTCTTGTAAGTTATGAATTTGTATATGAACATGATCATGAATTAATTGTAATCTATATTTGAAAAGATGAGTTTCATTTACTTGGTATTAAGTAATGTTGTAATTTATGCAATAACATGTGGAAATTATTTATGCAATGTGCAGTTATGTTATTGAAAAGGAAATTTTCATTTCCCTATTTTTGGAAACTTATATTATTCAATTTTTAAGTTAAAACTTAGGTAAAAGCTATTGAGTAAACATTAGGTATGTTACTTGCAGTATCAAAGCTACCCGGTTCAACTCTTGAACCTATGAGCTCATTACATAAGTTTTTCCTAAAACATTATCAGTAGCTGATGTTTGAAAAGTTCTTATGGCAGAATGACAGGGAAAATGAGAACAAGGAAAACAATAAGGAAGCCAATTGTTTCCTAAAACTTGTCTAACTTTGGGACTAAAAAAGAGTTGTCGTCAAAGGTTAAAACTCCTAAATCAACAACTCATTGAGAGGCTCCCTTGGGTTGTGATAGGAATGCTTGGGTTTAGTAAGAAGGTTATGGATGAGTACCTGTGAGTACATCCGCCCTTCAAAATTGTTTTAGTTGACTTTGAGGATAAGAAAGAACTTGAGAAGAACCCTCCTTCTAATAGTGACCTATAGTCACAAGGAGTCAAGATTATGTATTAATGAGGATACAATGTAATTCATGAGTAATATAATAAAATTTACATTTGATTAAGTTGAACAAATGAATATGATTTATGTCTATGCTAAATCAGAGGAGATAATTGTGTGCATAAATGAAAAACTTCAAGTGAAGTAGAAAATTCAACATATTGCAAATCAAAACCAACTAGGGAGGTATCCAAGAGGTAGGATACCCTTCTAAAAAACTTGATTGAAAACTAGATTAAAAACCAAAAAGTGATAATTGAAATCAAGATGGAAAGTTGGTACCTTAAAGTAAAGGTTAGAGGCCAGAGTAGGTCAGAAAAGGAAGCAACTCACAAAGGTGAAGATGAAAACCAACATGATCTCACCAACTAGAATGGGCATAGTTAATTTGGAGTCAAGACTTGAAAAATGAGAAAAGAAACTGACTAACCCTTGAAATATTTGAGGTTATGAAAAAGATAAAGCCATCAAGAATTATAAACCAAATTTCTTAGAAAAGTCGGTTGCAAGGAAAAAACTTGGACAGTAAAGCAGGCTAACCAAACAAGAGCCGAGGAAGAGCAATGTTTGGTTGAAGTTGAAATTGAGCTTTTAAATTTGACAACACAAGTAAATCTATGTTAGTCCCTTTATGATCATTTGAAGACGTTCCAAGGGTAAATTATATGTGAATGAGACTATGTTGCCAAGTTGGAAGAATAATTAGATAACCTTGGAAAAAAAAAAGTAATTGCAAGGTATACCTAGTGAGGGTAAGTTAGGGAAAGAAATAGTCATTCAATTGAAGAATACCAAGCAAGAAGAATGTTAATTCATTACTATCAAAATGGAGAAAGTTACCAAGAGTTCAACTTTTTAGATGATTTAATGTTTTATGAGTTTTGGAAACACCAAGGAGGGGAAGAAGAGGAGTATATGGATCAAGAAAAGATCAAATACAAATGTGTACCCTATTCAATGAAGTTCAATGATGAACTCCTAGACAAATTGCTTAGTTGATGATGCATTTTCCACAAAAAAGTTGATGGAGTAGAAAACTTAGATGTATGAGTTGTTAGCGAAAGATTTAAATGGTTAGGAAAAAGTTAGATGCCATTGACCAACTAAAAGAGAAGTAATTACAACACCAATCTTTAAGTCCCTAATTTTGGAAGGTCAATTTATGGTTATCTTTGATGCCTTGGAAAAATATTAGGTAGGATGCTTATACAAGAAGGGAAATTTATCACCTATAAGTTTAGGGATTGAAGATATATGAATGAAACCATGCTCCACATGATTTGGAGCTAGCAGAAATTGTTCATGCTTGGTAACTATGTAGGTATTATTGATTTGGACATCCTTTGGAGATAAAAATAGACCAACATGGTCTAAAGTATTGCTTACCTTACCCAACTAAATATAAATGTTTGTCAAAGGAGATGGATCAAGCTGAAATTAGACTATGACTTTGAAATTAATTATATAAAGGGCAATAAAAACTAGGTTATAGATGTCCTAAGTCGAAGGAGACATATCTCCTCAATGATATATATTCATTATATTTTTAAGAATCAAGTGTGGCAGAAGTTCAAGGGAAATGTTTCATTAAATCCAAATGGATTGTTAAGAATCAAAGGAAGAACCTAAGTACTAGATTTTGAGGAGTTGGGGAATATAGTGTGATAAGAATCTTTATTAGTGTCATATTTAGGACAATCTGGAGTGACAAAATTATTGGTTGATGTGAAACCACTATATTTTTGGAAATATATAGAGAAAGATTCTGCAAAGTTTGTAGCAAGTTGTCTAGAATGCCAGAGGGTGAAGATAGGATGTCATCACCTAACATGACTTTTATATTCTTATGAAATTTCAGAGAGAAAGTGGCAGATTATTAGTATAGTTTTTGATCTTCCGATGTCAAGGATTTGGCATAATGTTATTTTGGTAGTGGTGGATAGGTTCACCAAGGTAGCCCATTTCATCCCGAGAATTTTGACAAGTGGGGCACTAGTCATAACCATAAATTTTTGCAAGAAGTGTTTTGGTCATGTGGTATTCCCGAGAAGATTATCTCAGAGAGGGATACACAAGTCATGTTAAGGTTTTAAGTAAACCATATTTTCCTCATTGAAAAAACCAATTAATAATAAACTCGACTTATCACCCTAAGACAAATAAGTCAAATAAAAAAGGTAAATCAAGTCTTGGTGGATTTATATCTAATATTCATATTACAATAATTTATATCATTCCAATATAAAATTTGATCCATTTGAAACATTATACAGAAGGAAGGGTCAAATTCCTATAAGTTGGGATAACCAAGAAGTAGGATTAGTCTTAGACTAGAAATTTTGTCAGAAATGGAAGAGTAGATTAGGATGATCAAGGAAAGAAATAAGCAGAGAAGAATGATAGGTAGAAAAACATTGTTGATGCTAAGCATGAGTCAAGGAGTAGTACTATTATGCTCAAGATTGGCAGGTATCTAGGAGCAATACTATTATGCTCGAGATGGATAGTTGTCAAGGAGCATAATATTCCAGTGATGGTCATCCTTGGTTTCTTAGTCATTTGATGGATTACAGGGAAGATAACTTCTACCGAAGAATAGGTAGGTAATAGTTGAATCAACCTCATAGTATAGTGTTGGCATATCTTGATGTGGAAATGGTATACTTGACCCTATTGACTTGAGGGTAGACCTCAGTGTAGTATGAGATGCACCAAATCCTATTTCAAGTTGTTTGATGGTGCAGAAGATCAAAGAAAAGGATGGGACCCATGATGTAGTGTGCAATGCACCGACATTCCTTTTCTATTTGGGATACACTAAGGGAAAGTGTGTATTAGCCAATGTGAATGTGTTTTCTAGTCACTGTGGTATATGTGACATGTATGATCCAGTCACTATTGTACTTATGATGTACATATGAATCGTTACTAATGTACTCGTGTTGTATAGTTCTCAGGAGAGGAAGTTTGTTTGAAGCACACAAGTTCTTCCAATGTGTTAGTAGAGTCAATCAGTGCAAGGTCCAATAAGGATGAGATTGTAGAGGGAAGATTATTTGAGATTAAAGGAAATTTTCCTATTTCTTGCATGATTTAGAAAATTAAAAGTAAAACCTTTATTTAACTTTATCTATGTGCTATGATTCTTTACATCGTCGGGGATGATGATTCTTAAGGGGGAGGATATGTTACACCCCAGTCTAAGTTACCAAATCACTTTTACCTTTATGATTAAATATGTTTTTAATGCATGATTATGTTTTGTTGAATTTCAATGGATGAATGAAATGTATGAATACGCATTATGATAAATTAGTTTTTAAATGCTTTAATGATGCTTATGATATACAATGAATGTGATTTATATGTTATCAACTAACTACATACATGTTGCTCTAAGTTGGATGTAGGAAAGGTTCGAGCCCTCCAAAGGGGGAGGGAGAGTATCACCCAAGAGAGGAGGTTGGTATGGGAATCATTGGTATATATATTTGTGTAGACACACACACTCACTACACAAGATAGGGGAACCTTGTCAGGTTAGTCTGAGTTTTGTGTCGGTGAGTGCTAAGCCTAGGTTGTTAGCTTCTTGGTTGTTAAGAAAGTTAGGTTTGGTTGTCTTTTAACCTTCCATGATTGTTTAAGCCAATTTGAGTTAAAGTGTTAAAACTCTTGTGTCTGAGAATATGTTATTTATTGTGTATTTATATATATATATATATGGATACATATATAATGAACATATATGTGTATGTATATGTGGTGGCACATATATATGTACATATATATATAGTGAACGTATTATAATATATATATAATTAATTAATACTATGCATATTATTGTTATTCTAAATATAGTATGGTAGCCATATTAAATGGAAAGTTAAGCCACATGATATAGTGGTATATATGCCACAAAAAGGCAAGAAAACTAATTTTTAATGGTTGTTCAAACCATTTAAGGCTACCACTTTAGGTGTCATATCTTGCATTAAGATAGTGACAATGCTACCACACATAGTGGCCAAGTTAATAGCAAGTTAATAGTTGTTAAAACAACTTTATAAAGGGTGCCTTGACTGAGTCAAATAGGCACTAAAACTGCTATATAGTTAGCAAAGTTAATGCCACACAATGCATGTAAAGGTGGTAGTCAAAGCCATGCATGAGGTAATAAGTTATAACTATTTTAAGAGTTGTTGAAAGTCGTGAGACCAAAAGCCATATCATGCATGTTAAATCTTCCATGCCAAGTTCAAGTTTTGACTGAGTAAAAGGGTAGTAAGTGACCTACACATGGGGTGAATGAGTAAGTTATTGAGTTGTTTTTGTATTGGCATTTCAACATGCCATATGAATGAATTTTTCTGCTATGCTAAGCCTACCAGCAAATAAGAAAGGTTGCACCCAACAAGAAATGTCGATCTAGGAGGAGATTGAGTTGTTTTGAGAGTCATTTTTCAATTGATTTTTGCACAGCTAACCCACGGTTGACAAAGAGGTTTGAGAGGTGGAAACAAATAAGTAAGACATAGCTTTCTTTAAGGGATCAACCACTTCTCCATTGCAGTATAAAAGAATGCAATTGCTCGTAATTTTGTTTCTCATCTTTGGTGCATACATATTATTGTTCTGAGCATATGATAGATGTGAGATTGTGAGGAGATTGTGTATTTTGAGGAAGTAAATTGGAAATATGTATTTTAAATTATCAAGAGAGAGAGTGGAAAGGTTGGTATTCTTAGTTAAGTTTTACTTGGTAGTTGTAGCTATCATATTAGAGGCAAGGGAGAATAGAAGGGATAGAGAGGAGAGCTATGAATAGAGGAGGCAGCAAGTTGAGCCATTGAGTATTGAAGTAAGGACTTGTAGGAGCTATTTAAATCCAAGCATGATTAAGATATCTCTTTCTCTTTCTCGTTTTAATTTTGATTCTAAGTTTTACTATTGTATGAATATGTTTGTGCTATCATTGTGTACATATTGATACTATTAGAAAGTGTGTGAGTACATGTACAAATGGATAGATTACCTATGCATAGAGCTAAATTAGAATACAAGAGACAAACTGGATTAGGGAATTAGAAGAGCATGATAAGTAGTTATCATGAATTACATTATTAGATTATGAAGCATTACATGATTATAAGCATTATGTAAGAATATATTTAAGAGAAATCAAAACCATTGGAAGGTTAATTCTCTTTGAAGCCATGTGAAACCCCAACCACCAGCTAGTTAGAATAACATAGCAAGAGAAGCTAGGTAGAATAATATGATATTATTCAATTAATATAGTATTGTATTGGAATGAGTTTATATTATTTTTCAACAAGAGGGTTTGAAAACATATTAGAAGTAAATATGTCCTCATTACCATTTAAATGATATTATCTTATATTTTGACCAAGAGTCTATTTTATCATTACCTATTCAGGATAACTTAATTCTAAAGAGAAGAATTACGTCTTGGCAAACCAAATCCATAATGCAAGGAGATTTTAAGGTGCAGAAGCACATACTCCTCTCAAGCAGGAAATGTTCTCTAGATTGGATATTAAATTATCATGAATTTAAATATGTGAATATATGTTTCATACTAAAGGAAATGATATGATGCAGAGAAAGAACTCACATAACCCACTTTACACTTTCAAAGCAATGATGCATTAGCATTCATGACTTGATGCTTCCTAATACAACCTTTGAGGCTTTCCAACATGGTCAACTAGAGCTTCAATAATAACAAACACAAGTGTATGTATTGTGACATTATTCAACCTTACAAAACATATTTCAAGGGTTTCACATCCATCTATAACCAAATAAGATAACGGATCACTCAAGACCATGTTTTGGTGCACCCAACACAACTTGTGAAATATTGCATATGAAGCCTAAGATCACTCAACAATGGGAATGACATGAGAATATGGGTAACAAGGACAAGGAAAACCTTATAAGAAACCTTCCAACCATTTTCCATACACCCAAGAACCAACAATGAGCAATCTTTTCCAAACTCTCAACCCACAAGGGTTTCTACGACTATCACCCAACAACATAGAACAAACTATCATGAATATCTTTTGGTCGCCATGAGATAACAAGCCAAAAGTTTGGAATCCATTAGAACATGCTAAAACAGAATTATTTTGAGAATTTCAAAATTTTCCACCATACAAAACTCAAGAAATGAATTTTTTCCTCCAACTGGAAACCCTAGGTAGGGTTTTTGGCACCTTTCAAAGAAATAGCTATGTATCCCACAATACTTGGTGAATTTTAATGAAAAAAAAACCAAAATAAAGTAGATTCAATGCCCAAAATTTCCCAATTTTTTTCAGATCAAAATATGAAAGGTACAATCTGTACAACTTGCTTCTACAACCTGCAACTTTTAGAAGAAATAGTCTTTGAGGGCTGCTAATGGTAAAATTGCTATAACTTTCTCTAAACTTAATGAAATTTAACCAAACCAAAACCAAATGAAAGGTAAATCAATTATCTTTCCAACCATACCATGTGTAGGTCAAAATAGGGTCGTACAAATCCGTACAATGCAAGAGAACAATAGAAAATGTTGGAAAAGTTCAAGAAAAGAGAAGTTTCATTCACAAAATGTCTCAAAATCTTCCAATCCAACCCTCAATGCGAGTTGGAGGTACATATTTATGCCAAAACAACCTTACCAAATTTTCCAACCAACCCTTTAACCAATTGTTAACCAAAATGACATTTTGACACTTTTTACAAAGTTGCTTGACAACTTTTTGACAACATTGCACAACTTTTACATCTTTTATCCAAATGACCCCAAACTTTCACAAATGACTCTAAATGATCATTAATGGTCCAAAATGACCTTATTTACATGAAACAACACAAAACAGGACAAAAACTCAAAAATTGATCTCATATGCATGAGGGTACCCCTGCACCATACTCCCAAGGAAAAGAAAATCTCAGTTCCATCTAAGATGTGATTTGCAAATTTGTCAATGTCTTCCATCTTGGACTCCTTCAATCTAAAAATCTGATATTTTTTGCATTCCTAACTTTCCCTGGATCTTTTTTCTTCTTCTTGCACTGTCTCTTACTTAGCATCTTCTCAACATCCAGGTTCCAAAATTCTAGTTCTTGTTCATATGCCTTAGTACCACTGTCTATGTCTTCATCTTCATCATTGGAATATAATTTGTCAACATATTCATCATCCATAAAATCAGAAAATACAACCATTACCTCAGTTGTTTTTTCAACATCTTCATCACCATAGTGTGCTACCTTTGTATAACAATCTTCATACATTGTATGCACTTCTCCTCCTTCTTTAGACTATTTTCCATCTTCATTTTCATTTGCTGCACCTGTAAACACATACTCACAACTATTATTAGAAATAACATTTTGAGTCTCAATGGACTCATTTTCTTCATATTTTTCCTCTTCCTCAAATGGCTTAGGTTCTTCCATCATCAACAAAGACTCTCCAAGGTTTGGTTCTCTTGTCCTCTCTTGCCTTCTTCTCCTCTGAATGATCTTCTTGATGGGCCACTTTACCTTCTTTCTTATTGGCCAATGCCAACCATTTTCGTGGTTTGATTTCTCAAGACACTGTTGTATCTCAAGATCCATTCTTTCTTCAATTTTTTTTATTTATTTCAAGGTGTTCCTCAACTCTATTATCTCTTGTTGAACATTTTTTTTTCCTTCTCTTTTTTCTTCTTCATCTCACTTCTCTCTCTTCTCTTCACTTGTTTCTTGCTTGGTAACTCCTTACTCTGCAAGTCTCCATGGACTGTTCTCCTTAACACTTCCATTTTCCTTTTGCAAGAAAGTCTCTTTCACCTTGCTTCTTCTCAATGCTTCTTCTTTTCTTCATGATACCCCACCTTAGGCCTCTTTCTTTTCCCTTGGCCTATTCTTTTGGTATCCAGGCTCTTCTCTTCAACCTGTAAATGACAATACACAAACTTCCAAAACTTTCTTTCCTAGATCTTTGGGATATGATACCAATTTTATGCAAAGAAAGAACTCACATAACCCACTTTACAATTTCAAAGCAATGATGCATTAACATTCATGACTTGATGCTTCCTAATACAACCTTTGAGGCTTTCCAACATGTTCAACTAAAGCTTCAACAATAACAAACAAAAGTGTATGGATTGCAACATTATTCAACCTTACACAACATATTTCAAGTTTTTCACATCCATCAATAACCAAATATGACAACGGATCACTCAAGACCATGTTTTGGTGCACCCAACACAACTTATCAAATATTGCATATGAAGCCTAAGATCACTCAACAATGGGAATAACATGAGAATATGGGTAAAAAGGATAGGGAAGACCTTTTAAGAAACCTTCCAACCATTTTCCATACACCCAAGAACCAACAATGAGCAATTTTTGCCAAACTCTCTACCCACAAGGGTTTCTACGACTGTCACCCAACAACATAGAACAAACTATCATGCATATCTTTTAAGGGACATGATATAACAAGCCAAAAGTTTGGAATCCATTAGAAAATACTAAAACAAAATTATTTTGAGAATTTCAGCATTTTCTAGTGTACAAAACTCAAGAAATGAATTTTTTCCTCCAACTGGAAACCCTAGGCAAGGTTTCTGGCACCTTTCAAAGAAATAACTATATCTCCCACAATACTTGGTGAATTTGAATGAAACAAAAACCAAAAGAAATTAGATTCAATGCCCAAAATTTCTCAATTTATTTTAGATCAAAATATGAAAGGTACAATCTGTCCAACTTGCTGCTACAACCTGTAACTTTCAAAAGAAATAGTCTTTGAGGGCTGCTAATGGTAAAATTGCTATAACTTTCTCTAAAATTAATGAAATTTAACCAAACCAAAACCCAATGAAAGGTAAATCAATTATCTTTCCAACCATACCATTTGTAGGTTAAAATAGGTTTGTACAAATCCATACAATGCAAGAGAATAGCAGAAAACGTTGGAAAAGTTCAAGAAAAGAGAAGTTTCATTCACAAAATGTCTCAAAATCTTCGAATCCAACCCTCAATGCGAGTTGGAGGTACATATTTATGCCCAGACCGCCTTCCCAAACTTTCCAACCAACCCTTTAACTAATTTTTAACCAAAATGATATTTTGACACTTTTTGCAAAGTTGCTTGACAACTTTTTGACAACATTGTGCAACTTTTACATCTTTTATCCAAATGACCCCAAACTTTCACAAATAATTCTGAATGATCAATAATGGTCCAAAATGACCTTATTTACATGAAAAACAAAAAAAAAATACAAAAACTCAAAAAATTATCTCATATGCATGAGATGCCCCTGCACCATGATATATGATTGTATATGTACATACAAACGTAGGTACCTTATATAAATTATGCAAAGGATAACTTGGAAGGAACCCTCGAGGAATATGAAGATTAGTTGAAAATATTAGCTTATTATGTTGACTTATTATTGGAAATTTATATGAACATAATATTTTATATCGAATAAAATTAAATACTATTTAATTACCAGATTGGTTATGGCATCCTAGAAGGTCAGGGTCATACTAGGCAGAACACAATACAAAGAAGTAATCTTACAATCAAGTTTAATTCTAGATTATTATAAATATTGAAATGTTGTTAGTGCTTTAGATTGAGACCGGGTGTGTCTAGCCAATGATATTGTGTCATTAGTATTAACTAATTATGCATAAACTAGGAAAGTCATTGCTCCCATGGTTAGAGAGAAAGAACTTGAATAAGAGGCAGTTGCTAGATCAAAATTGTTACAAGTATGTAGTAGGTTTGTCATGCCCATAAATTTTATTTCCATTAGATTTGAACAACTCCATAGCATCTTCAACCTCCATCGAGAATCCCTAAAAATAAACAAGAGAGGAAAAACAACAAGATACCGATGGGCTCTCCACCCAACCATAGGATTGTGAAACAACCCACCTCGAGCATGGGGTATTCCCTTAGCCACTTGAAACAACTTTATCCCAAGACTCAAACACGTGTAGCAAAATATCATTTCACATATGCAACTTTCCTCATAGCAACGCATTCACGTAAAATCACAACACGTATCTACCACATTGGTTTATCCCAAGGGTAAACCACTTAGGTGGAGTGGGGGCTAAATCAAACATCAGTAAAAGTGAATATATAACATCATATCATCTCCACAAATCCCCAAACCAACACCTCCTCAACTCCACACCCCATATTCCTCTAATGCACACAATAAAACATAAAGAAGGGGATACTCATATCCCATAACAAAAAACAAGGGTACTCATACCCCGGTGATGACCATCACCTAATGGGATACTCTTATCCCAACTGAAAGCCCCAATGCAAGGGATAAATCTCCCACTCAACCCCACACATGGAGGACCAAACTCCTCTATAAGAGAGGGGGTCACCTCCCCTAAGAAAAGATACACAAAAACAAAATGCATCACAATTTCAAGACTTGCCATAACAAGAATCACACAAGAAATTCCCCAAAACAAAACCCTGAAAATAAAAAGATTCTTTTCAAAGATGCACAACATAACACTATGAATACAAGAACTACAACATAAGAGGGAAGAGTTACATCCAACGCTATGATCCTACTAATGGTAGACATAAATGAAAGAGAGTCTACTCCCACAATCTCCTTCTCCCAAGATCTCCTCCTCCTCCTCCCCAAGAATCTCCTCAAATAAATAACTCAATGTGCAAGAGAGAAAAATGGAATGGTGATCCCCCTTCCTCTCCATAAGGAGGGTATTATAAAAGGGGAAGAAAGGAGTTACTTCCTCCCAAATAACTCAACCACTTACCCATTTTGCAACTTTACAAAGGGGTCATAAAAAAGGGTCTAAACACTTTTAAAAAGAATACAAATGAAAAATAAACTTCTAACCCCTATACCTTAGGCATGAATATTCCCACAACATAAAAATATACCTTAATTCTCTTTGAAATACTTTTAAAAAATCCATTTTAAGTTCTGGAGACTAAAAATTTACACAAAACACGACTAAAATCCAACACCACATAATACCAACATAAAATCCTTCTAACTTAACCTCAAGGCCTATGAAGCAAGGAACAAGAATAACATAATAGAGACAAGATGAAGGGTGGCTAAGTGGATCCCCTTAATCCATTGGTGTTATAACTTCTGCACACTCAACAAATTGTGTCATTATGATAGGAATACATATATATACACGCACATAATCCAAATACTACACTACTTAATATATATCAACATAATCGAATAACCTACATAAACATTATATAAATCTCATCATGATGAAGTGCATTAATAAAAAATCACATCAAAATTATCATAATATATAAAACCATGGCATACATTAATATTGTATCTGGAATACAATAGATCATCATCATCATCATAACACATATAATTATGACTCGATTGATTAATCATAAGGTAACATATACAACACATCACTTTGCAATTACACCAATCACCCTGACCATAACAAGAATTACTACATGAACAATATAACATAATATCCACAATTATATTAATACCTGCTAAAATATGCATCTGCCAAATCATCACCCGTAGATTCTAATATCATGTCACGTACCATCCTCAATGAATGAATATACATCATTAAGATACTAAATCTCATAATCATTTGAATATATCCAGACCCACCAAAAGATCACACTAGAGGGTAACCCATGAATTGAATAATATATCATCCATTGAATAAGTAAAGCTTTCCAATTAATTTGTCAAGAGAGTGAGCATCTCTCCCAACTCAGGTTTGTTACCCAACATGAAAACACATAAAATATTGGAAAAGGATCATCAAATTGTATCGACTCAACATGAAGATAGAGGGTGGGGTCTAACATTCTCCCCCCTAGAACTTGACTTCCTCATGGAAGTCTTTAAAGATTTTAGAGAAAAAATTCACATGTGCAACCATACTATTGGAAATATATCATGCTTATCCTCCTAAAAAAGTAAAAATAAAAGTAAAAATCGAGCCATACATAAGCTTGTTACAAATTTGCATTTAAAGAATCTCCTCATATTGAAGTCTAACTAGCATCGAAGTCTAACCACTATTAAAGAGTATGGATTTGGAGTCCATCTGGGACTATGATAGGGTGGCACAGTCTGTAGTTAATATGCAACTAAAGACATAAGGTTAGGGTTAATATACCAAACTCTTATTCCCACACATATTCCAAAATTAAGTCCCCTCTTTTGTTATGAACTAGCCAACTAGAGTGTGGATCGAGTGTTATAGGTGTTAGGTGTCACTTAGGATATGTTAGACTATTGTTTAGTTATTTAGGTTGTTGGACAAAGCTAAAGACATGCATACCTTTCCAAACAAATTTTAAAGCCTTCCAAAAATAAGATTAACATCATAAGCAATAATTCTAACTGTTATACTACAAATGATTAAATTGGAACCAACTGTGGAAGATGAGTCAAAGACAAATCAAAATGACTAAAACCTCACAATCAACTACTTGAAAGAGATTGAATAGGTTAAGACCTTTTATAGTTATTTTTAATTTAGTTGAGTCACTATAACATCAATGTATCTGCTCATTTATTCTTAGCATTGCAACTCATGGTATAATACTTGCATGATGTTTTCCCTGTACTCAAGGATGAAGTACTTCACAACCACAATTCAAGAACTAAAGGGGTTAATAACATCATACAATCAATATTCATAAATAATAATTCATTTGATGAATAAGTAGACATTAATACTATATCAATTCAATGTAAGTTTGTATCATACAAACAACTAACCCAAGAGAAGTTAATTTTTAACCTTATCACATATCAGACTTTAAACATGTAATTCTTGATACACTAAATAACTCATTGTTTATTGAGATACCACAATAAGTGGTGAAAATTCCACAAGATAACATATTTTCAAAGGCCCCTCCTTACCTAAGACACTTGAATTTTGAAAGGTACTTTCACTTCCTGCCATTTTTACATGCTTGAATATATATATTTTTTGAATAAATACGCACGAGTACTAACAATCATTAACCACACATACATATGGTAACAAAATAAGGGCATGGTGAATATAAAATACCCCTAATAACATTATTTTTTACAACATTCATACTAGTATCATGTATATATGCATATATATGTTTACTATTGCCTAATGTTATTCTTGGAACAAAATTTCTATTCCCTAATCTAATGAAATGCTAACTACGCGATATTGACATCATTCAAATGTTAATTTTATATTGTCCATATCCTTAAACAATGAGGATATTATTGTGATTGAAAATCATAAAAATAATATCTTTAGTAAATAAAACATTCATCACTCATAACCCTTGATACTTTCTAAATAAAAGACAATAATGTTATTACTTACAACAATGACCCTTAAGAGAATGACCCAAACAATATTACCCAAGGCAAGCTCCAATTAACAATCATAAGTAAAATATTCCATGCACAAAAATGACTAGATATCCACCAAGAATGCTAGATGATAACTAACCAACTATCCTCCAACTAATTTAGTCTAACCCAAGAGTAGTTAGAAAAGAAGTACATTTAAAACTTCATTTCATGCAACCCAATTTAACTTGACCCTTGACTCTTTCACAACCCAAGATTTATTGAATCATTAGAACATCATAGAACTTTCTCTTTTGATCTTAAACACACTTCATCAACATCCCAAGAGTCTGTGATTGAAACTCCTTATCTACTTTACTAGCCCACTCTTGCATTTTTAGAATGCTACACCAATAAAATAATTAAGAGTTTAATCCATAATGAAAATTACCAATGACTATAATAAAACCAAAAAAAAAAACTAATATACATTCAGGTTTCAATCAACAAAACATGAACAAGAAAATACACACATAGATTAATTTGTAACTGAAATGTATCAATTTTTTTTTATTTCAATATTACTTTTAGAAATATTCACTCTCATAATTTAGAGGTCTTATTGATACAATAGAGTTATAAAGTTTTGAACCTTAAAGACAATTTGAACTAAAACGTAGTTTGTTTTCATTCCTTGCTCTTGCTATAATTGTTTCATTCACCTAAAAAGGAACATTTCTACATAATTTTAACAACCATCTACTACAAATTCTTACTACCTTGTTTTTAACTCCTTGATTTGACAATTAAATTTTATTTGAAATACTAACTTGTCCCAAGAGATACTAATAAGCCACAAGGAAACTCACTCAATGATCACCTAAGATTAAGACCTAATTTATATTAGGAATAGAAATAAAAAAAATGTAAGATAAACAACACCAATTTATTTGGAACCCAATAGAATTGTGGAAGGGTAATGTTAGAGGTATAGAAGGTTAAACTATTTTTCTTAAAGAACAACCCAAGCACAAGTTATACTTTTACCTTTATTTGAACATACCAATATCCTCAAAGACTTAGCTTTCGTCACTTATAACTAAAGATATATCCATCCATAACTAAGACATACTCAAAGAAGAAGAAGAAAAAGATACAAAATACAACACAACAGTTAAAATAAAAAAATCCATCATAGAAGAAAAATTGATTAAACGCTTAACACAACCCAAAAATATTGACCACTCATACACAACACGAACCCTATTTTTTTTATATTTAACCAAGTTAAAGCTTATCCACATGCTCTTGGCACCTATGATGACATCAATTGACAATTCCATTACCAATGTTTACAATGAAAAGTGAAGGAGCATAGAGGTAATTATACTAACAACTTCTACTCACGAAACAAAAAAAATAAAGGAACATTAAGGAAGGAATATGTTCTAAGATTATTTGTATGAAGAGGCAATTTAATTCCAACTCAAATCTTCTAGGAAACAAAATTATTATAATATCAACCAAAGAGTTACACAATATGGCTGCATGAATTATGATAACAAAATACTTAACCAATACTTTCAAGTAACCATATCATTAACTTAAACTTAACTCAATCTAGTAGTGTCAATTTTCAATGATCAAATTACTAAATGAATCAACCATTATTGGAATTTTAACACATGGGCCATAGGTTCCTAGTGTTGGAACCGGCTTTGATACCAAATGTCATGCCCATAAATTTTTCTTTCCATAAGATTTGAACAACTCCATAATATCTTCAACCTCCATCAAGAATCCCTAAAAAATAAACAAGAGAGGAAAAACAAGATACCAATGGGCTCTCCACCCAACCGTAGGGTTGTGAAACAACCCACCCCTGAGCATGGGGTATTCACTTAGCCACTTGAAACAACTTTAGCCCAAGACAAAAACACATGCAACATAATATCATTTCACATATGCAACTTTCTTCATAGAAATGAATTCACATAAAATCACAACTCGTATCTACCACATTGGTTGACCCCAAGAGTGAACCACTTAGGGGGAGTGGGGGATCAACTAAACATGGGTAAAAGTGAATATATAACATCATATCATCTCTACAATAATCTCCACAAATCCCCAAACCAACACCTCCTCAACTCTACACCCCTTATTCCTCCAATACACACAACAAAACATGAAGAAGGGGATACTCATATCCCATAATAGAAAACAAGGGTACTCATACCCCGGTGATGGCCATCACCTAATAGGATACTCTTATCCCAACAAATAGCCCCAATGCAAGGGAGAAATCTCCCACTCAACCCCACACATGGAGGACCAAACTCCTCTAGATAAGAGGGGGGATCGCCTCACCTAAGAAAAGATACACCAAAACAAAATACATCACAATTTCAAGACTTGTCATAACAAGAATCCCACAAGAAACTCCCCAAAACAAAACCCTCAACATAAAACATTTATTTTCAAAGATGCACAACATAACACTATGAATACAAGAACTACATCACAAGAGGGAAGAGTTACCTCCAACACTATGATCCCACTAATGGTAGACGCAAATGAAAGAGAGTCTGCTCCCACAATCTCCTTCTCCCAAGATCTCCTCCTCCTCCTCCCCAAGAATCTCCTCAAATAAATAACTCAATGTGCAAGAGAGAAAAATGGAATGGTGATCCCCCTTCCTCTCCATAAGGAGGGTATTATAAAGGGAAGAAAGAAGTTACTTCCTCCCAACTAACTCAACCACTTCCCCATTTTCGCCACTTTTACAAAGGGGTCATAAAAAGGGTTCTAAACACTTTTAAAAAGAACACAAATGACAAAAATAAACTTCTAACCCCTATACCTTAGGAATAGGTTATTCCCCAACATAAAATATACCTTAATTCTCTTAAAAGACTTAAAAAAAATCCCATTTTAAGTTACAAGACTAAAAATTTACACAAAACATGACTAAAATCCAACACCACATAATACCAACATAAAATCCTTCTAACTTAACCTCAAGGCCTATGAAGCAAGGACCAAGCATAACATAATAGAGACAAGATGAAGGATGGCTAAGTGGATCCCCTTAATCCATTGGTGTTAGAACTTCTGTACACTCAACAAATTGTGTTAGTATGATAGGAATACATATATATATACATGCACATAATCCAAAGAATACACTACTTAATATATATCAACATAATCAAATAACCTACATAAAACATTATATATATATATATATCATCATGATGAAGTGTATTAATCAAAAATCACATCAAAATTATCATAACATATAAAACCATGACATACATTAACATCATATCTGGAATACAATAGATCATCATCATCATCATAACACATATAATTATGACTCAACTGATTAATCATAAGGTAACATATACAACACATCACCCTAACCATAATAAGAATTGCTACATGAACAATATAACATAATATCAACAATTATATTAATACCTTCTAAATTATGCATCAGTCAAATCATCACCTATAGATTCTAATATCATGTCACATACCATCCTCAATGAATGAATATGCATCGTTAAAATACTAAATCTCATAATCATTTGAATATATCCAAACCCACCAAAAGATCACACTAGAGGGTAACCCATGAACTGGATAATATATCATCCATTGAATAGGTAAAGCTTTCTAATTAATTTATCAAGAGAGTGAGCATCTCTCCCAACTCAGGTATGTCACCCAACATGAAAACACATAAAATATTGGAAAAGGATCATCAAATCATATCGACTCAACATGAACATAGAGGGTGGGGTCTTGCAAGGGTATTCAAGAGATTATGTCAAACCTATTTGGACGATTAAATCAATATTAGTGTGTCATCACTTTTGAATGAAATCTTGTTTATGATTGTTAACCTCGGGGGAAAACCAAGAGAAGAGTTAACCACAATCCAGTAAAGTTTCCAAGTCAAGTAAGGGTGGGTGAACATATAAAACCGCTTCATAAAAAGTAGATTTATTATATATATGAAAAATTTAGCTAGAGTAGGTGTAAAATTCATTGCTTACACTTTATTGGTTCACTGTGATCTAAGTTTGCATAGCTAGTCAGTAGTTTCATGCATGGTTGGAGGGTATCCATAGTTGTATGACCGTACTAGCTTTGTAGGACACAACACTAGATACTCAAATGTGCATTATTAGAGGTTTCCATACCAAACTCTTCATCGAATGGTAGGCCATCTTCTAATTAGGAAGATGCATGAGGGACCACTAAGTCAGTGGTTGGAGGAAAGTGCTTGGGTGATGCTCTCCCTCTTGCAGACAACAACTGAGGCTTATGGAACAGAAGAAGTGTTATCCAGATGAGGACACCTTGACCTTGAACTCTTGTAAGTTATGAATTTGTATATGAACATGATCATGAATCAATTGTAATTTGTATTTGAAAAGATGAGTTTCATTTACTTGGAACTAAGTAATGTTATTTCATTTATGCAATAACATGATGTAGTGTGTAATTATGTTATTGAAAAGGAAAATTTCATTTCCCTATTTTTGTAAACTTGTGTTATTCACTTTCTAAGTTAAAAGTGTTGAATACACAAGACAACTGAGAGGGGGGTGAGTCAGTTGTACATTAAAACATCAAAACCCTCATTAACATTCAAATTTGCATTAATCCTTAAACCTTTAACAACCTTTAAACCATTATCATGCATTAATAGAATATAAACATGAGAAATAGTAATGAAAACACATCTATGAACACCATATTTACATGGAAAACCCAAGAAGGGAAAAACCGCATGGTGATGATTAACTCACAATATAAAGTAATTACAACCCAAATACAATAAGCTCTATTAGAGGGCTCATTGCCCAAAAGAAAGAAGGGCTCATTGCCATATTAGAAAGAAGAAGATAGAAGATTGTTACAATGATAAATCCATCTCAAAGCAACATAAAAGATCCACCACTGCTTCAGGAGAACATTCACACTCTCTTTGTAGAATGTAGACACCTTCCAGGCTCACTACTTCCAGTAGTCTTAGGCATTAAAGCTCACACTGCATTTCACACTTTCGCACTTCACATCTCAACACTTTGCATCACACCTTACATACCTTCCTCCATCAATTCATCACACACACATATCATCCTCAACCTTGAAAGCAATTTAAAAGGTCGAATATGCACCTCAAATGTGTATATTCAAATTAGGTCTTCACCAGAACATTCTTGCAATGGCGAGGAATGAAGGAAAACCACACCACACCTTAACTCAAACCTAAATCCACATATGCACACCACACTATGCTTCCACAAACACCAAAGAATATCCACAATTAGTGCAAACACCCAAGGCTGGTCGAACCTGTGTTAACACCATTAAACATTTAAGTACATGCTTCCTCAAATCCAAAGATGACTTGTAGACCACATAAAACACTTAAACACAAATTGGAATATTCAATCAACACCCTAAAATCCAACAAATCCTTTGCAACATCATACATTTGAAAGAAATTACTCATTTTGTACACCCATTTAACCTTCCACACACTAAAACAAATGAATCCAACCTTATGTAGCATCAAAACTCAAACAACTTAGATTGACGGAAGGTATGAACAATATAAGCACACTCTCAGATCCACAAAACTAGAAACCACAACACAAAAAAATGCAGAGCAAAACCATTTCTCCTAGACGACGCTGCATCATAGTTCATACAATGGTGAACACAACTTCTTATGCCGAATGATCCAAAATGAGAAACTCTAGATATAACACCTCTGATAAAAATATATGAACCATGCAAGAAGATCTTCAACCATGAAGAAATACAGAGAAAGACACTTCAAGCCCCACTTTTCTACACTAAACACTCTTTACCACACTGTTTCCTCTTTTATTTAAATTTTCTCAAAAGAACTTGGAAACCAAGCACCACAAACACCATCTCAATATCTGCAACACTCCTGTTATCATCTCAACCACACAAGAGGTTGAACATCCACAAACATATGCTCATCAATGCAACACAATAGGTTGACATCAATGAGACTACTAATGACAACATAACACAACCAATCATAGCATCTCCAAAGGTTGACATCAATGCAACAACAAAGATTTGTTGACACCAATGACTACACAAACTTCCAATAAAAACTTAGGTGAAAATTATCAAGTTAACGTTGGGTATGTTACAATTTAGGTTTAAAGGTAGAAATATGCTAATGTAGTAGTCCCTTGTAGTAGTCTTAGTTTTAGAAATCCATTCATACCTAATAGATAGTCCCTTGGAGTAGTCTTAGTCTTAGAAATGGTCATACCCCTTCATATTTTATTCAAGTAGATCTCATGCTTACAACAAGTATGTTTCTACTATATGTTTGGTATTTTCATGAGCACGATATCTTAATATAGTTTAATCTTTTGCTTACATTAGAACTATCTTAGATGACTTTTCTTCGGTTTGGTGTCCTTCGGTCTTCATTATTTTATGGTGAAGAGGGTATAGGCTACATCAATAAAGGTTTGGTTTGATATTTGCACTCTTATTTTTCCTTTGAAACTCCTTTGGAGTGGTGTTAGATTAAGAAGGGTTAAGTAAGATATATTTCAAGTTAAACCTTGATTAGGGATCTTTTTTTAACTTAAGAAAGCTTATATAACCCCCTCTTGAATGTCTTAAACCCTCTCTTTACTATTTGGGAGTTGGATGACATTGCCCTTTAAGATTGTAAGGAAAAAACATAGGTTCTCTGAGTGTTGTGCACTATGGTTTTTTAGTTACAAGTCTCTTGAAGCATTTTTTTGTATGATGCATTCTTTGACTAGATTGTTAGGATGGAATGTCTTGATGAGTGCATGTGTCTCTTAACTTAGTTTGGTGAATTTATTGAATCCTTAGTGTTTTGTGACCTATAGAGTTACAAGGTAAGTGATGAGTTAAGAAAATGATGAGAAATCAATCCTAAGTTTTTATAATATCTAATTTAGATATATCTTGAGTAATCTAGCATATCTAGGGACACGAGAGATATTCTAGATTTATACTTGATTTTGGAAGATAATTGAAAGATATAATTTTCTACCATACCAGTTTGTTTCATTATTTAAATATAATGGATCATATGACGTGTTTTTTGATTAATAATTTAATAAAGGGAAAGAAAAGGGTGTAATTAATGCAAGAAAAGGTCCACACGAGGGGATTATAACTAAACCTTTATCCTTTTGAGCATAGTTTTTTGTAATCATAGTCAATATTAGTTAACTTGAAACATCCATCATAAGTGTGTAGCAATTACTATGTAGCTTCTGATAGCTAAAGAATCTATAAGATAGATTTCTTGTTTCAACATTGCATAGATTTCCTATTTCAACAATGCATAATTTCTTTCCTTATTTAAAAAATAAAATAAAATTCCTTGCTATAAAATACTATCATATTCAAATTCGTAGAAATATATTGTTGTACATATAGTATTGCCACCACACCAAGAAGATACATCCTTAGATTGATAGATAAATCTAGTGTACCATAGCACAATAGGCTGCTTGATTAGGGACACAAATATCTATTGAGTTGTATGCAAGCCTTAACTGCATCAATTTTGTTAGGGGTTGATAGCACTTGGAACTCTAATTCTTCATTAGCTCGAGAAGAACCAAAGGGGTCAAGGTTTCCATTAAGAATATAAATTCATCTTAGACAAAGGAAACACATTTCTTGAAATAAAGTGGTAATAATGACATTCATTTTATGAATCCATAGTTGTCCTAAGATTAAGTTGCAATTATTATCACTTTATGATAAATAATTTTGTGGGTATTATGTCTTGGGACATACTTTGGAAGGTAGTACAATCTTTCCAAGCATGGTAGTCTTCAAATTGTTATAACATCTAAGGTTTTTGTTTGTTTAATAAATGTGGAAATCATCATATCACATTCTTTGAAGAAGGCTTATTACATGTGGTAAGGCTCGCTTGTGTGTTCTAGGAGTGTTTATAATGCTTAATAAATATTTTCCAAGATGCCATTTATTGACCTAGTATATTTCTATATGTGAATGTATTTATAATAATGTAGGGGAAACATAAGAGATGTTTGTGGAAGGTTGCAACAAAGCTAGAGAAACATAGATGGAAACTCAAGGAAAACCATAATGATGAATGGTAATGTATTAAAGGCTACCACTAGTATAAGGACAAGAAACAACGACTTTGGAGGATAAAAATGATATCAAGATAGATATTTAAGAGTTGAAAAGATTATCAATAATTTTTATAGTGAAGTAGAATGTGTGAATGAATGACAAGTATAATTAGGGGTTGTCCAAAAGTAGGAATAATAAAAATGGAACCTTAGAAGGCTCTAAGATCAACAAGGTGATCCCAACCACATTTGAGGGTGCCAATATGGTGGGACAATAAATAGAAAGACCTTAGAAGGCTATAGATGTTTTGTTTAATGTATTTGAGGTTTAAATAATGAGTTGAAATTACAAGGAGGTTTCCCAATTTATGATAGGGAAGCATTTGGATGGCTTAATTTTGGATCTTGGAAGTTCTAAATTGATGCTTAAGAGGCCTTGTGTAGACATAACCTCCTATTTAAAGGTTTCCAATAGTTTTCCAAGGGAGTTGAAATAATGTATTTCAACCAATAGGGAATAGAGTTGCCTTCAAATTATTTTTCATTTTAGCGATAGTAGATCAAGGTCTACTAAATAGATGTTTACATAAAAGAAGATAAAACTAACCATCACCAATCTAATCTACTAACAACTAAAATAAACCATACCAATTACTAATTAAATACTAAGTACTAACTATTAACTACAAGCAACAAATTAACTAAACTAAATACTAAACTATGCAAAAACAAATAAGATCTCGACTTGCAATTGACTATTGAAGCCTAAGAGTGAGTTTGAAGTAGCCAAAATTTAGATGAATTTATTGAAATCCATCCTTAGGAAATGCCATCTTATTATCCTACTCCTATTCAAGTAATGAAGGACACTAAGAAGTATGAAAACTACACGAGTAAACTTTGCAAGGATCTAGTTTTGTTGATTTAGGGATGACATAGTATTGGGTTGTAAATCGATTGATTTGTGTTGGTGGGTTGAAAAAAGTTCATAAGGGGCATTGGTAGAATGAGATCAATAATTAAAGGGATATCATTGAATGCACCTAAGGTACTAGTGAGTGAAGAGCTTTACCATTGTTAGACTACTTTTTTTCTTAGTGGACAATCTTCTATCTAATCAACCTCTATTAAAAAAAGGGTTTAAAACATATTTTTATAGTTTATGAGAATGTTCCAAAGACATGGGGGTTGAAGGGAAAGCCAAAGGTTAGAGTAGGGGAAGAGACAATAAGTTAAAACACTCAAAATTCATATTTCCACATATTGTGGTGACACCACTAGTTTCCATAGAGTGACAATTTCATAACTATCACGACGACTTCATAATTGTTGCAATGGTTATGCGATCATTAACAATGCTTTCAAAACCATTAGTGTGTTTGTGTGGCTGCTTCAATGGTTTTATAACTAGCATATGCTTATTATGTTATTTTGTGACAGTAGACAAAATATCAAATTTTGAAGTTCGACCAAGGTTAAAATTGGCACATCAAAGGGGGTCCTCCAAGTGTTGTAACTAATTGTTGATTTTTCTCATAACATTATTTCACTTGTGGAATTTGTTATCATTGCATTTGTAATGCTGATTGATACATGCAATAGTAAAAGATTGGGTATTTACAAGATTAGGTTCATGATAGTTGGGATCAATCCCAAAGACTTGGAATCAATTTGTAATATTTTTCTATGGCAACTCAAACTTTGAGACATTATTAGATCAAGACAAATAGTTTTATGATAGTGACACATTGATTCAAAATAACATCGATATCATTTTTCCATCACTAATACTAGAGCTAAGGACAACTAAATGCTTATTTAATTATCATATTTACTTCAACTCAATTATCAATCTTGACTTTGATATCT
>VDFB02358134.1:227222650-227317230 GCA_007258455.2 Sequoia sempervirens | reverse complement strand
CGATAAAATATATATAGTATATTAATATATATATATATACAAGCACAGGAATATATGTGTATATAAGTATATATATATATTCAAAATTTTGGTATCAAGATTGACATGCAGAAACAAAATATAAACTTCAGCTGCTAAGGAGAGAAAAACCCCAATCTGGAAAAGAAGAAATTATGCAATTTATTTCTACACATACGAAAAGATGAAAAGATTTTCCCAATTTCTTTAGTTTGCAAACATATTCAAACGCATAGTATTCAATTTCCAGCAACAGTATTAACATTTTTTTTAATCAAGATTCATGAAAAGAGAATAGAGAACCTGGATAATTCGCTTTCAGCTGTACTTGCTCTCCAAACAAATTCTTCTCTTTGCCTCCTCTTGAACTGATTTTTTGAGAAACTTCTTCCTCTTCTCCCCTTTCCTATAGCTTCACTAATTCTTCATTTTCCTACTATCTCCCATGGATTCACTCGAATACCTCTAAATTTGATAAATGGAGCATTTTCTTGGCACCCATTAGAGCAAAATTGCAGAGCTTGTTTTCAAGAATGTTTTCAAGAACCGTTACCTTCTCGGGAACTCGTTTCCCTCTTTAAAATGTTTTTCCTTTCCATTTCTACCCTAATCTTGAAATGGATTTTAAAAATAAGAATAATTTTCAATTTAATTGCATATAAATCCCCTTTTGAAAATATTTACTCAATAATAAAAATAAATATCTTATAACTAATGGTTAACTTATTAACTCCAAGACTAACACAAATTAAAAGAAGAATAGAATGCATAAGTATTTAAATCAAGAATCTATAATTAACTTTAATTAAAACTTAATCCTTTATTTTATCATGCTTTCATTTCATCATTTATTTAATTTACTATTTGTTATTTAATTTGCAAATAATTCAAAACAAACACACAAAAATTAGACATTCCTAAATACAATCTATATGAATCTAAGTGTGTGTGTGTGTGATCAAGAGGTCTTCCTGCTTTGTCCTATCAAGAAGCTAACTTCCTCTCCTTAATCACACCCTTGGTCTTCAACTTCCTGCACTTAAGTGCACTCAAGCACCCAACAATAATTGAATTAGCATCACATTAAGATATAAATAAAGCAATACATTACACTAATTAAAATGTTTCTACTCTATTTTTCTTCATTTTCAAAATAAAATGCATTCAATACTATTCAAATTTTCATAATTTAAATAAACACTTTCATTTATCTCCACAACAAAACACCATCATATTAATTATTATTCTACCAGGCACATCAAAACATGTAACAAATCCACACAAAACCAAAAACAACCTGCATCAGGATTAAGACGTGACAGTACTAGTCATGGTTTGGGTTCATGGGTTCAATCTCAATCGAGACGAAGGGTGGCAATTAAGTCTAGCGTGGCACCCCCTTCTCAACTCCCTCTATTCCAACCCTCCCCCCTAATTCTATCCCTCCCCTCTAATTATATCCCTCTTGCCTGCGCCATCAACTGCCTTTCCTTTTCCCATTTTTGTTCATCTCTTTCTCCTTCTCATCTTTTTAGCCCAACCTTGTTTTTCCCCTTCTAATTTTCCTCCTTGTCTTTGAATTGGATCTTTTCTTCTTTCCTCATTTTTCTTTCTTATTTTTATTTTTTGGATTTTTTGTTTGTTTTTCCTTTTGTGACTATGATTGTGTGTTGTTTTATAGCTTTTCTTTTTGTCTTTATAGTTTTGAGTTTGTTTGTCTTTTTCGTATTTCTTGTTATTACCATAGGTATAATTAATTCTACCTATAGTAATAACCTTAATTTTTTTATTTCTTTTATTTCTCATTAATTGTCTACCTATTTAGTTATAACTATTCTTTTATTTTCAACTATTTTTAAATTTCCTTTTTTTCTTTTTATTTGTTTTTTTTTACTTCTTAACTTTAATTTTTCTTTATTTACTTTTTTCTTCATTTATTTCCGTATTAATTATTTTTAGGGCCTTCTTTTCTTCATTATCTTTTATTCTCTTCCTTTGTAGTCTTAAATCTTTTGTTCTATAATTGATTTCTAATTAGGCTTTAGCTATTTTCTTTTTAACCTCTTTTTTTTAAACTTGTTGGTTTCTCTTTTAGTATTATAACATTAATTAATATCTAATTCTAATACATTGAGTCAACCCTTTTTTTATTTTTATCCAATCTTGTTATCTTAAATAGTACACCTTCTTCTCTCTCTTCCTTTCATTAGGTGCTTTGAGTTTTTTTTAGTCTTTAAAAAGTTTAATATATATCATTAATTTTTTTAATCTTTATATCGTACTTATTTTTAGACTTTAATCTTGTTTTCTTTTTTTTCTCTTTTTATTTACATTTCCTTTTTAGTCTTGCTAGTATATTTATTTATGGTATTATTATATTGATTTCTTGGTTTTTTAAGTCTTTTCTCTCCTCTCTTCCCCCTCACCCTTTATTAACACTTGATCTGCTATCTCATTTCATTTTCTTTCTTTTTCCTGATGATGGATCAATGTGTGTGATCTGAAACGTCGACAAAAAAACTTACACAGTTGAATCCAAAAGCCAATATTGTAACTTCATGGATCCAACTATTTTTTTGGGGGGGGTTGGGTTCATCCATACAAAAAATCATGCAAAAATTATATATATGTAGTGTAGAAAAATGTAACCCTTTATATTTTCTCACTTCTTCGGGCCCTCCTTTTTAAATTGGACTTAATAATGCCTTAATTTAGTGTTGATAAATGTACCTCTTTACATTTATACACTTATTTGGGCCCTCTTAATTAATTGAGCTTAATTAGGCCTTAATTAGCCCTTTAATTCATTTACAAACCTAATTAATTACATTTCCCAAAGGGGAAACTTGACATTAATTAATGTCAATACATAACACTTCACATTAAGCAATGTGTGTCCCAGGTTTATGGACTTGGGATCCATTTTCCCATGGGCGAATGGGATGGGTGAATGGGTCCTCTCTAAACCTTAGGACCTAAATTTAAACTATGTTTTTGGAAGTATTTTAATGTTTTAAAATCTATAATTCAATGTTGGCTTGTGATATTTGAATTTAGAGAAAATAAGGATACATACCTATAAATACAAGGTTATTTCACTATGTTTCACCCAGGAAATCATGAGTTTTTCAAGCTAGAATTTTTATGTGACTTCATAAGAGCTAAAGTTTATGATCAAGGGAATTCAAGAGTAGATATATCAGAGTTTTATTGCAGCATTCAATATCCATTCATCATGTGAAATTCTTCTTGCATCATGCATGTTTTTGGAGCTAACATTGTGAAGTAGATTTCATGATCAAGTCAAGCATTCAAAGTATCATTTCAAGCAAGATACAAGTGTCAAGATCCACATTCAATTCAGCTATTTCATGCAAGTTGCAAGTCTTCCTAAGATCTCCATTATCAAGGTTTCATTCAAGGGTTTGTTGAGTGGTAACATAGATTTGTTCATTATTTATTCCCTCATTCATGTTTCATTTCATTTCAAGGTTTGATTACTAAAATAGGGTTTGACCAAGGATAACCCCTCTTCAACCAAAACAAACATGTTTTCTATCTTGTATGTGTATTATAGATTTAGGTTGAAGAAGGATTGAAGACCTTTTAAAGTGCAAGATTTTCAAAGTTGTCAAAGTTGCAAAAGTTGTAAAAATTGTTGTCATCTCAGGGAAACTAAGATCCCAAAGTCATTTTCAACATTCCAATTTTGAAATTTGGCAAATTGGAAGATTCAGATTTGCATCAGAGGCTCCTAAATGCTACATAAAAACTTAGCACTTGGATCCATTCACCCATGAGCGAATGAGTCCTAGATCTGCTTCTGAAAAAAACTTTTGGTGATTGGTACACAACTTTCTACCCTTCTCAGATCTACAATCTATTTCCTAGTTATGCTAGTATTGAGTTTAATATTGTTGTTTCAAGTGTTAGATTGCATTTTGGTGTTGATTTGATATTTTTTGTTTTTCTCCCCAAAGTGTTGTTTGACTTTGGCCCCCATCCTCCAACCATAAGGAAATCTGAAGATTCCCACTTTGACTTGATTCACCTAAGGGTTGATAATCAATTCACCATATCAATCTCATTTCCTAATGAAATAAAGGAAAATAGGTTTATTACATCATAAACCATATTTTCTCCTTGCTTCATTCTAGTGAACCTGAATTTTGAGTATCATATCTTGCTGATTTGGAGTCCATTTTCAGCCCTAGATCTAGGTTTTGCATTCATTTGCATTGATTTGCATCTCATTTAGGGCTCTTAACTTGCATTAGTTTGCATCTTGTGTAGGGTTTTAGGTTTACATTTTTTCATCCTTTCAAATCTATAAAATTCAAAAATATAAGTAATTTTGCATAGTGTTTACATAGCATTGCATCATCATTCATTTACATTACAAAACTGAATAAAAATTGCATCTCAAATTAGGTCTTTTTGCTTGTCATTTAGCACTATTTTGCACTTGCATCTAGACCTCATTTTATATAATTATGAAATTGTAGCTCACTATCTGAAACTAGAATCTGAAAACCATAAAATCCATCTCAAAAAGTTGCATATTAATTTTTAAAAACCCTGAAGTGAGACCCATTCGCCCATGAGAAAATGAGTCCCTAATCAAGGAATTTTCTGAAATTCTAGGCATTAAAATCATTGTTTCTGCATTCTATGTTTCTATATTTAGTCTGTTGTTTTAGTTTTCTGATTTTTTGTTATCTAAAATTGATCATATTAAGAAAATTCATCAAAATCAGTGCATTTTTTGAATTCAAATTTTCATTTAAAAGACATCACTTTTTAGGTTTTTGCATAGTATAATCAAAAAATTATCTTGTTTTAATCTAAAAATTATAAAAGGTTTACATCGTTCCTTTACAAGTTTACTAAGAAAAAGTTCAATAACAAGAATGACAGTCATTATTCTAAAAATTATCCTAGCTATGAGAGTCTCTTAGTGCAAGAGGAGGAAATCATTGATACCACCTTGAATAGATTCCATTCATATCCCACTTGTGACAATGTTTTAATGGAAGAGAAAACAACTATGGATAACATTAACAATCATAAAGATTCTTCTCCCAACACTCCTCTCCCTTATGATGAAAGTGTTTTGGTTTTAGAAGAACCAAACATTGAATGTCATGAGCATTTTATTTGTGACTCTTCTGAAGACATCTTAGCTCAAGAGTATGAGATCATAGATACATTTGTTAACATTAATTTTCCTAACCTTCAATCATCCTTAAATACCCCTTTCACTTGTGAAAAGGGTGTGATAAAATAAGAGAAAATCATTGATAAACCTATTTCTCCTAACACATCCCCCATTGCAAAGGAAAGGCGTTGATGTTAGAAAATGAAATTGATGTCCATAAGGATAATCCTATTCATCATTCCTCTAGTAGTCAATCAATTATCAAACCAAAGAAGAAAGTGCATAAGCATTACAAATCCAAGAAACAAAAGAAGCATGATCCTTTTGCATACTTAGATGTCTTATTGAAGATATCCAAGACTGAAAATGATTTTTACACTCTTTTACATTGGGGGTTAATCAAGTTACCACCTAAACCTAAAAAATTAACAGAAAAGCAAAGTGATCAAAATGGACCATATTGTGCATCATACCAATAATTGTCGTGATTTACAAGAACTATTAAGAAATTTTGAAAAGAAACCAACTTGACTACAATGCATGTACTTTGCTCCTAGCCATGTGATAGTTGTAGGATCGCATCATACTCACTATTACATGTTTTACATTCATTGCAAATCATTTTCTCTATTGCAAGGAGCTCATTCTCAACACCCATCTCATCTCATCCTTGTCCTGCACCCAATGGGGGCAAGGAGTTAGATAGCCTTGTCCTATTTTGGCACTTGATGGTGTCCCTTTGGCTATTTGTTTTCCTTTTGAATGTGTTGAACAAGATTGGAATGTGGGCAACGTGATATAGGTTGACTCACATGTTCCTTACTAATCTTTTTCTTTGTTTTCTTTTTCATGTTCTTTTTGTGATTGCATGTGTAATGTGATCCTCCATACTATGTCTTCATGTTCATTCCTCTATTTGTATCTACATTCTTCTATATGTCATAAAACTTTATCTTTTCTTTTTTCTTGTGTTTTCCTTTTGGGAATGATGCAAGGCATCGAAACATTTAGGTCTCTTCCATGTTGACCTAAAAGCTTTTTCTTTGTTTTCACTTCTATGTGTCATTCTTCTTGTTCCATGAGTTATTTGTGGAATGATGACATTTTTTAGCTCTATAATATCATTATAGCAAAGACAAATGTTGACCATGAATCTGTGGATCCCTTTTGTGTGATTTTGGGCTTTCATTTTGGGGGCAACCCCTTTTTCATGATGTAGCTTCATTTGGAAACATAGACTTGGCATACGGCTTTCCAAATAAGCTCTCATGTCTTCTTTATTGTTAGCATTTACCATTTGCTACTTTAAAGTAATTGCTCACGGCATGGTGTTAGCAATTTCTTTAAAATAGGGGCAATACATTGGAATTATCATTTTGGAGATCTTGGACTATATCTTATATTTCATTGTGTAGTCTTCTTACTTCTTACAATGTGTCTTCTTCTTGGTGGAGCCATTGGCTTTGATGTCCTCCAAGAGTGTGATATTTTTTGGCATACGACTTTCCTCCTAGTGGTGAAGCTATGAGTTGCATACCCTAAGTTGCAAATATTATATCCTAGACTTGTCCTCTCTTGGAGACATTAGGCATGATGTTCCCTAAGAGGAGACCTTACATGAACTAAGCAAAATCCCTTTGAACATGTCTTATCCTATTTGCATTTTGTTCATAAGTGTTTAGCATAACACAGCTTGCTACCCTTATGAAGCTCTAATTTTCAACCCTTTTTCATGGCCACCAAACATAATGCACTTTGCTTGCCTATGGTGCCTTGTTTGTTCATAAGTGTTTAGCATAATGCAACTTTCTAGGCCTTATGGAGCTCAAAGTTTGTATTGTGTGGTGCCTTATTAAAGTTATCGAAGGTATAACTTTGGCATGGCATGAGAGTCTAATAAGATTCTCTCATTTGTCACCCTTGGGGGCTCACCTAGTGGATAACAGGGTTCCACTAGCCCGTGTGAGCATGTTGTTAGCATAGTGGACAACAAGTTCCACTTGTAAACATTTTGGACAAATAGCTAAGGCGTGTTCCACATCATGTTGAATAGTCAAGGCTTGATCCACCCTTTTTCTTTTTCTTTTTCTCTTTCTTTGACTATTTGACATTATATGATTATCTTTTCATTGCTACATACATATATATTTTTAACATAGGCATGTGTCTTCTTGTGCCTTTGTTGGTTTTTCCATGAGATCTTAGATCTTGGGGGCTTGATCATCCTCCTTGATCTTTTTCATCTTATCCTTCCAAATATTGTACAATTAGACCTCTCTTGATTGTCTACTTTAGTGTGAGTTTAATGTAGGGTCATCCTCTCACTAAAGTGACGGCTAAATGTAGTGTAGAAAAATATAAACTTTTACATTTTCTCACTTATTTGGGCCCTCCTTTTTAAATTGGACTTAATAATGCCTTAATTTAGTATTGATAAATGTACCTCTTTACATTTACACACTTATTTGGGCTCTCTTAATTAGTTGATCTTAATTAGGCCTTAATTAGCCCTTTAATTCATTTACAAGCCTAATTAATTACATTTATCGAAGGGGAAACCTGACATTAATTAATGTCAATACATAACACTTCACATTAAGAAATGTGTGTCCTAGGTTTATGGACTTGGGCAAATGGGTCCTCCCTAAACCTTAGGACCTAAATTTAAACTATATTTTTGGTGGTATTTTAATGTTTTCAAATCTATAATTCAATGTTGGCTTGTGATATTTGAATTTTGGGATATTATGGATACATACCTATAAATACAAGGTTATTTCACTATGTTTCACCTAGCAATTCAAGAGTTTTTTAAGCTAGAATTTTTATGTGACTTCATAAGAGATAAAGTTTATTATCAAGGGCATTCAAGAGAAAATATATCAAAGTTTTATTGCAACATTCAAGATCCATTCATCATATCAAATTCTTCTTGCATCATGCATGTTTTTAGAGCTAACATTATGATGTAGGTTTCATGATAAAGTCAAGCAAGATTCAAGTGCCAAGATCCACATTCAATTCAACCATTTCATGCAAGTTGCAGGTCTTCCTAAGATCTCCATTATCAAGGTTTCATTCAAGGGTTTGTTGAGTGGTAACATAGCTTTGTTCATTCTTTATTCCCTCTTTCATGTTTCATTTCATTTCAAGGTTTCATTACCAAAATGGGGTTTGACCAAGGAAAACCCCTATTCACCCAAAACAAACATTTTTTCTCTCTTGTATGTGTGATTGCAGTTTAGGTTGAAGAAGGATTGAAGACCTTTTAAAGTGGAAAATTTACAAAGTTGCCAAAGTTGTCAAAATTGTTGTCATCTCACGGAAACTAACATCTCGAAGTCATTTCTGACATTCTAAATGTGAAACATAGGAAAATTGAAAGATTTAGATCTACATTAGAGGCTCCTATAAGCTATAGAAAAACTCTGCACTTGGACTCATTCGCCCATGGGAAAATGAATCTCATATTTGCTTCTAAAAATCACTTTTGGTGATTGGTACACAAGTTTTTGCCCTTCTCAGATCTACAATCTATTTTTTGGTTTTGCTAATATTGAATTTAATATTGTTGTTTCAAGTGTTAGATTGCATTTTGGTGTTGATTTGCTATTTTTAGTTTTTCTCCCCAAATTGTTGTTTGACCTTGACCCCCAACCTTCAAGCATAAGGAAATCTAAAGATTCCCTCTTTGACTTGATTCACCTAAGGGTTTATAATCAATTGTATGGATCTCATTTCCTAATGAAATAAAGGAAAATATGTGTCATTACATCATATTTTGCTCACCCCCCCTTTTCATATACCCCAAACCTATTTTTCTTGTTGTTTCAATATATATATCCTAGAAGTAGAATTAAGAATAGAATATGACATAGCATCATATAGACTTTATAAACAAAACTACCATAAACGTGAATGTCATTTAAAACATGCATGATAAATATTCATCATTCAAACTTCAAGTTCAATATTAAAATAATAATATCAAGTTCAAAACTTTTAATCATCAACATCATCATCATTGGCATTAGATGATGTATGAACATTAGATGAACCACAAGCAATGCCAATGGCACTACCAATGCCACTTGCACTAAAAGTGTGTTATCTTTTGAAATCCTCATATGCAATATGTTGGGAAGTGGAAGCATCTAAATCTGTATGCTCTAACTCTCTATCCCACAGCTTTATGCCCCCTTCCTTGTAGTCATGTTGTTTGTGTGAAAGGAGACACAATTTAGAATGCATGTATATTAACTTCTCTACTCTTTCGGAGTGCAAACTATTGTTCTTTATTGATTGGATGAAAGAATATGTGCTCCAATTCCTCTCAAGTGCATATGAACTAGAAACCTATGAAGACAAAGTAAACAATTAAATTTCTACATTATATTTATTAAAACTTTAAGGATTAAAAAGTAAAAATTTATTGAACTTACTTGTGATAAAAACTTTGATTACGAGGGGTCATAGGTGTTGGGAGAATTGGCCATGGAAGTAACACCAACTATGAGAATCCTTCTTAAACCTATCACGAAGAGCCTCAATAATTTGACCATTTGAGTGCATAAAACCAATGAACTCATTTGTGATTACATCTCGCAATTTCATTTCAGAGAAGAATCTACAAAATGCTACCTTGTACCCTTTAGCCACTTTAAAATCTCTGTGGAGGAAGCGTTCCTGGCACAAAAATAATCTTAGCACTATAGCATTTTGGAGTCAATGTGAAGGCGAGAAGATGTAATGGAATGGTCATTTTGTTCCATCTTTCTTCAACGATTGCATGCACTTGTTTGAAGAAAGTCTCTTCAGGGTCTTTCTCTTTCACATTTATGATGCCCTTCATCTTCTCAAGCATTGATTTGATGCCATCACATATTTCTCCAATGCAAGGTTTGTCCATGTTAGTATAGTGAATTATGCTCAAAATGGGCTCGGTGAAGCTAAGGAGATATTCCACACAATCCCTACATGAATCATCTAATATCATTTGCTTAATTGTTGCCCAGTTAGAGTTGCTTTGCCACCATATAGACCAATTTTGGCTAATCACCATGCTATAAAGCACCTCTCTAACTTTCTCAATTCATCTCAAGACAATTATGTTAGAGGCGAAATGGGCCTCTGCTTGACCAATTAAAAATATAAAATAAAATAATTAAAATTTAAAAATAAACTTAAAATTAAAGGATAATTAGATTACTCAATCAAATTGTCAGTATTGACATGGTGTGATGGTTTAAAGGTGGCATTGTTGTTCTTGCCACCAAGGTTCAGACCCCATTGGGGTGGTATTGTTGAATAGTTGTATTCCGGTTCATAGCTCCGGTCAAAAGCATTTACCCCTTGAATAAAAAAAAAGAATACTCAATCAAATTATGAAAATGTAAAATTTTATGCTACTTCACTTACCTTCAATAGCTCCAATTTTGAAAATAATCTAAAAAATTCCTTGAGACATGTGGTGGTTGGTGATGAACATTTGGATGTCCTCAACCTCTCAATACAAACTTGGATACAATCAATTTTATTCCCAATCTTTTGTAGCATAAGATTGAGAGAGTGGACCACACAAGGTGTCCAAAAGATATTTGAATATCATTCCTCAACCAACAAATTGGTAGCTCTACAATTCTTTGTGTTGTTTGTTACTACTCAAACAAAATTACGAAGACCCACTTCCTCAATGATTGCAATGAGAATATCAGCAATAAATTGGTCATCTTTCACCTATCCCTCAGAATCAACAACTTTCAAAAACATTTCCCCTTTAGGGGAGACTGCTATGGCATTGATCGAGGGCTGATTTTTTGCATCTTTCCACCTATTTGAAACAATGGATACACCTCTCTCAACCCATGGATCACTTATGGGTTGCAATGCATCTTCAATGTTCTTGACCTCTTTTTCCAATAAGGTGTCACACACCCCATAAACTAGGCCCTTGTACCCTTTTGGAGCTTCATTAACTTTTTTTAACATCTCTTTCCAATATGGAGAGCGAACAACATTAAAAGACAATTCATTTGCATAATACATCTTGCTACATGTTGGTCAGCAATCTCTTGACTCTCATTTTGAAATGCACTTTCCAAAGGTCCCTTTGTTTTTTTTCTTGTAATGATGTTCTCACTTTGAGGATGAGAAGTGGCAAAAAATGGATGGTTTTCTACCAAAACATTAGGACTAGATGTAGGTTGCATTCCCTTTGATCTCTTTTTTTATTAAGGGGTGACTTGATTTATGGCCTACCTATTTATCTTCTTCTGCTTGCTCCATAATGTATCCTATCATTGTCTTTGATGGTACACCTACATCATTCTTTCTAGGGAAAGGTTTGATGCCTTATCTAGGTATTCCAAACAAATGAGCTTTCACTTGACTATATGAACTAGAACATCTAACATTGCACCCATTGCAAATCCAAATGTAACCCCCACCACCTAGAACTGTTGTATCATTTAAAAATATTTCCATAGAGGAGAATTAAAATATGTTTTGAATTTAAATTGAGCCATGGAGCTAGAAATAGTTGCCATTTTGATTCCTATGGCAAGAAATTTTGTAAACAACACATTTAAAACAAAAACAAAAAAATGAACACAAAATAGATATACAAAGCCTAGCTCTTTTGAATCTTTGATACATTCCTAGAAGAAAGGAAAAAATATAGATAAACAAGGCAAAAAAAAATCTTATTTGTTAAAAAAATGGAAGAAAAAATTTGAAAGAAACTTACCTCTTTGCAAAAAATTCCATCTATGTTCTTGGCAGCAAATAAACACTTGTAAATGTGTAGGAATGACAATGCAATTGATGTGGAACCTTCAAAGATCAATCTTAAACTCTCTTTGTTGATCCAACAAGCAAAAAAAATGTTCAGCCTCTTGGAATGATATTTGTTGTTTGCAAAACAAATGAAACAAAATGGACTTGTTTCAAGGTGTTTAATGTGTTTTGCAAGTCAATATTAGGGTTCATTTGGGTGTTTAGTCAAGTCAATTGACTAAATTAATTAAAAAATTAAAAAAGCATCCAAATGTGATGTTGCAGGGACAGATGTTATGTGGGTTTGCCTAAATCTGCCCAAGTTTATCCTAGGTTTGTTGGGTTCATCTCGGGTTCGCTTGGGACGAACTCCCGATGAATTGGGTGGCCTTTTGAAGCCCTTGGCTCAAATCCACGGGCGAAGATTGGTTCCCAAATCCAGTTTGAATCAAACTGGGACCTAGTCGGTAGCCAAAATGATCTGATAACATTGCCAAAAGTTTATAAAAATCCCATAGCATTTTTTGCCCTGACCGTTGTGGGTTTAAAACCTAGAAAAACATGCAATTTTGTAGGATGAAGTCATGATTTTTTTTTTTTAAAAATGTGCAATTTAAAAAAAAATCCTTGACTTTTCAAAAAAAATCACCCAAAAAGTTAAAAAAACACGATTTTTAGAAAAAATTCAGCACAATTTTGATTGAAAGTTTGATGTGATTTTTAATATAAACCTTGCAAATTTTGTTTTCAAAAACTTCACAAAAATATTCCTTGTATGAATTTGTATTAGTATTGTACTATTCAGTATGGTGCTCCTTTGGCACGTTTTGCATCACAAGTGTGCAAGTTGTCATTGTTGGCAATAGTTTGTCAACCTCCATGCATTCACTAATCCCATGAAACTCCATGTATTCACTAATCCCATGAAAGTCGACTTGAGCTCTAATAACATATAACAAAAAATATGACATAGAATGATTACCAAGATATTCAATAATTACAAAGAAGTGAAAGCATCCTTAAATAAGAGTTACAATAGCTTTATTCAGAAAGAATAAGTGACAACTAATAAAAAAAAAGAATAAGAAGATAACTAAAAGAATAAAGAATATTCTTAAATTCTATCATAAAGACTAATTGACCATTATATATTAAATATTACAATAATACTTTAATAATCACCGCATAGCTTATAGTCCAAAATACCTAATTAAATATGATGCAATGGGAAGCAATAAACTAGTACATATACATGAAAACTAAAACCAACAATGATTCGTATCCACATGAGATAGGATTTCAATTTAACTAATGTCTTATCAATTCATTAAAGGGCTTACATGCTTTAAAAGCATCTTTTCTTAATAATAAATTTAATTTTCCCTATTTCCAAAAAATATGTTTTTGAAAGCTCCTTTTCTTGCTTTGTAAGAAACTTATTTTAAAGCTATATTCCTTGCATCACAAATATCTATTTAAAAATATATATATATTATTTGAGAAAAGAAACTCCTATATAGATGTTCCTACATTTTTCTCCCTTGGAAGAAATCAAGTAATCTCTTTTCTCCAATCTTCTTGAATTTATGCATTCTTCTTTGGATCTTCACTATTGACCAAATACTTCTTGTATTGGGATGATCTTAACTGAGTAATCCTTTCATTTAATATACATATTTCCTTTGGCTTTTTTTTGGGCAACTACTTATTCCATTCCTCTCTATCGTCTTCTTCATTTGTAAGGTCACAAACATTCCTAGCCTTATGACAGATTTTTTAAAGGTTTGAAACCCTCCTTTTCCCCTTATGTGATGATGAACTTCAACATAGACTTATGGATGATTTACTTCCAAGCTTTGAAAGCTGAGTATTTTCCATGTCTCGTTGCTCACTTTTAAATTTATATTGTATCATGTGTAAATGTAATTGTGCCTTATCAAAAGATCCACTTTTATATCAACGTATTTATAGCACTTCCCTCTTTTTTTCATAACTCAACATCATTATCACATCTAGAAAATGGGGACAATGAGAATGTACCTATGATGATCATAATATATACTTCCAACAAAATAAATTTAGAAAATTCATTAAGTCAAAGGAGCCTCCACATATGATATTGGAACAACTATTGCAATATAATCCCCTTACCTCCAATTAAGCAAATGAATATGACTAAGCTTACATCTCAACAAGCTAAATATTTGTGTTCATATTATCACACACATGGACATTCTATAGATAGATGAATTGCATTCAAACATAAAGTTCAAGATCTCATTGATAAAAGGGTGATAGGTATTACTTGTGAATTTGATGAGGCTACACATATAACAAAAGAGGAACTATCTAATGTTCAATAAGAAACACAAAGACATGAAGACAAACTTAACAACATATTTTGGGAAGAGGATGATGAATCAGATCATTGGAAGAAAAAGGCTAAATCTCTAAAACATGTTAGTTGATTTATGAGCATCACTATTGCTTTAACTTTTGATTTGCCATTTGTTTTTACCTTATCTTGTTTACTTTTCATATCCATCTTGTTTTCTATATTTGGCACCTTGATATTTTCTCTCTTGCATTCATTGATCTTTGTGGCTATTGTGCATCTTTTTTCCACATTTGAGGGGCATCTTTCACCTTCATTTATTTTATGCATCTTTATGATCTAGATTTATTTTCACCTTCATCTTGTCATGATATTTTGGTCCTTGTCTTCGCTTATTTATATCTATGTTCATTATCCTTATGCTAGTCTCTCAACTATGATTTACATGCTATGATCTATCATTGTTATAACATGTTATGTAAGAGTACTTCATTTACCATACATTACTATATTGTTTCTATCATGATCCTATATTGCCATATCATACTATCTAGAGTACTTGGTCAATCCTACATTGTTACATCACTTACATCTCGATCTTACATTGCCATATCTTGTATATCTTAGAGCCTTTATATAATGATCCCATATTGACACATCTTACTTCTAAAGTCTTATATGATCTTATATTGTTGTACCTTGTTTCATAGAGCAATATCTTGAGGTTACATTGATCTACCATACTTTTAGAGTCTATTATTGATCCATGTTGCTTTTAGAGTTCTTTTGTCAATCTTATCTTAGAGTTCTTTAGTTTGAGCATCCTTGTCTTATCAAAGACATGTCTTTAGCATTCCTACATTGGGAGCATCATACTATCCCCCTCGTCTATTTCAATTGTCACTTATACATTCTTTATATAGGGGGCGTAATGTTCTCCCCACTTATTTATCATCATTTTAGTGGCATACCATGTGTATTGAGAGATGTATCTTTCATCTTACAATTACCATTCCCATGCATGAGGGCTCACCCCATTGTTTGAGCTTCACACAATTGATTTGGCTTCATGTCATTGTTTTGGATTCATGCCTTGTTTCCAATTTCATCCCCATTCAATGTGTGCTCATGCTCTTGGATGTAATATTGGGGCCATATGTCTATTTTAGTTCCTCGTGTACCAATTTCATCCCATCCAATGTGTGCTCATGCTCATGGATGCAATATTGGGGTCATGTGTCTACTTTAGTTCCTCACGTACTTACACAAGTGTTTTTGGCCATTAATGGTCACATCACCATTATCCTACCCATGATGGGGGCAACATTCTCATTCGATGATCCTATCTCGAGCCCATTAGTGCTTTTCATGATCTAGCATTCTCCATATGTTTATGATCCTCTCACAATTTATTCTTTATTACTCTTTTGTTATATGATAATATGTACTCACATGCTTATTTTTAGATGATTTTTTTTTTTTATTCAAGGGGTAAACGCTTTTGACTGGAGCTATGAACCGGATACAAACATTCAACAATACCACCCCAACGAGGTTTGAACCTTGGTGGCAAGAACAACAATGCCACCTATAAACCATCACACCATGCGATTACCGGCTTTTAGATGATATTTACTATCATGCATGAACTTCAATTAATTGTGCTCAATGAGGGAAATCAATTAAAGTAGGGGCATACATAGTCACACTATTGTTTTGATTTTGTATTTGAATTTCCTTGGAATTTAGACGCTACTAATGCAATATGTTTCTCCTCTATTATGCAAGACTTCATAGGGGAACATATATAGAAGGCATATCCACATGATCACATCTTGTAGGATCCATTACTTTATATGGACCCCATGGGTCATATCCTTTAAATGTCTAGATATTACTTCACTATATGTGCATGTTTGTGAGTGCCAAATACTTTGAGATGCATAACAATTTAGGCTTCATGTGCAATGTGCACATCAAAGTGGGGCAAAACGGAATGGTGAATTTAGCAGCCATAAGATATTTCTCATTTAGTTTTGTGCCTATTTTGAGGATATGTATTAATACATGCACATGATAACAAGTGGGCAGTCTTGTGCAAAGTTGGGGCCATTTACCTAGCTCTATCCACACATGATCCTATGCTTATTGCCTTAGTTTACTCATGCGTGTGTGTCTATAGATGTGGCTTATGTCTAAATTCCACTATTATCCATACACTAATCACCAAATAACCTATATTTGTCATGATCCAATCTATCTAATGATCCCAACTCAAATCCATGATCACAAAGTCATTCTTGCAAGAGCAAACTCAACCGACCCCCATTACCTTTCCCACCTAAGGCCGACTAAACAATTGTGTGTGAATCAATGTCATGCTAATATTAAAAAACAAATTAAAGGACATTCATTTGCATTCATTCTAAGCATCAAATAGTCTCATTCGTCTGTCTTCTCTCATCCTCGAGCATTAAAAGAGCAATCAATAATAACACACTTGGATTTGGTGCATTAAAATGAGTAACAAATTTGCATTCTAGGCATTTGTTGTCTTCAATTTTGTTGCTATCAAGGGGTTGATTTGAGGCATACTGCCCTCGTGGCTTTGTTCATTGAACCACCTTGCAAAGGTATTATCAGTACCACCTGTCCCACAAGCTGACAGAAAGGTAGAACAAAGTCATGATTAGAGCAAGCAAAAGAGCAGAAATCCAAGATCTGGATTGGACAAGTTCATGGGTGAAGGGCTATTTCAGGGTCGCAGATCTGTACCAAACCCACAGCACTATCCTCTATCAGAGCAGAAATTAGGCATAGAACCGGAGGCATTTACCAGACAAAGAGACCACACATTCCAAGGCAAAACATCAGCACATTCAAGATCTAAATCCATGATCTTTCTTCTATCACAAAGCAAAGTATTCTTGTCCTCTTTGTTCCAATTCTAATAATAACAAGTATACTCGTCAATTCTGTCACTCAGCTATAAATGCTTAGTCTAAGTTGATATATGCTTGTGTATGCACTTTATTGGATTAGTCATTAGCCTATACTAGCCCTAAGTGATTGTTCTTTTCCAATTTAACAAATATAACCACTATCTTCCTAATATGAGAAAAAATATAATTGCACTAAATTGTTAATTCAAGCCACAAATAGAACAGGCTACAAAGTGTACCTTCAAAACAAAATCAAATGCAACTGTCTTGGATAGCCCATGCTTTGAAACGCTGCCTTTCCATCACTCTAAATGTCTGGCTCTTTCTTTTTACTCAATTTCCAATTCCCTTGTGAACAAGTAGCAGTCAGGTAATGTTGCAGCTTCTCAGCAAGCAGACTTTAAAAGTGCTTCAAACTATAGTAGCAAAAAATGTTCTTGGAAACAAATCAGCAAGTTAAAAGAAAAGATTTTGAAACCAATCAGGATTAGGGTTTTGAGAAATAAAATTTAAAAATGCAAACCAGGCAAAAGTCGTGAAAAAGATGGGAAGTAGGGTTTTCAGAAAAAAGGAAATGGAAAAATTGCACAGGAGGCAAAAAAATTGGGAATATGTAATTTTTTCACAGTTTAATCAGGGTAAATCCACGATCTATTACACAGAAATCATCAGAAAATTGTTCCATTCACAAATTTATTGGAAAATGGCAATTTTGAATTTTATCAGAGAAAATTTTGGGAAACAGTCCAGGATCCCAAAAATTCGCAATTTCTCATGATTATTTCTCCATTTTTGCAACTATGCTTCAAACAGCCCAACAGGTCTGAAAGTTTATTGAAAAATATAGTGACAAAAGTATTGATCACAGTATTGGAAAATTCAAAAATACAGTAGAATCATCTGGAGCAATGTCAGCAAATTTTGTATTCAAAATTTCACTGTCTGAAAATGTCATATCCCCAATTTCATTTGAAATTCAAATTCTGCAAGAGTGGGAAAAAGTGTTTTTGAACACTAGTTTTCATATTTTAATTAAATATAATAATAATATTTTAAATAAATAAATAAAATAAAATAAGAAATCTCTATTGGGGTCGGCCAAGTTTGGAGGGAAATAAAAAATAAAAATAAAATAAAATAAAGGCGGTCGGCCTTGTTAAGGTTATTTTGGGAGGGCTATAAAAGAAAGTAAAGTGCAAATCATTTGGAATCCATTCATATCATATTTCATTTGGAGATTCTTCTCTTTGGCTGCAACTTTGGTTGGGCTCAATTCCAAAGATGAAAACCCTTGTGAATACAGTGAGTTGGACGAAAACCTAGCTCATCTTGTGGAGGACTCATAACGGAGTTCTATTTGCACTTCGTTAGAGACATTTGGAGGTTGGAGCATTATTGTATAATCAGATTTGCAGATCCGATTCGGAGCAGCATTATTGTGGCATTTTGTGAGCAGATTGCATCAGGGTTTTGCCTTAATTTGGAATGCCACTTGAAGCAGACCTGAGTGCCCACCTTTGGAGGGCAATTTTGCATTTTTGGAGCATATTTAGAGTAGCAAACCCTAAGCTTACCAAGGTGGAATTTCGCCCATCTAGGGTTTGATATTTGAAGATTATTTTGCATATATTTGGTATGTATAATCATAATTTCAGATCTGATTTGTAGAGCAGAAATCTGGGCATATGTCTGGCGTGTTTGAGCCCTTGAGTTCTTTGTAAAATCAGTCCAAAATATTCATTTTTGTAACAGCAGAAGTTATCTACAGAAAATCAGATCTGTATGTTGCATTATGAATATCAAGTGGTAGCATCATTTGGCATGTTTATTTGTCATGTTTGGGCACTTGTATATTCACTGTGATGTTTTGTTTGAAATCAGAAATCAGAATTAGGGTTTTGAGCAGAAATAAAAATCAGAATTTTAGGGCAGATCCCATTGGGGATATTACAGAAAATTTCCCCATCTGCAGGTTTCCATTATTCATCTGATCCATATTGATTTCTTGTCAACTCTAATAAACAAGAACAGACCAAAGCTTCCTTGAAATTCAATTGTATTAGTCACCTAACTGATTACCTACCATGATTGATCTTGTTCCAAAAGCTAGAAGTTCAACTCAGTGTCATGATTATCAATGCCATCTCAGTGTTGTGTTCACAAAATGTATATCTCCTGTCACAATTAACATTGATTTGCAACGATCCCATTCCTCAATAGGTCAGTATGAACCATTCATGTAGACAGCAGAGCAATAATAATTTCAAAGCTTTTTTTTCTTATTTGTTATCATACTTACGAACCTCAAAAGTATGAAAGCAGACTAAAATCAACTCGATCAAATAATGGGCATTACATATCAAGAATGGTCTTACATATTTATGTGCTTGAGGTGACAATTAAAGGGTGGCTTTTAAATATATAGCCGTACACATCCCTTGGCAGGACTCAAAGTTTGACTGTCTCACTATTACATGAACAGAGTCCAGCTTTAATAAAAAGTAGTGCTGAATAATCAGAAAAAACTATGTTATAAAGATTAAACATTTGACCAAGGAAAGGGAGTACATACACCATACGGTAAATAGTCAGATGTTTACCCAACAGCCTTAACAACTTGTACATCACATTGAACCTGCTGGGATTCCAGCACAATTCTTGTAGCATCAACAACAATCTGTCCATTAACATAATGTTTTCGACAAACTGGCATGTAAACATCTGCACCTCCAATAACTTCAGTCTTTCTCTCTCCAGTTTTTCGTAACGTGAATGATGCAGGCCTGCCGCACATCTCACAGCGGGACTGCAGTTTAGTTACAGAATCAGCCAAGGGTATTAAATCCAGAGCAGATCCGAAGCTCTTCCTGCCAAGAGAACATGATCAACCAGAAAATTGATTTAATAAAACACCACATACAGCATTACAAACATTGAAATATATATATATAACACAGTTTTCCTAATTCCTATGCTTACACTCTGAACACAAAATTGATGTTAACATAATAGCATATTGAGATATGTTAATTTAAAATTAATATTCTCTTTAAAGCTCCCTGGAGAGTTATTAATCTCATCACAAAAGCAAAAATAGAACTCAATTTCAAGTGACACTACCTCAAGTAGTCCCCATCAAGGCCAGCAACAATAAGAGTCTTGGCATCTCTATCAGCTGCTACCTGGCAGAAACTATATAGATCTACGAAAAACTGTGCTTCGTCAATGCCAATCACATCCAACTGTTTGCAAAAGCAGAGGAACATTAGAAACAGATGTTAAAATTTCTGATCAAAAGAACCACTGCCAACATCAGCTAATGGAAAACTTCTAAAGGTCAAGCAACATTTTTAATTCAGAAAATTAAGAGGAATAAATTCATTATTCCCTTCATAAAGATGTGCAGCCAGATGCTTTACGTGGAAAAACAACAATTATACATTCACAAGTAATCTAGCATACATGCAAAAAACACAACTATAACTGAGATTGTAAACATTCAAGTGTATTTACCATAAATGAACACATTAAAACACACAAAATCGCAAAGGTAATAATATATTCTATTTGCATGCCACTCATAGTTCAAAAAATTGTACTCAGCAACCAAGAAAAGTTACTTGGACTGGGACTCGGACTCAGCTAAAGGCTCAGCAAGTAAAATAAACATATAAATTCTATAATAAACTTAAAGAATAAAGAGAATAAGAAGCATAAAAAATGGATCTAAAGAACATATAAGTCTACTTTATATTATAGAGAAAAAGATCACATCACAAATCATGGTATTGTACTATGATTGATTATCAGAAACCCCTCAAAAAATTTACTTCTGCCTCCTCATAGTAATCATCCTCAAACTGGAAGGTAACTTATCCTTGAGTTAGTAATGAATGCATCATCAAGTATGTCATCCCCCAATGCTTCTGTCACTTTCACTTCCACTCCCCTCTTCATTTTTTCAAGTTTTTTATCAGTAATCATTGTATCCAGTGCTTCAGCAACCCAATAAAATACAGATTGATGTAATCAAACTCGGTTGCATCATGTAACTGCTTCCCCTCCACTTTTTTTATTTGAAAGACAACCATTGTTTTGCACAAAAACAAGGTCATTAAGATGCTCTTAGGTCAGTATGCTTCTCTTCTTAGTGTTAAAAATAGTTCAAAAACTTAGAATTGGCTAAAACTCAGCAGCCCAAAAAATTGACTCGGACTCAGACTAAGCAAAAAACTCAATCTAATAAAATAGATTACAAAAATACTCAAAATAAGCTGCGGTCCCCAGAGACACATCCCCCTTGGTTTTCTGCTGCTTACAGAATCAGGAATGCCTTGGGGATAGAGACAGAACATCCCCCATCATTCCAGGTTCTCTTTGAAAAATGGGGACGTCCCAGGGATGCCCCCTCTGCAAGAGGAACGTCCCCTTTTTACAGAGCATTCAGCCATCCCCCACAGACCAACAAAAAATTTGGAGTCAAAGACAGTTTAAAATGCAGACTTTTTTGAAAAAATAAAATGCCTCAGCTTGTTCTGGACCCTATAAGTTTGCTCGGTAATTTATATATTTGTTCTTTTATCATTTTTATGATTTCCAAGTTTGAACTTCACAGACTGGCAAGCCACAACAGCAGTCTACCTCTGCAACTCTACAGAAGGCTGAAAAGTTTCAAACTTTCAGGTATCACTATACCCACACCAGTTTATCCTATTTTCTATGAGGAGAAATGTGCACGTAAAAGACAATATTATAGGCAAAGTAAGGGACAGTTTAACAAGAAAGAGTTTCGGAAGGAATCGCCACATTATTTTCTAAAGGAATTTGATGCAGCTGCATTTCATGTGAGCACTATTCCAAAGTATTTCATATGACATCATGATCTCCTTAAACCTTAGAATACAAAACTTTCTTTTACATTCACACAAAACCTCTCTATTTCTGCCAGTCTTTGTGCAGTCTTCACTTGTGTGACTGTGTCTTTTTTTTCCAGCTCTTGGTTCTCAAGAATTCATTTTACCCTGTTCTTATCCAACCTTTGGCTAGTTTTATCATTTTTAAATGCTTCTCAGTTCTGATGCAACTGGCAGAATAAATTAATAATCTTATACTCATAATTTGAAGCCATATACATAACCTCAGAGGTACTTTGTCTTTCAATGTTTCTGAATGTGATGAATTCCTCATCCTTCAAATTCATATCAGGTTCTGGAATGATAACCCAGATTAAGTTTTTGTGACTTTACACCTCACTTGATTTATCTCTTTGCAACATAACATTCTCCTTGACAAAACTTCAAATGCATCTTCAAATATATACTATTAGTATTAATACAATGCGCAGCAGCAGTTACCCATTTAACAATACTATTATTAATTGTATTTCAAAGCATTCATTTTAATAATTTAATTTTATATAATATATTGTTATTTTATGGTGCATCTATTTCAGATTTCCTGAGTCAAGAGGGGTACATTCAGTGTAATACGGATTTTGATTTGAAGAATAAAATTAACGAGGCATTGGTTGCGGGCAGCCACACGCTAACCCCAAGCACAGCTACAAACAGTTCAACTGCTAATCTATTGAAATCTGATTGCCCTTCAGTGTTGTTGGGACAATATGCCAAAAGGCCATTTAGCAAGAAAAATCCTACAGCAATTTGCAACAATAGCTGACACAAATTGATTATCTAATTCAGGTGGAAGTCAGAAATGGAAATGCAAAGTTTGCCAAGCGAGTTGGTATAGCAGCAAGACAAGGACCAATCCACAAATTTTGCATACCCCCAGTAAAGGAGTTGGGCTTTGCGAATAACTCATGCTTGAAATGAGGGCTGAGATGAACAAATTATCTCAAAGGAAAATCACTACACTCAGTTTCTAGTACGCAAGAAGGTTCAAGTAGACCACCTTCATTTCCCATCATTTGAGGTGAGTGTGGTGGAGTAATGAGGGAAACTGAAAGCTACAGGATCATCCTCAGATATGTTCAATGTGCAAGGAAGGGAGGCTGCAGATGACGCCATTGCCAATTTCTATTTTGGTAATGACATTCCTTTCCATGTTGCTTGATACCCTTGGTACAAGGAAATGCTTGACAAGACAAAGTTGGTCTTATATATATGGATCCAAGCGAGACTAAATTGAAAAGTAAAACTACTCTCTTGAAAAAAAATCATTCCAAGTTTAACTTGTTGATGGAGGAGAGGAAGACCAAATGGGTGACACATGGCTGCAACATGATCATGGATGGGTGAACAGACATTAGACACCATCCACTCATCAACATTATAATTTCATGTATTGATGGACCTTACTTCTTACGATCAATTGATTGCTCAAGAAAACCCAAAGATGTTGAATTTCAAATTTTCAATTTTAGATGCTACGAGACATCATTGAATAGGTTGGTCACCAAAATGTAGCGCAAGTGATTATTGATGCAGCAAATGTTTGTAGGCCGGAAAGCATGTTGATTCAATCTACATATGAGCACTATCTATTGGACTCTTTCTTGTGTGCATGCTATGATCGATGCACTCAAAGACAATGGAAAGATAGGGTAGGAGAAATAGGTGGTGGTGGATGCACAGCAGGTTCAAATGTTCTTTTGCAACCACCACACCTCATTGGCATTGTTTTAAAACTTTGCAAAGAAAGAATTCCTCAAACCAGTTGAGACTTGATTTACATCCTATTTCATTCTACTAGAGAGGATGCTTGAGTTGCAAGAGCCATTGCATTTTGTGGTTATGACACATGATTGGAACAGGTGGAAGGAGTCAAAGATTGGGTGGAGGAAGAGGGTGAAGGACACTGTGATCAGTGATAGGTTGAATGCGAGATATATCACATCTTTTGTACAACCTATTTTTTTTGTTATTAGATTTGGGGATCCTGATAGTCCTAGTCTTGGGGAGATCTATGAGTGTATTGATAGCACGGGTGGCCAAATGAAGGCTTCCATTTGTGAGAAAGACAACACTCTAGAGTTGTACAATGAGCATATTCACCCCATCTTCCAGAAACAGGGATGGTTGCATATGCTTTGAAAACAAAATGTTATGTGGAGAGAGTTGGTCGAATTCTTCCTATTAATGATCACAAGGTGAGGAATGGCCTCATGAAGACCTTCAGAAAATGTATAGTTCTGAGAAAGCTTCATTGATCAAAATTGACTGGATTAAGTTCACAGAACTAGATGACTACAAGACTTCAGCAAGGATTGACAAGCATACTTCAGCACAAGCCAAGCCAACTAGTTCGTGAGCAATCTATAGGCCCCCAGAACCATTGTGCATACTTGGCATTTGCCTGCTCTCACAGATTTCTAGTTACTCTGTTGCTGAGAGGAACTAGTCTAAAGAGGAATGGACTTACCTATACGAGAGTAAAAAAGCTGGTTGCAATGTATAGTGCCTTTCATCTGATTGATAGCAAGACACCTAAGTATAGGCAGAGACTAGCGAAAAGATGGGATGTAGAGCCCAAGGAGCCACAACAACTTGATGATCACCACAGTGTGCAGATGGGATTGGGATTGGAGGAAATAGTTTCACTTCCTTTAACAGTTCTAGTGATAAGGAGTTTCCTACATATGCAGCTGCAGATGATGATGAATCTAATTTTTGAGCTTTTTGCTCAAACAAAAACAGCTACGAATATCTTTTTGGCAATCTAACTTGCCATTTTGATGCTAGTCACTCGTATAATTAGACTCTAGTTCGTACTTTGAACTTTCAGCTTATAATTTATTTTAATGTTTCAATTTGAAATGGATTCCAATTTTCAGCTATTATGATCATTCATGAATGATCATTGATATTCAAATTCTTACATTTTGTACTTTTGATGTATATATAATTCAACAATTTGAATTGGGCCTTGGCATTGTTTAGTTTAGGACTTTAAGATATGACTAATGATAATCAATCTGAATCATAAGTTACCTGATTTCTTTCTTATAACCTTTTTTTTTTTTATTTAAATATATTATTAAAAAGCCATCCCCTAGCAATTGTCCCCAAAATTTTGGAATTTTTTTGTCATCCCCAGAAAAACATCCCCCCATCCCAGAAACTTGAAGAAACACTAAAAATAAGCTAATATAATGCATGAGGAGCATAAAGAATGAATTTAGATAGCACAATCTATTTTGATCATAGTAGCATTACTTAAAATTAAGAGTGACTCATCAAACCAAAAGTATAAATAGAATATTCATTTACTAAGGATTTAAGCAGAAAATTTTTGGGAAACTAAAAAAAGTTGAAAATTCCTTATAAACAGAGAAAAGATGTTTTGTTACTTCCAACTAAATAAAGGGGAAAAAACTGCTTTTGCATCCAGTACAGCCCAAAATACTTTTTTTTTTTTAAATCAAAGCATGGGTCTAGGGATGTTGAAAAAGGTTGATAAACAGATTAGAAACCATGTAGATAACAGCTATGATGGAACTAATTTATAATCAGATCATTTTTGCTCACCACCCTTCCCAGTCCCTTTACCTAAAAGAGCATAGAAAGAAGTTCCACTGCTGCTATCCTCCAATTCATTGATGGATCTATATTTTATTTGGATCAGAAGAAATGTGATTCCCTCACTAGATTGTGGATAGTTTTTTAATGCATTATCTGTAACTTTGACTGTAATCAAAAAATACAAAAACACAAATCAAAATAGCCAAAAATCTTGAGTTAACCAACAAGTCCATTAGGAAATTTCAAAATATCAAAGATAAGCGAATGTGTGATCTTATGCCACTTGATCTAATAAACAGTATTATTAATAAAGAGTTCCAATGTAGAGTGAACTTGCATGCATTGGCACATTAAGTGATATGAACTAAATTGAACCAAGATGTGATGCATGCATATATTTATTGCTTATCAAACTTGAGTAAATGCCCATTGTCACAAGCAAGTGAATTTGAACCATGTAAGAAAATAGCATAGGAAGATGAGTTCCTAACAATATTGTTGTCGTGCACCACTATTAAGAAAGAAAAGTAACCTTGGGTGAGGGCCCTCACTCGATTGGCTAAAGCATCTTGTTGCAAGCAAGAGGTCATGAGGTCCAATCTCCCCCCATCCCCATAGTACTGGAGGGCATTTCGCACCAACATCACTAGTCACGTGAAAAAACTTTACCAAGCGCACTGCAATTTATAGGGGGGCTACCCGATTCCTACAATCTAAAAAAAAAAATGAGAAGGAAAAGTAACCATACATTCTTCCTTAAGTATTATTAAAAGGACATTAAATTCAACCAAACATGTGCCACTCATCATTTAAGGCATAGTTCGCAAATTGAAAGGACATCAAATTCAACCAAACATGTGCCACTCATCATTTAAGGCATAGTTTGCAAACTCTCCAAGTACTTGTTGAGTTGTCGAGCACACTCAAGTCTTTTTACTACATGAGTGTTTACAAGTTTAACTCACAAGCTTTTTAACCGTGGGAGCTTTTATAGGAACATGTTGAATGGCAAAAAATTGCCAAAAATATTATCCCAATTTTTTTTTAAGTTGTATAAACAAAACTAACTTCACATACCAACTATATAAGAGTAAAATTGCACCCTTGCAATTTCACCTATGTATTTGCCTCTGCTTTAGTGTCCACTCCCTTAGCATCTTGAGTAGGCTCATTTTAGCCCCTACATCAGCGTTTTTCCCCTCTCAAGATGCTCCAGCACCCCTTTTCAGCAGCTACCCTCGCACGTCAGATTTCCATCAGACTTGGTGCTTTTCTCGTTTTTGTCATTTTGTAGCGTGACATGTTCGGACACTAGCGCGTCACGCGGACATTTGCACGCCGCGCTAGTGTCCTACGACGTTTCAATGTTCAAACAACCGTTTCCATGCATGTTTACCACTTGTCGGCAAGTTTTGTTGATGGTAACGGCTGGGAACGCCCGAAAACGGCTGAAGAAGTTTCTTTTCTCTCTTTTTAAGTCATCCCTTCAACTCATTTTGGCTCTCTAAGAACTTTTACAGCTAGCTACATTTTGCCAACTTCTAGCCTCACTCTAGCCTTCGCCTTGGCCTTCTACACTTCAACTTTACTTGCATAGCTTCATAATAGCTTGTTGTAGCAGCTTCAAGCTCTCTCAAGCTTCCATTACAACACTCTTGCAACTTCATCTCCCTTATTTCATGCTTGTGAGCATCTTGGGATTCCATATACCCTACTATTTGCACATTTACTTGGTGATACAAGTTCTCCTCGAGCGGGGTTTGCTTTTATCACATGCTTATTTGGTGGTGCGGGTTCTACTCCTAAGCGGGTTTTGCTTTCACCACACGCTTTGTTCACTCTCTTTCTATCTTGGCTGTCCGTGGAGGTGGGAACACCAAAACGGGGGTTTGACTGGGGCAAACCCCTATACAGCCCCAACATTTTCTCTAGATATCATGCATGCAGATTTTGAAGACGTTCACGTGCTAGAGGTTTCATCACTTGTGCGGTTGTAAGTATTTCCTTCCTTTCTTCTCCTTGTCTTTATCATCTATTCTTTACTTTATATTAGTTCTATCACTTTCTGTTATTTTATTATATTCTATGGTTTTTAGCATTCGGAGTAGAACTGGTCATTTAAGCACTTTCTAAGATAAACTCACTCTCTTGTCCATACGAGACGCCAGCGCGCCTCTAAGATGCCAGTGTGCCGTGCTATCGTCCATTTTCTGCGCTAACGTCCTTTGGCTAAGAGCTTGTCAGTTTGTCCAAAAAATCTCTGTGACCCGCTCTTCGTAATTCTGAAACTTCTACGTTGTTCCATTGAGGTAGTATAGGACAGTTCGCCCCATGAGGCTCCCTGAATGAAGAGAACTCATGAATATTGAATCCCCCTATATTACATTTTGGTGAACCTGACATGAAGAACAGTGTGTTCTTCAAAAAACCTAGGAATTTATTTACCCCTACTTGACGGGGTCATAACTCTTGACTTGGTGCTTGGAATTCAGAACCGTTTGCATCGTTGGAAAGGTCTCCTAGAGAACTTGTTCAGTCCCTAAACTACTAGGCAATCAAATTTTAGGGACCAACGCAAGTTCCGACCTCAACTCCAGAGACCTCTGAAAACACGATTTACTAGAACATAGAAAATACCGAAAAATTGTAATGAATTTAATATCTTCTTTTATTAGTTTTGTATCTAACTTTGTTCAAAATGTAAATGATATTCCATTTAATGCATGTGATAGTGACTTGGCTTTACCCATGTCACTTGGTGTCTTTGATCCTTCTCACAAAAGTCCTCTCACTTCAGAAGATGTTTTGTCACAAGAAGATGAAATCATTGATACCTTTCTTAATGTTACTCTACCTTCTCTTCATTCTAATGCACTCTCTTCTAGAGATGATGCATTTGTGAATGATGTATCTACCCTTCGTTCCAATGCACTCTCTTCTAGAGACGTTGCATTTGTGAATGATGAATCTCCTTCCACATTTGATTCTCCCTGGATCGATGTTGAGAATGTTCCGTCAAATAACTATTCCACATTTGATCCTATTTGGATCAATGTCGAGAATATGTATTCAAATAATTGTTCTACTAGCTGTGATGATTCTATAAATGCTATCAATGTCTCTACTGCCCCTGAAAAGCCTAAGAGACCAGTCATTTACATGACTCCAACTAGTCCTTCTAAAAGGGTTTGTTCTATTGATGGTGTTCCATTTAATAGTAACTCTCCTACTATTCCTATGGCTCCCTCTTATAGAGCAGTAGCCTATACTTATGAGAATAAAATGAATAAACAACCAAAACTTCTTCAAGCACCTAAACCTATGACTAAAGCACCTAGTGATTACAATCTTGATGAGCGACTTCAAGTTACTCCAAATAAGATCTCAATGTGGGACTTGCTTTAGTCTGCTTCGGTTTATCAAGATATGCTTCAAGAAGCCTTGCAAAAGATCCTCTTGCCTTCTTCCACTAGGCCGACGGATTATAATGCGTTGATGGCATATATTCATGCGGATTCGCCAAATATTACGTTCTATCCGCAGGAGCTCCCATCTCTAGAAGTACAGAAGCAAGCAGATCCTCTAATGATTATAGTTAACATCAATAAGATTGCCATTAGACGTACTCTCATTGATGTTGGTTCGGCGCTCAATGTGTGTAGTATTGATCTATTGCGTAAGATTAATATTGACCCATCCTCTCTTAATACTTCTTTTGTTGTCCTTCGTGGGTTCGATAATGTCAGTCGACAATCCCTAGGCACAATAGTCTTGCCTTTGAGGTTGGGACCTGTTACTGTTCCTACCCTTGTATATGTTATGGCAGAAAAGTTACCATGTAACCTTCTTCTTGGTAGACCGTGGATTCACGCTATGGGTGCAGTCCCGTCTACCTTACATAAATCAATTAAGTTCATTTGTAATAATAAAGTAGTCACAGTCAAAGCTAACCCTGATGCTATGCATTTATGTGAGATGGCAGATGTTGGTCATGCTTCAGTTGTGCCTACTCTTATTCCTTCAGTGTCTTCCACTGCGTCGATGTTTACTCCAGCAGTACCTACTACAAAGGATGCTCTTGAGATAAACGTCCCTAAGGGAGACCCTTTTGAAGCAAGGAGTCCTAAGTGTGCTCCTTCTACCTCTTCTCAAAGGAAGGCATGTCCTGGTGATGATTGGGGTCCTTTAGACTTTACAAAATCCTTCGTTGGAGAATATAAAGTCGACCTGATCCACTTAGACCTTCCGAAAACATCCACACCCACTATCAAAGATTATTGTTCTTTTGTATCGCGAGGTAGTGTGAGCAATAATTGTAATGTCCTAAGTGTTGATCCTCCTTCCAAGGAAGAGGATTACGCTTCAGCTAAAGAGCACAGTGTTGGCAATTCTGTCAATAAGGATGATCGCAATCCCATAGAGTGTGATCCCCATTGTTGGGACAATGCTCTTTACGAGGATCCTCCTTTTCAAGACTTGCAAATACGCTATGGCCCTAGCTTTAAGCTCATCTCTAAATGTGGCTATGAGCATAAAGGTTGCGGGTGTAACAAACAAGGCATTCAAGTCCCTATAGAATTTGCACCTCGTCGGCATAATCTAGGGCTTGGTTGCTCGAATGAACAATCTAAACAGAAACCATGGTTGAATGATGACATGAATTCCACTCAACCTCGTTCTCGTGGATTGACTTATCCTCCTTTGTCTTCTACCTTCGTGTCTTCTTCTTCTCCTTGTGAGAATTCAAGCCTCTCTCTACAAGAGAAAGGGTTGCTTCCTACTCATCCTTTATCTGAGCAAGAGCGTATTTTGTTGCGGCTTTTAAAAGCCTACTTAATCACTCTTCCTTCTCCTACACGTAATAAAATTCATAAACATGATAGAGAAAAACACCCTTTCTGTGCATACCATCGAGTGCTTGGTCATTCCACTAGCAAATGTAAGGCCTTGGAGGATAAAATACAACAACTTCGTAATTCAAATGCCATCAAATTCCCATTTGATTGATGCACCTGCCTTTACTTTCCATGGCAAGTGATATTGAGGTTTACCTCTATCCTATTCTAAGTATCTTGCATGGTTCTTCTCCCCTATGTGTCGAGAGTAGTGATAACTCATCTTCGGAGATGTGTGTCCTTCTTAAGGACCCCTCTCTTTGTTGTCTTTCAAAATGAAGTGTCCCTTGAGTGGACCCCTTTTCTCTTTTGAAGGGTTCCCAAGGGACCTCCTTTGAAAGTTTTTTCTCTCAAATGGATTATTTCGCGTCTAGCTTGGGGGCAGCCTGACTAGACCTTGCTTTTCAAACAGCGAGTCCCTTGAGTGGACCCCTCTTTTTTCATGTCGGGTTCCCGAGGGACACCTTTGAAAGTCTTACAGTCTGCATGACCGGCTGCTTTTAGAAACGCTCTATCTGCAGGTAGACGTGTCACCGCTTTAGCCACGCTCTATCTGCGGGTAGACATGTCGCCGCTTTTGACATGTTCTATCTGCGGGTAGACGTGTCGCCGTTTCCTGACTCTACAGAGTCCGCTTGTTGGGGTTTTCTTCATGTGAGAGTTCTTGAAGGACACCTTCCTTGCAGGTCTGAGGGTCTGTAAGGCGCTTTCTCGGCTTCTTCCATGTGAGAGATCTTGTGGGATGCCTCCTTACAGGTCTGCAGGCTTGTGAGGCGCTTTTTGGTGATACAAGTTTTCCTCCTCAAGCGGGGTTTGTTTTTATCACCTTTTGTGGTGCGGGTTCTACTCCTGAGCGAGTTTTGTTTTCACCACGCACTTTTTGGTCATACAGGTTTCCTCCTTGAGTGGGGTTTGCTTTTATCACCTTCTTGTGGTGAGGGTTCTACTCTGAAGCGGGCTTTGCTTTCACCATGTGCTTTTTGATGATACAAGTTTCCTCCTTGAGCAGGGATTGCTTTTATCACCTCATTTGTGGTGCGGGTTCTACTCCGAAGCGGGTTTTGCTTTCACCACAGGATTTGTTCATTTATATCTTTCTCTTCTCTCTTGTATATACCAGATTGAAGATTTGCATCTTCTTCATCCTAAGTATATGTTCATCCTCTCTTTAACTTCTTAGTATTTTTCTATGTAATTTGGGGACGATGCATAGCACCTAGACAACCTTTTACATCGAGGTCTCTTTACTTTGCTGACTCAAATCCTTTAGCTTTTTATGTTCTAACATTGTTGTCTGGTGCAGGTCTAACGCATTTGTTTTGCAGATCTTTAGACTGGGGGCACGCTTTCGTGGTTCGAGGAGTTATCTGCTTCCTCTACAGTATCCTTTTGGCATATGATGTTATTTTTGTTTAGTAGATTTCCTTTAGCGTGCATATTAATGTAGATTCATATGCCCACTAAAGTGGGGGCAAAATGTATAAGAGCAAAATTGCACCCTTGCAATTTCACCTATGTATTTGCATCCGCTTTAGTGTCCACTCCCTTACTATCTTGAGTAGGCTCATTTTAGCCCCTGCATCAGCCTTTTTCCCCTCTCAAGATGCTCCAGCACCCCTTTTCAGCAACTACCCTCACACGTCAGATTTCCATCAAACTTGGTGCTTTTCCCATTTTCGTCGTTTTGTAGGGTGACGTGTCCGGACACTAGCGCGTCACGCAGATGTCTGCACACCGTGCTAGCGTCCTACAACATTTCAATATTCAAACGACCGTTTCCATGCATATTTACCACATGTCAGCAAGTTTTGTCGGTGGTAACGACTAGGGACGCCCGAAAACGGCTAAAGAAGTTTCTTTTCTCTCTTTTTAAGTCATCCCTTCAACTCATTTTGGCTCTCTAAAAACTTCTTCTACAGTTAGCTACATAGTACCAACTTCTAGCCTCACTCTAGCCTTCGCCTTGGCCTTCTACACTTCAACTTAGCTTCATAACAGCTTGGTGTAGCAACTTCAAGCTCTCTCAAGCTTCCATTACAACACTCTTGCAACTTCATCTCCCTTATTTCATGCTTGTGAGCATCTCAGGATTCCATATCCCCTACTATTTGCACATTTACTTAATGATACGGGTTCTCCTCCTCGAGTGGGGTTTGCTTTTATCACAAGCTTATTTGGTGGTGCGGGTTCTACTCCTAAGCAGGTTTTGCTTTCACCACACGCTTTGTTCACTCTCTCTCTTTCTATCTTGGTTGTCTGTGGAGGTGGGAACACCAAAACGATGGTTTGACTGGGGCAAACCCCTATACAGCCCCAACATTTTCTCTAGATATCACGCATGCAAATTTTGAAGACGTTCACGTGCTAGAGGCTTCATCACCTGTGCGGTTGTAAGTATTTCCTTCCTTTCTTCTCCTTGTCTTTATCATCTATTCTTTACTTTATATCAGTTCTATCACTTTGTGTTATTTTATTGTATTTTATGGTTTTCAGCATTCAGAATAGAAGTGGTCATTTAAGCACTTTGTAAGATAAACTCACTCTCTTGTCCATACGAGATGCCAACGTGGTGTTTTCTACACTGACGTCCTCCAGCCGAGAGCTTGTCAATTTGTCTAGAAAATCTCTGTGACCCGCTCTTCTTGATTCTGAAACTTCCGCGTTGTTCCATTGAGGTAGTATAGGGCAGTTTGCCCCATGAGGCTCTCTGAATGAAGAGAACTTGCGAGTAGTGAATCCCCCTATATTACACCAACACAACATCAAATTGTCATATGGTGGAGTCATTGCCATTTACTAGCAAGGTGGAGCCACAGGCCCAATCTTCTACACTAAGTAGGGAGCCACAATTGAGTGTGAGGACCATAACTTCTACCGACCAATTTTTCACTGGGTTGGGGAAGACGAAATTGTAAAAACTCGTAATTTTTTACTTACCTAAATATGAGATTTATGATAATGATTTTCAAAGACAATCATCATAAATTCATAATAGTTATCAATTAGCAGCTACCTATTGTATACACTATCCAGCTTCACATGATGATGTGATTTTCTAAGTTACCGGTTCGGTTTCGGTTTCGAGTTCGGGTTTGAGGGTTTGGTTCATAGGTTTGAGCAAAAAAAATTTGGGGGTTCGTTTTGGGTTCATTAATACAAAAACATATAAAATCAGAAATATATACATATTTGCAGCAGTAATTAAGTTCAAAATACACCACCATATTAATAGTCAAATAACATAGCAAAATACACCACCAATTTCATAGTCAAATATTAGTGATACACAAATGTCATGATATAAATTAAAGTTCAAACATAATAATGTCAAAGTGTTTACAATCGGCCATCATTCATCATTGATCATTGATCATTGATCAATCATATGGGTCATCAAAAATATCATCATCAGTATCCATATTAGATGCTACATGATGTGGTAAATTAGAAGAACCACAAATAGCATCAGTGGCACTCGCACAAGCACTGATACTAACACTTTCATGCTCACTAGCTGCCTCAAGCTCATAGTCATAATCAATATCAAGTGCAGCTAAGTCGCTTGTGGAAGCATCCAAGTCAAGACACTCTGGCTCAATATCCCACTTCCTTTTGTCTCCTTCTTTGTAGGAACTTTGTTTGTGTGTAATGAGGTGCAAGTTTGAATGCACATACACCAAGTCCTCTGCCTTTTTTGAATGTATTCTATTGCACTTTCTTGAGTGGATGAAGGAGTATGTGCTCCAATTCCTCTCAAATGAAGATGAACTAGCAACCTATGAAGACCAAATTAAATAGTTAAGAGTTACAAAATTAACTGATTAAAATATAAATTAAAATTAAAATTACAAAATATAAAACTTAAATTTAAAAGATAAAAGACTTGGACCATAAAACTTACTAGGGATAAAACTTTTATTGCAACAGGTTGGAAGTGCATGTATTCTTGGCCATGGAAGTACCATCAATCATGAGCATCCACCCTGTACTTGTCTCGAAGAGCATCAAGACCAAAATCACTGGAGCATGCAAAACCCATGAACTCAACCCTCACTAGATCACATTGGTCACGATTAGTGAAGAGTCTACGAAGTGCTGCCTTGTACCCTTGAGCCACTACAGCATCTCTATATGGGGCAACTCTTGATGTCACAGAAAGTAACTCAACACTATAGTATTTGGGACTCAATGCAAAAGCAAGAACATGCAAAGGAGTGGTCATTTTATTCCATCTCTACAATGATTTGATGTAGCTCTTTGAAGAATTTTTCTTCAAGATCTTCCTCTTTTGCATTGATGATAGTTTTCATCTTCTGAATCATTGAGTCGATGCCATCATATACTTTGCCTAAACAAGGTCTATCCATGTCAATATAACAGATCATACTCAATATGGGCTCAATGAAACTAAGGAGATACTCAACACAATCCCACCAATTGTCATCTAGGATCATTTGCTTAACCTTAGTTGCCCTTTCACTGCTAGATTGCCTCCAAACAAACCAATTAGGGCTAATGACCATATTAGAGAGTGCCTCACAAACCTTCACAAGTCGTCTCAACACAATTGTGTTGGAGGCAAAACGGATCTCAACAACCTATTTGAAAATCAAAATAAAATAAAAAAAATAGTTTACAAAAATTAAAATTTAAAATTTAAAATATTACTAAAGTGAAACATGTTTATTATTTAACTTACCTTCAGCGGCTCCAATTTTGAGAGGGATCTAAATATGCCTTGTGACATATGGTGGTTGGTGACGAACATTTGGATGTCTTCGACCTTAACATACACATGTTTGATCCACTCAATTTTGGTTCCAATTTTTTGTAGCATTAGGTTGAGGGAGTGGACAGCACAAGGTGTCCAAAAAATGTGTGAATATCTATCCTCAACCAATAACTCAGCGGTCTTACAATTTTTTGCATTGTCAATTACAACTTGCACAACATTTTGATCATCCACTTCTTCAATAGCTTGACAAAGGATGTTAGCAATAAATGCACCATCCTTCACCTCTCCTTCACAATCCATTGTTCTCAAAAACATTGCCTCTTTAGGGGACACTACAATAACATTGAGCAATGGGCGATTTTTTGCATCTTTCCATCCATCAAAAACGATGGTCACCCCTATTTCGATCCATGAATCCCTTATATGCTTCAAAGAGTCTTGTACATATTTGACCTCTTAATCTAATAAGGTGCAATGCACCTTCTCAAAACCTAGGCCCTTATACCCTTTTGGAGCCTCATTAATAGTTTTCACCATTTTTTGCCAATATGGTGAGCGAACAACATTGAATGCCAATCCAATGGTATAGACACATCTCGCTATGTCTTGATCGGCAATCTCTCTAGCCTCATTATGAAATGAAGTTTCCAACGGTCCCTTTGATCTTTTATTCGTAGAGGGCACAGTTTGCTCAAGGTATGGAAATAAATGGATGGCTCTATAGGTGGAAAATGAGAGGGCGGTGTAGGGAGCTTCATCCCCCGATATCCTTTCTTTATCAAAGGATGACTTGATTTATTACGGCCTGCTGCTTGGTCTGGTCTTTCTTGCTCATCAATATATGCCAATATTTGGGCTTCTAGAATGCCCTTTTTATTTGCACCTAGACAAGCTTTGATGCTTGTTCCAAGGATCATGCACAAGTTCCCTTTCACTTGATTGTATGAGCTCGAATATTTAAAATTGCAATGACTACAAATCCAAACATATCCTCCACCCCCTGGAAGTTGTTGAACCATTTCAACATATTTCCAAAGGGGAGAGTTTGGGTTTGCTTTGAAACGAGATTGGTTTGAGGAGCTAGAACCGGTTGCCATTGTAATACCTAAGGCACAACACATTCCATTTATTCAAAATTTCAAAGTACTAGATAACTCAATTCATTTCAAAAAATTGAACATGTGTTATAGACACCTAGAAGAATGAAAACAAAACAAAAACTTTAAAACAAAACCAAAGAGTTCATTTGTAAAAAAAATAACCAAAAAACTTCAAAAAACCTACCTCTTTTGAAAAAATCTTCCTCTACGATCTCCTTGGCAACGAACGAACACTTGCAAGTGCTTAGGAATAGCACAACAACCAACTTCGAACAATCAACGATCAACCTTCAACTCTATTTGTGCTTGTGCAAGCAAGTAAAAAAGTTAAGCAATGGAGGTAAAAAATCTTGTTTTTCATTCACAAATTGATAAATGAGTATGTTTTTGCCTATTTGATATGTTAGGAGGCATGAATTAAGGTTGGGAGGAATATTTTAGTGTTTAAAAGTAAAAAAGCAAGTCAAAAAAAATTAAAAAATTGCAAAAAGTTGGTCAAAATCGCGGACTAGGCGTGAAAAATCTTGGGTTCGAACTGGGTTTGTTGTGGGTTCGTCAAGACCGGACCCACAGATTGTGATCCGGACCCTATCCGGACCCACAATCTGTGAGCCAAACCGGACCCAAACTTGCCCCCTGCACCTAGCGAATCAATAACTCAAGCGATTTTGTAATCCATATGTATTCAAGAATAAAATTTAATAGAAAACACTTCCTCATGGTTTTTAGACACATTTGATACATTTTGTAATTGAACCTTGCAAAAAAATATGTTTATTTAAGAAATTTTAGTATTTTAAGTTGCTAAGTTTTTGCCGAATCAAAAATTTTGGGCATGCCAAGTACTCTCCAAGTCTACAAACTATGATTTAAGGTGTGTAAAAGCTCCTAACCTTAGTTTCATTTTATGTCTCTACAATTGCAATATTTTGTTTACGATACCTCATTTGGGATGAGTTACACCACATAGTTGAAAAACACGCAAAAAACTCGGCAAGTTTTTGAAAACTCACGAGTTTCAAAAACGAGTTTTTCTGCCAAGTACTTGCAGCAAAAACTTCAGAGTTTTTGAAAAAAACTTGTGCAATTTGGTTAAAGTCTCACGTGGCCAAAAAAAAGGCATTTTTATTTGTTTTATTGACTGATTTGCTTGCTCTCATTCAGCAAAAACCCACTCCAAACCATTTTGCACCTATTTACAGCTATTTTGCATCGAGAAGACAAGATTTGAAGGGGATTTTCATCGAATTTCGAAGGCAAATTGGATTTCCAGGCAGGGTATCTACTTTTTCTTATTCTTTTTTTTTTTTTTCTTCATTTTTGTTGATTCTATGTTTAAAAAACATCATGAATCTAGTGTAAAAAAGATTTAAATACATTTATATTGATCAGAACAAGATTTATGACATATTTTTAACAAGTTTTTCTGCCAAGTACTTGCAGCAAAAACTTGACGAGTTTTTGAAAAAAACTTGTGCGATCTAGGTAAAGTCTCATATGGCCGAAAAGAAGGCATTTTGATTTGTTTTATTGACTGATTTGCTTGCTCTCATTCAGCAAAATCCACTCCAAACAATTTTGCACCTATTTACAGCTATTTTGCATCAAGGAGATGAGATTTGAAGGGGATTTTCATCGAATTTCAAAGGCAAATTGGATTTTCAGGCAGGTTATCTACTTTTTCTTATTCTTTCTTTTCTTTTAATTTTTCCTTCATTTTTGTTGATTCTATGTTTAAAAAACATCATGAATGTAGTGTAAAAAATATTTAAATACATTTATATTGATCAAAACAAGATTTATGACATATTTTTTCTGATTTTTTTACATATTTTGCTGATTTTTTCATTTTTTTGAAATTTTCTTCAAACCCTAGTTATTTTTTTTCATTTTGAATCCTCTTTTTTATTGAAAAACATGATTACAATCTTAGATTAGCTTAATTTTTTATTAATTTAAAGTAATTTTCTGATTTTTTACATTTTTTTCACATTTTTTTGAAACCCTAGTTATTATTTTCTTTTTTTAATCCTTTTTTTTATGAAAATGTTTAGAATCTTAAATTAGTTTAGATTTTTACTAATTTAAAGTAATCTATTTTGATTTAATCTAATTAAGCTTGTTTTTAAATTTTCTATCAAAAAACTAACAAGTTGTGCTTTCACTTTGTTATTGTGTGTAGGTTAATTGATAATGGCTTCTACATCCGATTTTGCCTTAGGCTCTGCCCCATCCGTGCCCCCACCATTTGTAGGCACTTGTCCTGCAGGAGCTAGAGATCCTGCTTGGAAATATACTTATCAAGGACCCAAACTTGGCTCAATCTTTTGCATTAAATGCGAAAGAGTATTACGTGGAGGCATCAATCGCCTCAAATACCACCTTGCAAGCATCCCTCAACGTGATGCTAAGGCTTGTCCTAACACCACAAAAAAAATGAGAAGACAAATGAATGCTTACTTGCAGCTGCAAAAGAAAAAAAATTGCAAAAAGTGAAGGCAAAGGTAGCAATACAAGCAGCCATAGCTTCTTCTCAAGGTGCTCCACTCAGCCTTGAATCCACGTATGCGAAGGCAACCCACCACCACCGCAAGCCCTTCATCTACGTCTAGTAGAGCACCAAAATCAGCACATACACACATGCATGATTTTCTTGTGCCTAGAAACACACTTAGTGCACCTTCCTTAGAGGCAATTGGGTGGAATAGAGAGGTGCATGAGCAAGCAGACATTGCTTGTGCGGATTTTTGGTATTTCAACAACATTCCTTTCAATGTGGCAAGCTCTCCTTACTAACACAATTTGGTTACTACATTAACAGTTGCAAGAAAAGGCTACAAGGCGCCTTCTCGCATAGACTTGAGTGGGAAGTTAGTTAAACTTAAATTAATTTTTTTGATAAATTTATGTTCTTTAATTTATGCTCTTTAAGTTTAATTTATAATGAATTTAAGCTATTTTTTTGTTTACAAATTAAAATTGTGTACTTAATTTCACTTTGTATTTGTAGGTTGCTTACTAGTGCAATTGAAAGGGCAAGGGCAGCGGTAGAAGAACAAAGAGAAGAATGGAAAAAATCTAGTTGCACTATTCTTTCTTATGGGTGGACAGATGGTAAAAATCGTACCATCATTGATTTTTTGGTTGCTTACAAAAATAAGGAGGTGTTCTTGAAATCAGTGGATGCCTCCAACATAGTCAAAAATGCAGAAAATTTGGCTCAAATGTTGGAGCAAGTTTGCATGGAGGTTGGGCTTGAAAATGTGGTGCAAATCATAACTGACAATGCAGTAGCATATGTGGCAGTAGGAAGAATTCTCCAAGATAAACACCACACAATTTTTTGGACACCTTCTGCTGCACATGTCCTTGACCTTCTTTTGGAGGACATAGGCAAATTAGATTGGGTCACACCGATTGTAGAGGGTGCAAGGAGGATCACTAAATTTATCTACAATCACCCTTGGGTTCTTCACTTGATGAGGGATCACACCCAAGGGAAAGAGTTGGTGAGATCCGATGTGACAAGGTTTGCAACGATTTTCTTAACGTTGCAAAGCATTCTTGGTTCATTGACGGCTTTGAAACAAATGTTTGTGAGTCAAGCATGGCTAGACTCAACTTTTTTGAAGCAGCCGGAAGGAGAGAGGGTTGCACGCATTGTCTTCGACAACCTCTTTGCACAAAGAGCTACAAAGATTGTGAACGTAACTTCAAAACTTTGAACTTAAATTCAAATTGAATATCTTTTTTAATGTCTTCCATGGTAAATTTGTAACTCTAATCTTTTTGCATTTTTATATTGTAGGTGTTGGAGCCCTTGGTTAGAGTTCACCGCTTGGTGGATGGGGATAAAACCCCAATGGGGTATCTTTATGAGGCCATGGATAGGGCCAAGGAGGCTATAAGAAATTATTATAAGGGGGTCAGCCTCAAGTTTGAGCCCATTTGGGAGATTATTGACAGGAGGTGGAACCATCAACTCCACCAACCCATCCATGCAGCAAGGTACTTCTTGAACCCTCGTTTCTTCCATTCAGGCACCTATTCAGATCCTACTGGAGAGGTTATGGAGGGCCACACTACTTGCATTCAGAGGATGACACCCAAGGTTGAGGCGGCAAACCTCATTGTTAATCAATTGTAAAATTATAGGGAAAAAATGGGTGCACTCTTTTCTTCAAAGCTGGCAAAGAGAGCAATAAACAATCAGTCACCAAGTATAAAATTTGAGATTTACAAGTTATAAGTTACAAATATTGATAATTAGATAATTTGATAAAATATGTTTTGAACTTTTGACTTTCCTTTCTAAGTTTCTAGCTCTTAATTTTTTTTTGTAGATGTTTTGTGGACAAATTGGGGTGCAAATACCCCAAATCTCCAAAAAATTTCCCTCTGTGTCTTATGCTAGCCTTTTAGTTCGTCCAATTGTGAGTGCAATTGGAGCTTGTTTGAGGCCATCCACACAAAGAAGAGGAACAAACTAGCTCAAAAACGCCTCAATGACCTTGTCTATGTGCAATATAATCTTCGGCTGCGCACAAGAAAAGTAGAGGAAATATTAGACAATCCAATTGATTTGGATGAGATAGATCCATACAATGATTGGACAAATCCATACAATGATTGGACAAAGCGGGATGAGCAACCTCCATTGTTTTCCCAAGATGACATCTATGATTTAGAGCAACGGGTAATGGAGAAGGGGGGTACATTTGCATTCTCATTAGATGACATTGAGGATGAGCATGAGGAGGAGTCATTGCCAGTGCCACCAGCAGCAGGATCTACATCCAAGATGGAGGTTGAGGAGCCACAGCAGAGTCCTACGACTAGACCCTCTCCCCTAGTGAGAACTAGACAAGGGAAGAGGAAGATGTGAATTTGTTAAAACTGAAATATATTAATGTAGTATTTATGTTCAGTTTTACAAAAACAATTTGCTATTTTCATTTTGTTTCAGACTATCAGTATCAACGCATTGAGCATTCCATATGAGGATGCCATTTTGTATCTAATTTTCTTTCAAATCAATCAAATAGAACTAGACTCAAGTTTTTTCTTCTATGTACTTATTTATTGACTCATTGGATGCATCTTATCATTGAATTTTGCAAACAAATGCGTTTTTAGTGAAGTTTAAGCAATTTTTTAAGTTGTCGAGTTTTTTGCTGAGTTTTTGTCGAGTCAAGTTTTCCGAGCTTGCCGAGTTTTTGCAATTGGTGAGTTTTTCAACTATGGTACACCACATTGCCACTTGCAGCAAGGTTTAACTCAAAAGTATATTAGACAGATGTGAAGAACACTTTCTTCGATGATTTTGAGCAAATCATGCTCAGGGAACAAAAACTTGCACCCACCTCTTAACATTGCACGAGTTTGAGCCTTGTGCACCAAGGAAGTTCATTGAGCTCACACCATGGTTGGCCACCCTTAGTGAATGCTATGCCCATTCCCCCTAGAATGGATGCAACACCACCAACTAGAGGAGTTCTCCAACTGCAAACAAGCATAGGAGATCAACATTAAAAGAAAATGAGTTTCTTTCCTGAGAATGGTTAAATCTTGATTTCATGACTTTTGTGCCTGTAATGTCCCCTTTTCCTAGGTAGTGGTCAGACCCAGTGTTTAGTCTACTAACTGGTCCCCATAGGCTAACAGGGTGTTCAGGGGACCCCTTCGAGGATGATCTTTGGTTCTTCAACAAACCTTTTGGTGCTTATTTCAATACTCTTCAGCTCAATGTCTCAATTTGTTTGTGTTGTGCCTTCTGAAGGCCATTCTAGACACTTTGACCCACACTCACTATTTTTAGTAAGTCACTCGAATGTGTTGCTCATACTTACTATTTATAGTAAGTCACTAGTATGGTTAGCTGGCAGAGTTTCTATATTTAGCATGGTGGCATAATTATATCCTGGGGTTATATTGGATAATATTGGTCCTATGCATTTAATATTAATAACATCAAATAATAAAGTTAAATTAAATAATTTAACTTTATGTGTTATTAAAATATGTTTAAAAATGAATTTTAAATAAAGGAGATATAAGTGACTTTAAAGTATACTTTATAATATAAGTTAAAGTGTCATTTTAAAAGGAGAGATATAAGTGACTTTTAAGTATACTTTACATTATAAAATTGTGCACCAAAATTAAAAAAAGTAAATTGAATGAAATGAAATTTAAATGTGAATTTGGGGTGAAGTTGAGAATTATAAAAGGGCATTTGAAGCTCATTTTATTTATTCATGATTATTATTCTTGCTTTGGAGAAATTTGGTGAAGAGCTTCAACAAGGGTTTGCTGGTTGAAAGCCATAGTTTTTTTAGGACAAAATCCTTCAAGAAAAACAACTCAGTACAAAAGTGAGAGATCTCCCAAGCCAACTTGCAAACAATTCCATTTCAAGGATTGTGCTTATGCTTCATTGATTTACAGGAAAGGATTCAAAATAAGGGTTTGAAGATTTAATCAGGAAGTCTGAGTTTAATTCATCATTGACAAAGTAAGGAAATTACAGAGTTTTCCAAGAAATTATCAATTGTTGTTAGGCAAGGGTACTTGGACACCATACTCAAAGGGTTTTACGGCTGGACGTGGCATCATTTATTTCTGGGTTTGTGCATTTATATTTCCACCAAGCGTGGAGTTTGGAGGATTATCTGCTGCTAGGCATTGAGCATTGAACCTGCACTAATTCATAGTGAAGGCGTGTGTCCATTCCTTGGGACGGGGGCTGTCTTAGGAGGCCGTGGATGTCATCCTGGGTAATGTGGCAAGCTGGACGTGATTCTAAAGAGACATTTTGCTGCTACAGTTTTAGACAATTAATTTCTGCAAATACAAATTCCTAGCCAGAGGTGACATTGCTAGCAGCTTCTAGAACTGGTATTTATGATGCAAACTAATATTTATTTCTGAAGGTTCTCTTTGCTGATAATGCTCAGATATCATGCATATGACTGTCACAGTCAAGTTGTAATTGTCATTGATTAAACTATGCTTAGAATCAACTTCAATCTGGATTCATGTTCATATATGCTGTTGTTAATCATACTCAGAAATGTAATGGCTGTGAGCACTTTCAATGTATTAAATGATGTTCTAAAATGCAACATATGAAGTGATCTATTTGATACTGCTGTTACATGTTATTTGCAATCTGAAAACTCATTGATAACTCGGTCCAATAGCATACATAATGTTTAACAAAATGTCCCATGTGTCAAACTGAAAATTAATCGAGCAAAATCACAATAGAGATTGTTCCATTTGGGGTGGGACAGCACAGTACCCAACAAAAGGATTTGTCAATTGTCATTGCCCTAACTGACCAGACATTGCCTATATTTCTTAAATAGAAGCCTGGAAGAGGTATACATACGTAGACTTTAGAGTTTTTTGGTAAAGAGTAAAGCACAAACAGGTTCCAAATCACTAAAATATCTTTATTGTTAGAAACAATCTCCTTGACCTTTGCTTGCAAAAAATGGAAGACATCTGAGATGTGAAATCGAGTAAAAGTCCTATCAAAAACAAAAGTGATAACAAAGTGATTTTAGGCATTTGTGTTAATGATCTGGATTCTAAGTACTATGGCCTATTCCTGTCGAAGTCAACTAATTGGCAGATTCCTGACTAGGTTGTGTTAACAATCTGAATACTGTGGCCTACTCCTTAAGTATTCAACTAACTGGCAGATTCTGAGCTAGTCAACTGAAAAAGGCAGTTTCTGATTCAGTCAACTACCAACAACTGGGGACTTGACATTATGAGTTACAAATCCTTTATAGAAGACATACCAAAGAATGTAACAACAGACAATGCATCAAAATGTAGAACTATGAGTAGAAACTGTTTGAAATAATACCATAATCCACATGTTTATGAAACAATAATGTATAAATCAGCTAATTGGTAATAACCGAAAAAATCCAAAAACAATTGCTTCAAAAAATCACCTTCCTATATGCCTCCTCCCCCAATTTGGCTTTGAAGGATGCAAGATCTGCAGCAGCCCAGCAAGGCATTTTTGCACCATCATGCGACACAACAGAGCTCAAACCATATCTTGTATCTTTGTTAGATTTCACAAGTGCCACTCTTCTGCATGTGACAAAAAACAAGAAGATATTTATTTACAATCAACTTGCCATAAATTATAAGGATGCTTTAGTTTTTTTTCTTTAATGAAGAAGGATGCTATACTTTAAAGTTCACATTTTAAAAATTCTGATAGAATGCTTCTAAAAAAAACGATAAGGATGCTTAAATATTATGATAGATCCTAGAATGCTCACCCCAAGCTAACAAAGGTTTTGATAGTAATTAAGCCAGTAGACAAATTGTGGCCAATAGTTTTCGTTAGTTAGTGGTTTGTTTGTTACACTTGAACATGGCAGCCTGTAATGGTTCTGTACAGCTGACCTGGGAAATCAAAAATTCCCAAAAATAGGTTGAGTTGTCCAACAGATGTCGGAATGTCATTGGACTAAATTTTTATCTGTTTATTTGACTTATCTTGTCAACGATTCCAATAAATTGGTGAAGGCCAAGGGGCAGTGGCACATTAGCAAAGTAGTCCATTAGCACACAGCTAACCAGAGAAGGATCTGTAGAGTAAGCAATTCAAACAATGATGTGGAGCAATCAAATGATTTCCAGCCAATTTTCAAATTTTAGTTTTTGTTGAAATTTTAAATTTGAGTTATATGTCAAGGAAAACTTATTTTTTGTACTTGAAATTCAAATGACAATAACTTTGTCATACAACTCTGTTTCAGCCTGTTTTCCAATCACTGAAATTCAATTTTAGAGCTCTTCACAATGGTAGAATTTTTATCAGCATTGCAGTGTTCTTCTATAGTCTCAGTTTCGCTGAAGATGGTGAGGATTCTAAGGGTTCTTGTGTTAAGGAAACAATCATCAAGCTTGAGAATCATCCATAGAGATTGCACTAAAGACCATGGGGTTGTGGTGGATTGCATGTGGGATTGTAAAAGCTACTTCTGTCAAGGAGAAAGGTGCCTACTACAATCAGGAGGATCAGAAAACAGGGATTTTGCTGACCCATGCTGCCTTGAGATTCATTTTCACCTTAAGGAGTCAAAACTTCAAAGAAATTGTCTTCTTAAATTAATGAATTGAGAGTTTACAAAATAAATCTCAAGCTAACTGCATTTGAAGCTTTGCTATTTGACAGGAGTGAGGATTATTTAGTTCATGCGAAAGACTTTTTTTTTTCTGTTTGGGGAGTGCTGATTGTTCTTGATTACATGATGTTAGCATATGATGTATTGCCAATGCTCCCCAGGGAAGAGTCCGATGCACTTTTCCATCATTTCCTTAAAGGGGTACGTAGGGAATGTGAACAGAACACCCCTCTCTCCCTCCTAATTCTTTTTCTTTCTTTTTTTCTGTGGAAATCCCAAGGCAACCCCCTCTACAAGGGGAACGTACCCTGGGGACATCTTTTAGTTAGGAATACTAAGAAGACGTCAAGCCATCCACCACACACAGTCAGCGCATTGAACATGAAAAAAAACATTGACTATTTCAAAATTTTCAAAAACCCTAGTCTATTGCGGGGTCCCCACAAGGCCTCCCTGCATAAAATATATCTCATTTATCTCTATTTGTCCTAGCCCACTATGATTTCATTGTTTCTATTTGCATATTACTATTTTCAGCCTTTTAGAATAAATGTTACAAATCCTCGTGTTTTTATGGTTTTTCTTTCATTTTTACTTGTTCAAGCCTTCAAACCTTTAAAATAAAAAATTAACTTATTCAAACTTGCAAACCTGATATTTTTAACTTTTGTATTGCTTTTGGTGTAAAAGAATCATGTTGTTTTTAATTGTTTTCTGCAAGCACAATCTGTTGTTTTTTATCTGAGAATGAGATGTATTAAAATCATCAAATTAAAAGTCACCCTTGCCGAGTCCAAGTCTCGTTACTATGATCTGGATGCTGATCCAGGTTGTCTTAAGGGAAACCTGCTGGTATAGGATCATTCCTTTGAGATTCCACAAGTTTAGAATCATCAGAATCCCTCCCTTCAGGTGGAGCTAATGGAAGCCTAACACCCAAATCTGTAGTCTTCAGAGGCTGATCCTCAAGACTCTTGATGGGAGAAGAGAGCTGAAAGGGCCCACCTTCTTCATCAAAAACAACATCCTTGCTGAATGTTAGACAATCAGTGTCCACATCAATCAACCAATAGGCCTTATGATTGTCACTGTATCCTGTAAGCATCAACTTGTGGCTTTTGGAATCCAGCTTGGTCCTCTTTGCATCTAGGACCCAAACATATGTAGTAGAACCACAAATCCTAAGATGGCTGATTCTTGGTCTCCTCCCAGACCACGCTTCCTCTATGATCATCTTCTTGATGGCCTATGTGGGAGACCTATTAAGAAGGTATAATGCAATATACATTGCTTCAACCCAAAATTTCTTTGGAACATTTTTGTTCTCCAGCATACACCAGGCCATTTTCGTGATAGTATAATTTCTCCACTCAACAACTCCATTTTGCTGAGGAGTATAGGGTGTGGTAAGTTGATGCTTGATACCGTGTTTAGCACAGAAGTTGGTGAATTTGTTGGAACAGAACTCACCCCTATTATCTGACCTAAGAGTGATGATTGGACAGCCTGACTCTTTTTCAACTAATGCTTTAAACTTCAAAAATTCATTAAACACATCTAATTTTTCCTTGGGGAAAAACACCCACATTTTCCTACTGAAATCATCAACAAATAACAGAAAATACCTGGCACCAGTGACCAATGCAATATTCATTGGTCCACAAACATTTGCATGAACCAGCTGAAGGACCTTGGATGCTCTCCAAGCTCGTTCGTCTATAAATGGAGTTCAATCTTACTTCCCTGCCTAGCAAACTCCGCATACACCATGTGTCTATTGTTGAATCTCAAGTAACCCTTCTACCAAATTCTCTTGAGCCAACTAAGAGAGGTAGGCTATGTTAAGATGCCCATACGGCTAATGCCAAAGAGTATTGATGGATGAAATTTTTGCAGCCATTGCATGCTCCTGAGACTCTCTAGCACCAACCAGCCTATACAAGCCATGATCTTCGTGCCCAACTGCAACTGTTTTCTTGGACTCCTTGTCAACAATGTGGCACTTGTGAACTGAAGATGATATCCAACTTCGAACAATGTCACATAATTTGACTCCCAAAGAGCAAATTGAGCTCCATGCCCGGAACATAGTATACATTGAGAAATATGAGATTTCTCCCACCAGATGTAATCTGAACGTTGCTTTTACCGACAACTATACTCTTCGCCACCACCAAATATACCAGAATCGGAGCAAAAACTATACTCTGTGAACCAATCTCTCATGTGTGTGAAATGTTGAGATGCTCAGGAATCAATATACCACACAAAGATTTGACATGATTTGTTGGTGTTTTGGCCATGAATGCATAAAAAGTAGACTCCTACTCAGAATTCTCTGCAACATGAGCCTTCTGCTGAGACCCTCCCTAGTTGGATTTCTAATCAGCCAACCGTTTCTTGCAGTGTTTCTTCATGTGGCCAAGCTTACCACAATAGTGACATGTGATAGTCTTCTTGGAGCTATCCTCGGATTTTCCTTGTCCTTTCTACTAAGAAGACTTGCCTTTGCCTTTGTCTTTGGCAGTAAATGCCTAATCCACACTGGGTGTGTCGCTACTACTCCCAAACTGCTTCTTCCACCTGTCTTGCTAGAAGAGCTTGTTGCACAAATCATCAAACTTGAGGTCAACATTGGTGGAGGTAATGTTGAGAGTTTTGATGAAGTGCTCATAGGATCAGGGTAAAATTTTCAGCATGATAACCACCATATCTTCTTCTTCCATCTTGTGACCAATGGCCTCCAATTGATCGCGAATGTCTTTGATCTTCATGAGATGATCCTGCAAAGACATCTTGTCATCCATCAAAATGGATAACATATTTTCAAGGAAGAATGCTCTGTCCTTGTCTAAGGTCTCGTGCAAATCCTTCAATTGTTTCCAGATCTCCGTAGCAATCTTGACAGATGGTATTTCCCGAAGCATCTCATCAGTGATAGATAACTTGAGAAGCATAACTGTCTCTCAATTACTTCCATCAAATTTGTCCTAGTCCTTTCTCACAACTATCGGGCGTGTCTCTGTCCCCAGAACAATCAAATCTAGACACTGATACTTAAAAATGGTGAGCATCCTCTACTTCCAGGTATTGTAATTTTTACCGTTGAATCTCTAGCTGCTTTCTAACATGATGTTGGTCAAAGACGCCATCCCTCCCATTCTCCAAAGGCACAAAAAACGAGGTCAAAGGCAACAAGGAACTTCAAAGAATTATTGCACAAATCTCGAGGTGATCAGGTGGCACAAATCCCGAGGCAATCAGCTAGTACCAATCCCACAATTTTTAAAAAATTATTAAAAGTCAAAGAGGCGGAAAACCCACGATTTTATCCAAAAATCAAGAAAAACATCTATAAAATTTGAACTCGGCTCTGAAACCCTAATCGCCAAAAAGAGAACACGATTTTTGTTTTTAGGAAAAAACTACAAAAAAATTCAAAAAAAAAAAAAAGATGCAGAACCCACATGCCAAATAGTCACATGCCTGAAAACCCTCGATTTTTTGGAAACAGGTCACAGGCAGAAAGAACAACTACACAATTTTTTTTTAAATCGTGAGCAAGAAATTCCCAAGGTCGTGCAGTTACCTGTCACAGCCTGCAAAAATAAGTTCACGGCCTGTAGACCCATCGCACGTTGATGCAAGAGCATCCCAAGTTTCAAGCAATCTTGCATCAACCAAAAATATTTGCATTCATGTTTTCTTGCATTTCAGTAGTTATCTGTCAAGACCCAGTCTCAGTATTTCATACCCCATTGTACCGCATTGTAACATTAGAGCTCGCGGAGCGGGATATATGATCTTCATTGCAACATATACATCATATCCAGAATTCAAGCATTTTGGAGATCCTAGTACGAAGATATTGCTAGCAGAATATCAGCTGTAATTGGATAGAGAGCCTTCACCAACTAGTCTTGGCATTTCAAGTGTGCGGACCTATTATGTGACTTGCAGAACTCAAGAAACCATCTCTTAGGGATGCACATTCATCGTGGAACCTTCATTCCAATCCACATCATGTTTGTCCAAGGATCAAAGGAGAATCATATGTTTTGGCTGACCTTCACACGTTTCATCAACTTTGGGGTTTGAGACCTCTTAAGGCCGACACGGACCTTTTCTGGAGTTGGGAATAGATATATATATGAGCATTGTGTAGTGGCATTGGCATCAGTAGTGATAGTAGAAGGATAAAGCGATAGGTAGGAGATAAAGGCTTCGACCCATATTGTAATTTTGGGCTTAACGCCATAACATTCTATAATCTATAAGTCGGAAGGCAGGGCATGTTGCCAGTGAATAATTGATCAATATATATATATATTTTCATGCGAGATTGTCATTCCAACTCTTTGGGTTTCCGTTGTGTTTACTCTTGCTGCAAGGCTGGACAATCCTATTCCTGGACCCTCCATCCTTGACTGCACCAAGTGGTATCAGAGCAAGTTTGCGAACCATGGAGAGGAGAGCGAAGTTGAGAAAGGCATTTTGTAAGATCTTTGTGTGGACAGATTGCTGACTTGAGGCAGCCTACTTGTGTTTGTCAACAAATCGCCGACAGTGAGGCAGTTGCAACCTTGTAGCCAGATCGCTAACCTGAGGCAATTGCACCAGATCCTAGGAAGAGATGTCGCCGAGGAGAATTCATACTACTGTTAATGTTGCTAGGAAGATGGATGAGATGATGGAAATGATGCGAACAATGAAAGTGATATTGGATGTTGTTGAAGAAGACAGGAGAAAATGTTTAAACCCTAGGTCGAATGATGAAAGTGATGATGATGAAGTTCAAGCTACAAATCTAACTGAAGAGACCTCAGAAGAGGAAGAATCAGATCAGATGAAGATGTTGAAGGCTATTTCAAAAATAGGAAAGCGACCTAGAATGAAGATTTCGAACTATACCAATAACCTAAACCTTGAGAAGTTGATTGATTGGATAAATGACATTGAAGAATACTTTGAATATGAAGTAATTGAAGATCCAGAGAGAGTGAGATTTGCAAAGACTAAACTAAAAGGACATGCTACAATATGGTGGAAGGAAGTTCAATTGGAGAAACAGAAAAGGTAAAGAAAAGATTGTGAAATGGGATAGAATGGTGATAAAATTGAAGAGCTAGTTTATTCCTGCGGACTATGAGTTGGAGCTACTGAACAAAACTTGAGACAGAAGGAGAAGACTGTGAAAGAATACACTAAGGAATTTCATAAGATCATCATCAGGATGGGACATAGTGAAGCAAGCAAGGAGAAAGTGGCAAGATATATCAATGGGCTCAGGATGAACATTCAAGAAGAATTGAGTCTGGTAAGGATGAATTCGGTTGAGGAGGCATATTAGTTTGCATTAAAGGTGGAGGATAAGCTTAACAAATGACATGAACAGAGGCAGAGAAAAAGGGGACGTAGATTTCAAAGAGGAAGGTCACATTCTGGAGTAGAAAAACCATATGCGGAGCAAAACAAGGATAGAGATTCATACTGCAAGGAAGAGAGGGATTCCAATTCATACCATAAAGGGAGAGATGACAGAAATTCTTACCGCAACAACAGGGGAGGCTACAATTCTTACTACAATGATGGATACCGGAGAGATGAGAAAGGATATGACAAGAGAACTTTCAGAGGAACCTGTTTTAAGTGCGGAGAAGGACATAGAGCATTTGAGCGTCACCAAGAAAGTAAGAAGGCTGAAAATCATGCAAGAACCGGATATGTGGAGGAAGAACCAATGGAACCACCGAGTTCTAGAGGAAGTCCTGAAAAGGGAGAATCGTTATTCATGAGGAGAGCACTATTCCAAGAGAAAGAAGTACCTAAGGAAGCACTGCAAAGGAAAAGTTTGTTCCAGACTAGATGCAAAGCAGGAGGTAAGTGTTGCAAAGTTATCATTGATAGTGGTAGCACAGATAACCTAGTTTCTAAGGAAATGGTGAGAAAGTTGAATTTGGAAAGAAGAAAACATTCGAAGCCTTATAGGATAGCCTGGATTCAAGATGAGCACAAGATACTAATAAGTGAGCAATGTCTAGTAAAATTTCGTATAGGGTCATACCATGATGAAGTGTTATGTGATATTATGTCGATGGATGTATGTCATGCGTTGTGTAAACCTTGGCAGTATGATAAGAAAGCTATACATGATGGGAGAAAGAATACCTATACCATAACGTCCAATGGAAAGAGAATCACCTTGACACCTTTGGAAGATGAACCTAAAAGTGAAGTATGTGGAACAGCTAGAATCAATTTGGTAGATGGAAGAAAAATTTTGGATGGATTGAGACATAAAAATATGTGTTTTGCTTTGATTCCAAGGAAGTGCGGAGCCCTAGATGTAGAGAGAATCACAAGAGAAGAAGAACCACCGGAGAAGGAAGTCACTGAACTACTAACAGAGTACCAAGATTTTGTATCAAAGAGTGTGCCTAATGGATTACCACCAATCCGGAGTATCAGTCATCATATAGATCTTATTCCAGGAGCTAGTTTGCCAAACAAAGCTGCACACCGGATGACACCAATAGAGAATGCGGAGCTAAACAGACAGATAGAGGAACTATTGAAGAAAGGATTGATTAGAGAAAGTATGAGCCCATGTGTGGTGCCGGCTGTACTTGCACCTAAGAAAGATGGAGAATGGAGGATGTGTACAGATTCAAGAGCTATCAATAAGATCACAGTGAAGTACAGATTCCCATTGCCTAGGATGGATGACATCATGGACAGTCTGAGCGGAGCAAAATATTTCACCAAGATCAACCTGAAGAGTGGATACCATTAGATCAAGATTAGAAAGGGAGATGAATGGAAGACTGCTTTCAAGACAAATGAGGGATTGTATGAGTGGTTGGTCATGCCATTTGGACTAACTAATGCACCTAGTACATCTATGAGGCTGATGAATTGAAATATTCCGAGCCAAATTTTTTTTTTTTTTTTAATTTATTTTAACAAATTGCAAATTACAATCAATGCACTCGTTAAGGTTAGAGGATAAACCAAAACGTGCAAAAGCAACTCTAACCAGAATGTACACCAGGATCCCGATGTGGGCAAGGTGTGAGCATTGGTCAGAGGATCTTCTACTCTAATTGTTGAAAGGGAACTCAACACCAAGTATGTGCTACCCAATCCAGAATGGAGTGAGAGGCGACCATATGGCGGAGTGATTACAAAATTCAATGCTTGAAAAGAAATGCTGAAAGCTGGAAATACTCAACACCTAGAATGTGCTTGCTAACCCAGAATGGGAAAGTAGCTACCATAGGGCGGAGATGAATTAAATACAATTATCAAATGCTGAAAGTAAGAAGACTATTACAATCTAATAAAGCAAGAATCTAAATGGCTGTCAATACTACTGCCAGCTTACAATTTAAAAGATGAAATCTTGCTAACAATACAAATCAGCATATAATAGAGTTGTACAATATTCGAGAACTTAGTTGCTGAGAAGTAAAGATCAACGGAAATGGCAATAAATAAATCCAACCTTATTCTCCAAACTTGGGCAATCTTCACTGAGGTCTCCGCATTGCTTTTAAAGATTTATCACCACCAATCAATAGAGAAGTTGCAGATTTATCCAAACTGTTTAACAGACCTGCACTTTTTCAATGAATAACCAGCAACAGAAAGATTTCTAGAATAGCTCGGATCTCCCTTGAAACTCACTCAAATAACATTATACTGAATGCAAATCACAATTATGATGGAGGCGCTAAGAACTAACCCAAGAAACAGACTTAAAATGCAGACTTTATTCAATGCACGTTTCCCAATGAAACCATGAATGGTACGGCCCAGCACAGGGGCGATTTTGCCTTTAAAATTCAAATCCCTTTCTAAAAATTCTACAAATTTGCATACTTGGGTGCCTTGACTGGAAGAAAGGAATTATGAAATACCCATAATGATTTTTTTGTCTTTTTTTGACTTATGACCAAAACATCAAATCTGCTGAAGCTAAATATGCAAAAATCAGAAAACTCTAATATGCAAAATCTAAACCTAAGTAGACAAATGCAGATTACAATGCACGATTTCCAATGAACTCACAAACTAGACTAAAATCACCACTAGTTGTTGTCTTGCAAACAAGAAGCGATGCCCGAGCTAGGAGCCCTTCATTCCTCGAAGCAAACCCAGAGCCAATCCGGCAACATAACAATACTGTAGTCCAAAGATGAGAAATGATGCTCCAAGTCTTCCTTTTATAACTTCCTATTGACTTCACGAAACCCTAAAATCCACTTCAATGTCAAAACCCTAATCCTTTCTCCAAAATGGCGTCCTTTTCCTTTCAAACTTAATATTGATATTTTAATTAAATTCAACACCTTGATAAATGCGCCCACATGAAACTTGCTTTGACTTAGAAATTAATAAAATAATCTTAATGAAGGCGCCACCCTCAAAAGACCACTTTTCAAAACAACATTAAGTCAATCGACTAGGCCAAGGGGTCAACGTTAAAATATAATATTTAAAACGTGACTTTTTAATTAAATGACTCAACTTATCTCTCCGAATGTGCCCTGAAGCCATTACTAAGCAAGTCAACTGGCCAAACTGAAGCAAGAAGTCAACCAAGCTGAACCCAACTGAAACGCTGCCAAAAATAGAATTTACTAAAAATAGTAAATTCCTGGAAATGCTCAAAAAGCCGAGACGAACATACCACTACGAAGCTCTCTGAAAACCCAGAAAGAATCCGCCACTGAAAACACCAACTCTGAGCAAGGACATCCTTAAAAATAGGAAACCCTAATTTTACTTTCCGACTAGCCTTCGGGTTTCCAGAAAAAAGGCCAACGGTCACTGAAAAGATCAGGTTTGAGAAGGGGATATTACATGAATGAAGTCTGAGGAGATTCTTGGGCAAGTTTGTCATTGTTATATGGATGATATTCTGATTTTCAGTAAGACTAAGGACGAACATTTGGAGCACATCAAACAAGTATTTCAGAGGCTAAGCGAAGAGAAGTTGTTGATAAACATCAAGAAATGTAGTTTCATGAAGGAAGAATTGGTATATTTGGGATTTGTGATATCTACGGAAGGATTGAAGATGGACCCTAAGAAGGTTAAAGCAATAGTTGAATGGCCTACACCTATGAACGTTGGAGAGGTAAGATCATTTCATGGACTAGCAACCTTTTACTGGAAGTTCATCAGAAACTTTAGTAGTATTTGCACACCTATGACAAAGACAATGAGGGGTGACCAGAAGGAATTCAAGTGGACATCAGGAGCACAAAAGAGTTTTGAGTTGTTGAAGCAAAAGGTGACAGAACAACCTGTGTTAGCACTACCGGACTTTGATAAGGTATTCCAAGTGGATTGTGATGCTAGTGGAAGTGCAATAGGAGTTGTGTTAAGTCAGGAAGGGAGGCAAGTAGCCTACTTCAGTGAGAAATTGAATGATGCTAGGAGAAGATATTCAGTTTATGATCAGGAATTCTATGCAATAATACAAGCCTTGAAGAAATGGAGACATTACTTGTTACCTAAGGAGTTTGTGTTGTATATGGATCATCAAGCTTTACAATATTTAAATAGTCAAGGGAAGTTGAACTAGAGACATATGAGATGGGTAGAATTCTTGCAAAGTTACACATTTGTGTTGAAGCACCGAAGTGGAAAGCCAAACAAGGTTGCAGATGCATTGAGCAGGAGAAGGAGTTTGTTGACAGAGATGAGAATAGAAGTATTAGGTTTCGAAGAGCTGAAGCATATGTATGAGGATGACATTGATTTTGCAGAGGCATGGAAGGCTTGCAAGGAACCTATAGAGACAAATAAAAATAAATGGTTGGATTATTTCATTCAGGAAGGTATGTTATTCAAGAACCATCAGTTATGTATCCCTAGAAGTTCAATGAGAGAGAATTTGATCAAGGAAAAGCATTGTGAAGGATTAGCAGGACATTTTGGAATTGATAAGACCGTAGCATTGGTGAGTGAGAACTATTTTTGGCCGCAGTTGTATAAGGATGTCGGGAAATATTTTCAAAGTTGCAAGATTTGTCAAGTTGCAAAAGGAAACAGTCAGAACACTGGAATGTATACACTATACACCATTGGCAGTACCGAAGAGACCATGGGAGGACATTAGCATGGATTTTATGTTGCGATTACCTAAGACACCGAGAGGATTTGACTCTTTATTTGTGGTTGTGGATAGATTTTCTAAGATGACACATTTCATACCTTGCAAGAAAACCAATGATGCAGTATATGTTGCAGACCTATTTTTCAAGGAGATTGTGCGGTTACATGGACTACCGAAGAGTATAGTATCGGACAGAGACACTAGATTCATTGGGTATTTCTAGAAAACATTGTGGAAGAAGATGAAGACAAATTTGAAGTATAGTTCAGCATTTCACCCACAGACAGATGGACAAACAAAAGTGGTAAATAGGAGCTTGGGGAACTTGTTGAGGTGTTTGATTGAAGGTAAAGTAGGAAATTGGGACTTAATATTACCACAAGCAGAATTTGCATACAACAATTCAGTAAATTGGAGCACAAGGAAGACACCATTTGAAATCATGGCAAGACAACAACCCAAAGGAGTAGCAGAATTAAGAGATATCAGTACGAAGAATAAAAGGAGTGCGGAGGCAGAAGAATTTGCAAGATTCATGGAGACAATGCATACTCAAGTTAAGAAGCATTTGGAGAAGATGAACAACACATACAAGGAGAGAGCAGATAAGAAGAGCAGACATAAGGAGTTTGCAGTAGGAGAGGAAGTAATGGTATATCTGAGAAAAGAGAGATTTCTAGTAGGGACATATAATAAGTTGAAGATGAAGAAGTTTGGACCTTGTAAGATCATCAGGAAGTTTGATTCTAGAAATGCTTATGACGTGGAATTACCGGAGGCATTTGGCATATCACCTATATTCAACATTGCAGACCTATACCAGTATCATGAAGGAGAGTCACCGGGGACAGAGAAGTTGGTTTTTCGAACTAGATAGAACATCATCCGAAGGAAATTGAGGAAATTTTAGACAGCAAAGTTAGACGTAGTACTAGAGGGAGGCAATACAAGGAATATCTAGTCAGATGGAAAGGAAGACAGGAGGAAGATTCATCATGGATTTCTCAAGCTGAGGTAGACCACATTAGTTTTCCTCTAGCCCCAGGAAAGTGAGAGGTTCGCTTTTCTTCAACCTCAGGTGTCTAATGCAAGAGCATCCCAAGTTTCAAGCAATCTTGCATCAACCAAAAATATTTGCATTCATGTTTTCTTGCATTTCAGTAGTTATTTGTCAGGACCCAGTCTTAGTATTTCATACCACATTGTAACATCAGAGCTCGCAGAGTAGGATATATGATCTTCAATGCAACATCTACATCATATCCAAAATTCAAGTGTTTTGGAGATCCTAGTATGAAGATATCGCTAGCAAAATATCAGCTATAATTGGACAGAGAGCCTTCACCAACCAGTCTCGGCTTTTCAAGTGCGCGGACCTATTCCGTGACTTGCGGAGCTCAGGAAACCATCTCCTAGGGATGCACATTCATCGTGGAACTTTTGTTCCGATCTGCATCATATTTGTCCAAGGATCAAAGGAGAATCATATGTTTTGGCCGACCTTCACACGTTTCATCAACTTTGGGGTTTGAGACCTCTTAAGGCAAACGTGGACCTTTTCTAGAGTTGGGAATGAATATATTTATATGAGCATTGTGTAGTGGCATTGGCATCAGTAGTGATAGTAGAAGGATAGAGCGATAGGTAGGAGATAACGGCTTCGACCCATATTGTAATTTTGGGCTTAACACCATATCATTCTGTAATCTATAAGCCAGAAGGCAGGGCATGTTGCTAGTGAATAATTGATATATATATATATATATATATATATATATATATATATATTCATGCGGGATTATCATTCCAACTCTTTGGGTTTCTATTGTGTTTACTCTTGCTACAAGGCTGGACAGTCGTATTCCTGGACCCTCCATCCTCGACTGCACCACACGCCAAAAAAAAAATCTAGAAATCAAAAAAATCTACAGAATTTTAAAAACCCTAGCCGCAATTTCTAAGAAGCGCCAAATCCAGACACGAATTGCAGGAGAAAACGCTCATGAAATAGATGTGGCAATTTTTAGAGAATAGACACGGTTTTCAGAAACGAAACCTTCGCAATTCCTGGCACAAAAAAATGCGATTGCTTGCACAAAAATCTAGCGCAAATTTGCAATGAAAAAGGGTGCAATTTTCAACCAACAAGAAAAAAGCATGATTTCTTTATTAAAAAATCGAGCAAAAGCTTCTAAAAAAAAAATCCAAAAAAAAAAATTGGGTAAAATTCACCAAAAACCAACCTCTGCTCTGATACCATGAAATGGTAATTGATTGATTAATTAAACAAGTAGAGGAATACTCTTTTAAATAATAAATTACAAGAACAATGTTTCTAGATCAGAAACAGTCTTGAACTAAAGCAATAAACAAGAAGTTGCTAAAACTAACTGAAAGCAATCTAAGCTAACTAAAAGTAAACTAAACGAACTAAAATGACCATTAAATATAACAGTATTACTTTAATAGATATGGATTTGCTTGGGTGTTAGTAAACATGGTGGGCTTGCAGGTTTTACACGGTTAATCAAACCTTGCAATTTTGTAGATCTGCAAATGAACTGTTTTTCAAATTATGTTTCCCTCTAGGTATTTCTCGATGTAAGATAGTTGCAGGTTTGCATGTATGCTTCATAAATGTTTTGAGGACGTCTATAGCTTTCTCGTTGAGGAAATGTTGGTATATGGTTTAACATTGGTTATTTGTGGGTTTTGAAGTTGGGATATTTTATATCTTATAAGCTTTTGGACAACCTATATCCTCTAAAGGTTTTACAATTTTCCTGCATTCTAAAAGCTATGGGTTTGTGTAGATATGAAGTATTCACTTGTTTAGATGAAATATGTGTGATCTATTATTTTGGATGTATAAGTGATTTTAGATTTTCACGGAGATGTTTTTTATAGATTTTGCATGTTAATAAAAATCTATGGTTTGTAAATATGTGGAAAATATTGTGTTCAGACTCTTAGAGTTTTCTACATGAAAATAATTGCAAATTTACAGGAATGCTTGATTAGTTCCTTGACTATGGTACTCAGTTGTGGATTTGTTTGGCAAATTGGATTTGGTGGTGATTTGGTGTCTGAGTCTTGAAATCTACATGTTATCTTCTTTGATATCTCAGTTTTGCCTGTTACTAATGTGATAATGAGTTTGCATGCTTCAATGTTTTGGATCTACAAGTTATGCAGTTGTATAGGCTGATCACCCATTTGGTTGCAATGGGATGACTTGGATGTGGACTGTCTATATCCACAAGATTTGATTCAATGTTGATGCAGACTTCATTAGTTGGCCTTGTCCATGGTCATTAATGCATTGCTATTTTTCTTTGAGATGAGAAGATGGATGATGTTGAGTGCTTGGATAGTTAGATATGGAGCTTGTACCATGTTGTTTATCTTCTTGGCTTAGAGATCTTGGTTCTATTATTTGGTGTTGCTGATATTGCATTTTATTGTGTTAGAGCCATGAAGGATCCTCATTAAGGAGATGGTTGTCCTGATGCCATGTGTAGCTCGGTATCACAGTTCAATGGGAGTCTTGGCAATGATGTGGATTCATCACTTGGCAATGGATGATCTTCTTTAGTGTTGCAGATGTTATTAGCAGGAGCTCTTAATCTTGTTGTTGCAGAAGGGTTGTTTCGCACTTGCATGGACACTATTTGGAGATGGTTATCTTCAAATGAAGATGTTGACATCTTGGTTAGCCATGGAGGATTCTTGGAGTCTTTGGTTGAGGTGTCATGTTTTGTCTTTTGACATGTGATCCTTGTTTGATAGGATGGTTATGTTATTATGTCATAATGTACTCTTGATTGCGCATTAGAGTTTTGGCATGATACAAGTGCATGATATGTTCATTGGAGCATATGATCTTCTTTGAGGAGATGTGAGATCATTATGTCATGGTGTATTCCTGATTCCGCGGTTGGGATATGACATTGATCTTGGTTGGTTCTTTTGGTATTGGATACATTGATCTATGATGTACAAAACATAGCTACAAGACTGTGTGAATCTCTACATCCTTAGCAAAGTAAGAGGCAGCATGAATTTCTGCCTCAACTTAACTGATTTGCCTTCACAATATTAGCAAGACCTGCAACAGCCTTGTGAGTCTCAGGCACACAATATTTTTTAAATGATTTATTTTATATAAACATCCAAAAATAACTTATAAAGACATTTAGAAAACGCTGAACCCTGTACATTTGAAAATACATTTCTCTCACTTTAACTTGTGGTGTGTCATGTTGTATGTCAATTGTAATATTTTTTTTTCATGTATAAAATAATGTTTATTTTTATAAAAGATGTTAATATTTACAGTTTCTAACATTTGTGAAATGATGTTTCATGTAGCTAAATAACCTACTCAGTTATTTAAAGAAACTTCTCAAAAAATTTATAGTGTTTTAATTTACTGGCATTTATTGTTGAGACCTAGTCATAGTACGAAGTGTGTCTATTGAGTCCAAACGTTAAAACTAAGGTAAGAACTGTGTAGAGTGTAGATGGAAAAACCCCAACTGTGCTGTGCTAGTGATTGGCAAAGAGGACGTGTCTAGCTAAGTAGATTGCAATCATACAAGCACAACAAAAGAGTTTACCAATAACTATCAGTACTAGGCCAATACACCAAACTGCATATCAAATGACTAAGATCAGGCTTCTGATCTAGTTTACAAGAACAATAAAAACAAAATGAAATAACATATAAGATACGATATGCTAATTAACTTAACTTGTAATTCGTAATCTAAATCAAAGAGCATACAAATAACCATGCTCATAGAATAGATAAGAGAAATTTTCTCCTTGCACGACAACAAGTCCTCACAGCCAATTGGCTCTAAGAGGAGCATGTCCAAAGGTGACCCACCTTTATCCAAGCACTTTATAATAGCATTTAAGGAATAAAATGCCAAAATCTGAGAAGACTTGTAGAGGATCCTCGTATCTCCTTTTTATCCAATTTGCAGAATGACATGTGGGAGAGTAGGATGAACAATGGCATAGGAATGTAACTACAATTAGCTGATGCTTTAATGGATATCTGTGAAACGGATGTGAGCACAAATGGAATTAAATGTACCAATGAGTAGAAGTTCCAGCAACATTTTGGTAATGTAATGCAATGTTATGGAAAATGGGCACCTATGGGTCATCAAACGGGGCATGCCAAAGGCAAACTAGCCATTTCTGGCCATTGGAGAGACCAAGAGGTCATCCATTGTATCATGCAGCTCAGGACATGCTTTTCAGAAAAAGCTGCAGCTCAACCTTAACACATGCTGAAGGTTTCTCACAAAATCTGAGGCCCATGCCTCAATCAAAAGTCTCGGGATTTTGCAGATGTCTTGAAAGAATCCGACAAGGAAATGGACTCAATGGGATGTAAGGAGATCTTTGCGCTTGCAATTCTCAAAGATCATTTGTGTCTTAGACACTGGAGGAGGGAAGATTTTGGCATTTCATGTTAACATATTTTATAAAATTAAAACAATAAACTTCCCTACAACAGTAATCAGTAATCCGAGCAAATCCATGATAAAAACACTGCCAGAATTGAGTATCTAAAATGAAACAAGACATGAAAACACCGTATCACGATTCTATCGTAACTAACCTCATGAGCCATGACCCACTTTGTTAATTGTCTCTAATGCACTCTTCAGTGAACTTAGTCGTGAGGCCAAACCCACGAGTAGAAAAATTACACATTATATAACATATAAGATAGATGGAGAACAATCTTGTTAAGGTCTCATTTTGCCAAATGGTTATCTTGCTCGGTGGCCTTAAAAACCTACCTACACAATTGAATTTTTACAGAGGGCTCAGAAACCCACCTATATCTTTTACAGTTTGCTCCCAAGTGAAACAGAAGAGGCTAAAAATTTCATACCTGCCCTTCTGCATTTCCATTTGCATTCTGTGAATAAGGGCAGTAGTCTTGCCAGCAAACATGGGCCCAACAATGAGATGAAGTTCTCCTGATGTAGAGGAGCCCATATTATCCAACGCCTGGATTTGCTGCTTGTCTACTAGCACGTCTTGCAGCCTCTCGTCCTCCTCCCCTCCTCCTTCTCCTGCCCCCTTCAACTTCTTATTCAAAGTGTTTCCCGCGCGAACACAAAAGCGCATACGACGAAAGGAATATTCCCCGGGCTTCTCAAAGGAAAGGGTAGGGACAAGCCAGCTCCGAGGGGATTTAACCCCGGAACACCTCGATGAAAATATGGGCATAAGTTGGGTCGACGCCCTGAGGGATTTCCATGATGCCTGCAGAGGACGCAAATGAGTAGTGCACGAAATTGTCAACACCATGTTTGCTGCTGCCTTGTATTCTGCAACTTGAAAAATGGACAGTAGAGTGTCTCCGTTGCCTTCAATCACTCTACCCCATCAAAGCCCCTCGTTTGTGTGTGCCCTGCGCCCTATGCTGCTGCTCATGCTCCACTCAAGTGCAGTTGTAGGGAAGTTGTAGCATGTGGGAACAAAGGTGGAGAGACGAGAATAAATTCTCTTCAAAAATATGCCACCAGCTCAACCGGCAATTGCCTGCACTCTAATTGTCCAAGGTAAATAAGAAATCTCGATACCGAATGGAACTATCCATGCTATAGTGCTACTACCTTGATTTTGGTCGTGGTCTCGTGGAGATGTACTAGGTAGCTACCATTTTAAACCGAGAGCTGTTCCAAAAATTAACTAGGTATAATAAAACCTTAAATAAACACAACTTACAAATATCTTCACGGCTCATAAATGAATACAATTAATAAAATATAATAATTTTATTTTGGTATTTATAAAAGGTGTTAGTTTGATGTATATCTTGGTAAAAAAAAATTTACTGGCCGGTGTTAAAAAGGATCATTATGACCTTTTTTTTGAATAGTTGGGAAAAGAATGGAGAATAATAGTGAGAAAATAAAAGGGAGTGTTAGTGAAGATTATGTGAATGTGGTGTCTTGATTTAATTAAATGGTATTCATGATATTCAATTTGTATGTGATCCAATAATGATGAATTAGGATGATGTCTTTAAATACATGGTAAATTATGTGAATGTGTTGTTCTATTTTAACTAGCAATTGCACCTTGGTGTGCAATGGGTACACCGAAGATGTGTGGAAGGTCAATTAGGAAAAAGTTTTGTCTATTTTTTTTCAGTGATTTGTATAGTACCTGAGGTCAACTGGTAGGTCATTTAGTAAATTATTTTGTTTGTTTAACAAAGGTCTAAATAGAGAAGTGATAGCTTCAAATAAATCATGCATCCTACAAGTTAGTAGATAAAAGATGAGCGTAAAATTTAATGTTGTCTGTGGTCACCGAAAAAGTAACCCTTCTACTTCTTCTAACTCGTTTGGGCCCTCCTTGTGATTTTTGTTCAATGTTGCCTTGATTTAATGTTATAATGTGGATAACACATTCACATTAGGTCTTGGGCCCTTGTGAACTAAAAGGATTTTAATGGTACCTTGCCTAAGTGTTGTAAGTGTTGTAACACACTTTCACACTTTTCTAAGGTCTTATTAATGCATTTCACCTAAATAACCTATTTTCATCATTTACCAAGCCTTGTTTCAAAGTGTTGTAAAGTGTTGTAAAGTGTTGTAACACACTTTCACACTTTCCTAGGCTTGTCATTAATAATTGGACTTTTGTATGCTTTAATTGGACCCATTTTGCATCTACAGGCTTTATTTATGTATTTTCTGGAGAATAATCCCAATAAACATCATTTAAAGCATTTAAATCCTGAAACCCACCTTAATTTCATAAGGTGGGACTCATTCACCATTTTGGGTGAATGGTGAATGAGTCCTCTTTAGCTTAAAATTCAAATTTAATTTAAAATTATGGCAAGTTTTTATTTTTCAAGATCTAATGTCAGCCAATGATGTTGTAATTTTGTGATTTATTGCATAATTGAGTATAAATACAAGGTTTTTCCACTCATTTCACCCAATCTATCAAGCAATCTAAGCATTCAAGCATTCAAGCATTTTTTCACAAGAGATTTCAAGAGAAAATTATCAAGCTTTCAAGAGAATTTTCAAGTGTCATCCATCATGTCAAAGATTGTTTGCATCATGTTGTTTTAGAGCTAACAATTATGGTGTAGGATTTGTAAGCATTTCATTCAAGATCCATCAACATCAAACTAGAGTTCAAGTCTACATCCATTGGAGCCATCACTCACATGTTTGTAGCATCTTATTTCAAGGGTTTGGTGAGCTGCAGCATTGTCTTTTGTTCATTCATCATTCTCTTTCCATATTTCATTTCATTTTAAGGGTTCAATTACGAACAAGGAGTTTGACCAAGGCAAACCCCTATTCACTAACCCCAAAACATTTTTCCCTCTCTTTGCATGTGATTTGCAAGTCTAGGTTGTAAATTTATCAAAGAGAAAGATTGGAAAAGTTGTCATCAAGTTGTAAAAATAATTCAAAGTTTTCAAAATCCTAGGAGAAGCTTGGAGAAGATCTATAGACTGAATTTTGCAGTTTTAAACCTAGATTTGAATCAGGAACAAAAGAGCAGACCAAGAGGCACAAAATCCACTTTAGAATTTTTAGAAAACTAGAAGTGGATTGATTTCCCACTATTGGCGAATAAGTCCCACTGTACAGGCCTAAAAAGGATTTTTGCAGATCTGAGTACCCTTTCGTCTAAAACCTATTCTGGCAAAGTTCCTTTGAAACTGGATTAATTCACCTAGATTGGCGTATGAGTCCCAGTTGGCTTCAACATCAGAATTTTCAGGATTCCAAAGCTCCATCCTTCCTTCTTCAGTTTCCTAGGTGCACATTTCCAGTTTCATAAGTTTATGTTACAATTTACTTGCATTTCTAGGTCCTTTTGCATACAACACTATGTTTTCAAACATTTTGCATTTTCCAAGTTTACACTTGTTGGTGAACCCCTCTTTTGTCGCAATCATCTCCAAGGATATCTTATAGTCAAATCTCTCACATCCTTTATTGGGTTCAGATCTCTAAGGTATTCTTGAATGTGAGCATTGTGAAATTGGATCCCTCTTTGTGTATCCCTTTTGTGGACAAGGAATTGAAGCATCTATTTTTAGTGTCCACATTTTGGTAAACTCAAATTTTGAGCATTATATTTTTGATTTAGAGTGCATTTACATCCTAGATTTAGCTTGCATTAACATTGCATTGCATTTTGCATTAGTTAATTTACATTCTAGGGTTTCAAAATTTGCATTAGTGAAAAGCTCATATAGTTGCATTATTGCATTTAAATTTAGTAAAAATCATTGAAATTATGCATTTGCATCTTAGATTGGCATCATAAAATACAAAAAGCATAAAATTTATTTTTAAAATTCTAAAAAAATTCTAAAAAATTAGTACTAGGACTCATTCGCCACCTTGGGCGAATCAGTCCCTTTGCATATTTTACATTACATTTTCTAGCATTCAGTCTTCATTTTTTGAGTTTCTATTTTTTGTTGTTACCTTTCTATTTTTGTTTGTAGACTTTTTATTTCATCCAATTCATTGCACCTAGCTTAATTTCATTTATTTTGAAGCAAATTGCTTAAAATTAAAATTGCATTGTTGCATAGTTTCCAAACTAAATTTACATCAAGGATATGTGTTCTAATAAAATTTGGATGTCATTAAATTCCTTAGTGGATGTGTCAAGTTGTGCCTTTGGAAATGATCCTAATGACATTCAACTCACGCATGCTCCTTCAACTCCTAATGAATGCCCTCCTCATGATGTTGACATCGTTGGAGAAGTTGATGATAGCATGACTAAGCTCCTAAATGATTGTCTTGACAACCTTGAAGTTAATGCATCCTTCTATCTCTCCATGAACTAGGAAAATCCCCCTACAATACCACCTATTGAGATGTTTGGTTATTTACATCCTGAAATAAAAGTTGAATATAATTTCCCTACACAAGGTGAACCTAGTTCCTCTAGGCAAGCAAACACTCAACCATTTTATGATAACAAAGTTACAAGCACCTCCATCAACCTTGAAGAGACATATGGAAAAGGCTTCACCATCTTGAGCAAACAAGGATGTGACACAACAAGTGAACATGAAATTCATCAACTCTTAGAGCAAATACCAAACGATGAAAACACAAAGGGGATAGGCTATCAAGATCCCCCTCATCACAAAAATCCTCCTAGAGAATATCTAAGGCTTCATGATAATGGTATGGTGATCTTTGATTCCCCCTCTGATTTGACTGCCCTTCTTTGTAGAGAACAACCCTTAACTAATAATAATGACAAGGATGAAAGGATCCCCTTGGGTCCTCTTCCTTCAACTAAAGAAAAGGGTGAATCTAGCAAACACAAGAGGCCTTACAAGTTAGAAAAACTAAAGTTTCCTCTTCGTCCACCACCTAAAAGTGAAAGGAAATTTTACAAATACTTTTAAACAAAGAACTAATAATATTACCACCTATGAATAGGTTGGTGATATATCCTAAAGATGCCAAAATTCCACATTGTGCATATCATCGAGTTCTTGGACATAGTAGTGATGAGTGTCATGCATTGAAAGAAATATTGAGCAAGTATCATTTCGATGGAAATAATTGCTATCTAGTGATCGCCTAGCATACTCTCCTACTCCTTGTCATGTAATAGTTGTAGAACATTCTCTTCCTTTCCCGTCACCTCTCTCGGCTCATTCTTGTCTCACACTCAATGGGGGCAAGAAGTTGTTAGTCTTGTCCTGGTAATAAAATTTTTGTTGTCCCTTTAGTTCGTCATCTACCTTTAGCATATACAGACTAAGATTGGGAGGCAAATGACTTGCTCGATGGTTGACTTGCATTTTCCTTACTAGTCTTTTGCATTTTCTTTTCCTTTTTCATCTCCTTTTGTGTGATTGCATGTGCGTAATGTGATCCCCCGTGACATTTTGTTTGAAGTTCTCTCTCTCTTTGTGGCATTCCTCTATTTGTACCTTCATTCTTCTCTATGTCATGAATCGCTTTCACCTTTTTATCTTTCTCTTTCTTAGGTTTTCCTTTTGAGGATGATGCAAGGCATCGAGACATTCATGTCTCTTTCATGTTGACTGAAAAGGCTTTCTTTATTTTTCTTTTCCTTTTCATTTCATTGTCTTGTGTTTTCTTTTTGGTGATGACACGAGGTGTTGAGACACCCTATATCTCTTCCATGTTGACCAAAAAAAAATTCTTTGTTTTCACTCTCTTTGTGTCATTCTTCTAGCTCTATGTGTATTTGAGGGACGATGATAGTTCCAAGCTCTATAAAAACATTTTGGCAAAGAACATACTGACCCCAAATCCACAGATCCCTTATGTGTTTGGAGTTTTTATTTTGGGGGCAACCCTTCCCTTTTCTTTTTCTTTTACATGATGCAACCTTACTCGAAAACATATGACTTGGCATAGGGATTTTCAAGTTAGCTCTCATGTCTTCATTTATTGTTTGCATTTTTTATTTTTCTACTTTAAAGTAATTGCTCACAACATGGTATTAGTAATTCTTTTAAAGTGGGGGCATACATTGGCATTATTATTTTGCATTTCTCTTGGTTCTTAGTGTAGCCTTCTTACTTCATACAATGCATCTATTGCTTTGTGGATGACATTGGGTATAGTGTCCTTCATGAGCGTGATCTCTCTTAGCATATTGCATTCCTCTTAGTGGCTTGATGTGACACATTGCATCCCCTAAGTTGTGAATTTTATATTCATTGATCGATCCTCTCTTGGAGACATTAGGCACAATGTTCCCTAAGTTAAAGGCCTCACATGAACTAAGCAATACTCCTTTGAACATTCTTTGCATGTTGCATTTTGTATTTGTTATATGGCCACCTTGCATAACACAACTTGCATGCTTGTGGAACCATCATGTTTGTCCATGAGCTCCAAGCATACGAAGTTTTGCTAGTCTCATGAAGCTCAAAAGACCATTTTCTTTTGTGGTGCCTTATTAAATTTATTAGGAGGTATAACTTTGGTATGGTTGAGTGGGAAGCCCATTATGAGGCATGAATTTCCTCATAGCCCTCTGCATGTGTGTGAGTGCATACCAGCCATGAGTGTATGTTTCTCACCTTTTAGGCCTTCTCACCTAGCAGCAACCATGAATTTTGTCACCTTAGAGTGAGTATGTGTTTTTTAGACAAACAACCTAGATCTAATCTACATTGTGTTGGACAAATAGTCGAAGCTTGATCTGATTCTTTCTTTCTTTTTCCTTTTCTTCTCGTCATCTTTGGCATTGTATGCTTGTGCCTTATTGTTGTTCTTGATATCATTTTCATGTGTGTTCCTTTGTGCTCATGTTGGTTTTTCATGGGCCCCTAATCCTGGTGGCTTGATCACCCCTCTTGATCATTGTCATCCCATCTTGGTAGCATGGGTTCATTGGAACCCCTCTTGATGTGCATTGATCTACTTTAGTGTGAGTTTGAAGCAAGTTCATCCTCTTACTAAAGTGGGGGCTAAATGTGGTCACTGAAAAAGTAACCCATCTACTTTTTCTAACTTGTTTGGGCCCTCCTTGTGATTTTGGCTTAATGTTGCCTTGATTTAATGTTGTAATGCGGACAACACATTCACATTAGGTATTGGGCCTTAATCTTGCCTTGATTTAATGTTGTATTGTGGATAACACATTCACATTAGATCTTGTGAACTAAAAGGATTTTAATGGTACCTTGCCTAAGTGTTGTAACACAATTTCACACTTTTCTAAGGTCTTATTAATGTATTTCATCTAAATAACCTATTTTCATCATTTAACAAGCCTTGTTTCAAAGTGTTGTAACACACTTTCACACTCTCCTAGGTTTGTCATTAATAATTGGACTTTCTTATGCTTTAATTGGCCCCATTTTGCATCCACGGGCTTTATTTATGTATTTTCTTGAGAATAATCTCGATAAACAATATTTAAAGCATTTAAATCCCAAAACCCACCTTAATTTCCTAAGATATGACTCATTCACCATTTTGTGTGAATGAGTCCCCTTAGGTGGGACCCATTCTCCCAGAGTGGGGAATGAGTCCCCTATAGCTTAAAATTCAAATTTAATTTAAAATTTTGGTGGGTTTTTATTTTTCAAGATCTAAGGTCAGCCTATGATGTAATTTTGGGAATTATTACATAATTGAGCATAAATACAAGGTTTTTCCACTCATTTCACCCCATCTATCAAGCATTCCAAGCATTCAAACATTCAATAATTTTGTTCACAAGAGCTTTCAAGGCATCTCAAGAGCATATTATCAAGCTTTCAAGAGCATTTTCAAGTGTCATCCATCATGTCAAAGATTGATTGCATCATGTTGTTTTAGATCTAACAATTGTGGTGTAGGATTTATAAGCATTGCATGATCATTCAAGTTCCATCAACATCAAGCTAGAGTTCAAGCCTATGTATCCATTGGAGCCATCACTCACATATTTTTACCATCTTATTTCAAGGGTTTGGTGAGTTGTAGCATTATCTTTTGTTCATTCATCATTCTCTTTCCATATTTCATTTCATTTCAAGGGTTTAATTACCAACAAGGGGTTTGACCAAGGCAAACCCCTATTCACTAACCCCGCAACATTTTTCCCTCTCTTTGCATGTGATTTGCAGGTGTAGGTTGCAGATTTATCAAAGAGAAATATTGGAAAAGTTGTGAATCAAGTTGTCAAAACAATTCAAAGTTGTCAAAGTCCTAGGAGAAGCTTAGAGAAGATCTACAGATTGAATTCTATAGTTTTGGACTCGAATTTGAATTAGGAGCAGAAGAGTAGACCGAGAGGCATAGCATCCACTTCAAAATTTTGAAAAAAACAAAAGTGGATTGATTCGGCACTAATGGAAAATGAGTCCCACTATACAAGCCTAAAAATTATTTGTGCAAATCTGAGTACCTTTTTGTCCAAACTTCTTCTGGAAAGGTTCCCCTGAAACTAGACTAATTCACCCAGTTTGGCGTATGAATCCTAGTTGGCTTCAACATCATATTTTTTAGGATTCCAGAGCTCCATCCTTCGTTTCATAAGTTTTTGTTACAGTTTACTTGCATTTCTAGGTCCTTTTGCATACCACACCATGTTTTCAAACATTTTGCATTTTCCAAGTTTTCACTTGGTGGTGAACCCCTCTTTTGTCTCAATCATCTCCAAGGATATCTTATATTCAGATCTCTCACATCCTTCATTGGGTTGAGATCTCTAAGGTATTCTTGAATGTGAGCATTGTGAAATTGGATCCCTCTCCTTGTATCCCTTTTGTGGACAAGGAATTGAAGCATCCATTTCTAGTGTCCACACTATCATTTTAGGACATTTGTTAAAATATAATCATTGTGACAAGGTTAGACCCAGAGGCTTACGTGAAGAGACACCTATTACGGGAACTCTGTTGACTTTAGTTTATTTATCGACGAGCTATAAATAGCAGTATGTGTCTATGTGTTAATTAACACATTATAGGTCAAGTTGAATTAAGGGTTTTCATGGTTGAACTAATGGATCCTAAGTAGATTGTTTTGATTTTACTGATATTTGCTTCATCTTGTCAAAGTAATGGTGCCATCCTTGTTGAATCTGCTTGTGAGTTGACTCCTGATCAAAAGTTTGTTTTTTAACAAATGATATGAACATGTGTTGTTTAGCATATTTATTAGCCTTAAATTCACAAATAATTATTGTAAAGAAAGAGATAATCTTAAACATTAGAAAAGGAAAAAAATGATAGAAAAGTGAGATATTTTCGCGATATAAAGAGAACAATGAAGAAGATAATATGAGAATAAAGTATTAGCACAAAATTGTAAATCTATTGGATATATACGACTATATAATTTTATGGATATTGTCCATAATAAAAATTTTGTCATAAAGAAACATTTTAACACATAATATAATTAAAAATTTGTAATTTACATAAAATAATTTAGATATTTCGAAGATTAAATATGAAGTAAATTTTTTTATTGGTTAAAGAAGATCAAATACATTTATTTTCATAATATAATATAGTATTTTATTATTATTATTATTATTATTATTATTATTATTATTATTATTATTATTATTATTATTATTATATTAGTATATAGAATTAAAATATTGAATAACATAATATAGATTATGTTTCATTGATATATTATATAATATGTTTATAATTAATATAAAATTAAATATTTAATATTAGTTAAACGAGATTTAGTATGAATTAATAAGTTCACTACAATTTAAATGTATAATAAATATACTTTCAATTATATAATATAATTTACAATTTAAATATAGATATAACAAATAAGTTGAATACAATTTAAAATGAATACTAATTTTTTTAACTATGAATTAATAAGTTGAATACATTTTAAATATATAATAAATATTATATTGTAATCTATTAACATATATATTAATACTTTAAAACTATTAAGATATATAAATATAACAAATAACAAATTAAAAAACAGTTATAAACTCCAAACAAAACCAAATCCTTGCCTAAAAATCTCAATGCTCCTAATACAATCCTTCAAACAACTATCAATCAAATCTTTGCATGTCTTACCCATACATTATTGTAATGGGTAAGATGTCCTTTAAAATAATCTATAAAGTATAAAATTGTGTCCTAGCAATTTTTTGGAATAGAGATAATTAGGGATGAGGAGGAGGTTTGAGACAGTGCTATAGAGCCTCATTGAATTTCAAGGAATGACATAGGGATAGTAGGGGTCAACACATAGGGAATCCTCTCAAAATATACCATAGCAGCATGGACAAAATAAATAATTAGAACATAAAATAATGAGTATGATTATCCATAAGCAACAACAGTATATGTGACATTACATATTCTGAAGTACAAATCAATAAATTAAAATGTTGATGATACATTCATGATCCTTTATAGATTAAAAAAAACCTAAATGTCTGAGTTTCAAGACAAGACAATATGACATATAATCAATGTCATATACAATGGCAATGCTATCCATAATGACGTAACATATAGCAAGCAAGTGGCAGAGCTCAAACGGGCTATGTGTACTCCTTTGTTTCCATGCTATGTGACAGACTCATTCATCATCATTACTACTCTTTGAATCATCTTGCTCATCAAATTTTATGTGTACAATTGCAACCAATCCTTTCTGCAGCTCAATACCCTCAACTCAATTTCAACATGCAAACCAAGGATCCTAATCCCTCTCCATGTGCAAACCATTCACTTTTATATGTATGGCATGTCCCCATTGCATGCACATAGTATTGGCATCCCAAAGTGTTTTATATGCTAATACTATACATATTCTCTCAATGAAATTTAAACATGTCTTCAAGAATCCTATCATTTTAAAAGAAAACCATCCTATTAGTTCAGCATATACATGTCACCCTAAATTTTTTGCGCCATAATAAAGTCTTCTAAGATGACGAGTCAAGTTTTCATCACACCAGTTGATACCTTCTTATTACAAAGTCCTTGCCTTCTCTTTATTGTTGTGTGATTTGCAATGGTCTAGATATGATATGACACGTCAACACCACCATGGAAACAGCTTTGTTTTTCAAGCAATCCACCTGTCATATCAAAGGACATTAAAGATTTTGTTGTTGTATCTACACAAATCTAATCAATTTCAATGTTACTTTCAAAAAATCTATGTGTCCACTTATCAACCCATCATTGGCCTCTCTCACATCGCAAAATGTTCTATGCTCATATTTTCAAATTTTCTATAGTGTAATAAGCCCTAGATCTTGTTATTATTAAAATATTGACAACTCAAGTCTAATCAGTATGAAAACTTCAACAAATGTAATCAAACATGACATAATTTTTCCATATTTCTTATACAAGTCTAAAATATTTTTGGCCTATCTTTTGTGGCACGTCATCCAATCTTTGTTGCAATTTATAGAACTGTTGATTATATCCTGGATGGGCTTCTTTTTCTAATTCGTTACAACCAATGATGCAATCTTTGCATTATGTGCCTCAAATATTCTGGTAGGTGGAAGACTCCTAAGGAAACTTGGGAAGAAAGAACGTGCTTATTTTGTAATAAGGGAGTAGTGGAAACGGAGTGGCACTTCGTCATGGAATGCACAGCGTACGAAAATATCCGTAATCAGTACTCAAGTATTTCAGATGTGGGCAATATGCAGCAGTTATTTGAGGAGGATAAGATAAATCAGACGGCTAGCCTCCTAGTCAAAATTAATAGCAGGAGATCTGATCTGGAGAAGAGTCTGGAGACAAACTAAGTTGTTGAATGTCTCGGTCCCATAGGCTGTTTAGTCTCGTGGACGTCATTAAAATCTTTCATTCATTCATTCACCAATAAGTGACTTGCACAAAATCTAGTTTAGCTTAACAGCAGCAGAGATTCATTAATAATAGACATAGAATCGCCAACTTATTGTAAATACCATAACCTCCATTTACATCCCTTTTTACACAACCATCATACACAATTTTTCTCAAGTCCTGAAGATATGACTCAAATCGCTATCAAGAGGAGCATAGCTGAAGTAAATACCATTCAGAAACTTATTCCTTTCACGTTTGGTGACTCTCAAAAAAGCAAAGCATTACAAGATTGTAGCTGACTGTACGATCTTTCTGTGGACTATTTGATGGATAGTGTGTCAAAATTGAATGGAATCTCTTCACAATCAAGGAAAGCAGTGGATGTTCAGAGTTACTTGAGTGCAGCCCTGACCAACCAGGTCACCTGCCTGGATGGGATCACAAAGAAGCAAACGTAAACTTGTGCTCCTATTCTTTCGCCAATCACATATCTAACTGCTTGCGCTTTATAAGAGTCTTGGTTTCGTAAGAAAGTACTGGATCTGTGGCATGGTCGACAGAGGTCCCACTGGAAAAATCCTGAGTTTCTTTCATAGTTTCCTTCAAATATTTCAGCTTCTGGATATCTGATTCTTCCATTAATCGGTCTTGTCCAACATGTATGTCGAGCTCTTGATGGGATTTGTCCAAAATGTTCGGTTGCTTCATCAAAGTTGACAGTGCCCACTCATGGTCACAGAAGATGTTTTGTACCTGCATTTATCATGCTCTGCGAAAGCAAAAGACAAGTTTGTGTATGTACCATCTTAAAAAGCTTTTCACACGCGCGGTCAAAGTATGTACGCCTTAAAAATGTTGAAGGAAATAGGTCAATGAAAACTGCGAAGATCGAACGATTGAAGTTGTTTGAATCGTATCCCATCCCTTTTCGTGCAACTTGGACCATCGATCTGACAATTTAGCTTTGTGTCTTTCAAATAGGATACGCCTTCAGTTTGATTGATCGTTCCCACTTGCAATAAAGGCACATTTGAAGAACGACTAGCAATAAAGGCACATTTGAAGAATGATGAACGAGGGGATGTTGAGAATCGTCTCCAGGATGGCTTCAGCCGTTGATGGAGTAAATCAGTTTGCCTCATTTCATAGTGGATACGCCTTCGGCGTAAATTAAATGTTCTTCATGATTTTTGATTTTTATGTGATCTTGTGATGATAATGAATTGGGACGATGCCTTTAAATATACAACCCTACACATGTAACTCAAGGACTTTTAGTACTCAAGGCCATTTAAGAACATAAACATGTTCAAGTTGGTTAATTTTAGAAAGCCCACTTAAGAACACAAACATGACAAATGAATGCACTTTTTTTCTTTACAAAATTATAATTGACAAAATAGAAAAGAATTAAAGGTCATACAAGCTACCACACAAACATAAACTTTCACAAACATAATCCTAGAGTTTACAGCTACACGTGGGGCTTGTTTTTTTGTCAATTCCATGGGGTTGATTTATTTTGTCAATTCCATGGGATTGTTCTTAAATTAAAAGCAAGAAGCCAAGCCCTTTTTAGATTTCATCCTTAATAGTTTTTTGAAATGCACTTCTTTAATGTCATTTTAGTGAGTTTGGTAACCTATTCATTATTGTTGTAATCTTTCAAGTTGCATCTATGATACTATAGAAAAATTAAATCCTTTAAATTAATTGATCTAAGTTAATTAGATAAATACAATCAATAGAGTAAAATTAACCTAGATATCAAAGTCAAGATTGATAATTGAGTTGAAGTAAATATGATAATTAAATAAGCATTTAGTTGTCCTTAGCTCTAGTATTAGTGATGGAAAAATGATATCGATGTTATTTTGAATCAATGTGTCACTATCATAAAACTATTTGTCTTGATCTAATAATGTCTCAAAGTTTGAGTTGCCATAGAAAAATATTACAAATTGATTCCAAGTCTTTGGGATTGATCCCAACTATCATGAACCTAATCTTGTAAATACCCAATCTTTTACTATTGCATGTATCAATCAGCATTACAAATGCAATGATAACAAATTCCACAAGTGAAATAATGTTATGAGAAAAATCAACAATTAGTTACAACACTTGGAGGACCCCCTTTGATGTGCCAATTTTAACCTTGGTCGAACTTCAAAATTTGATATTTTGTCTACTGTCACAAAATAACATAATAAGCATATGCTAGTTATAAAACCATTGAAGCAGCCACACAAACACACTAATGGTTTTGAAAGCATTGTTAATGATCGCATAACCATTGCAACAATTATGAAGTCGTCGTGATAGTTATGAAATTGTCACTCTATGGAAACTAGTGGTGTCACCACAATATGTGGAAATATGAATTTTGAGTGTTTTAACTTATTGTCTCTTCCCCTACTCTAACCTTTGGCTTTCCCTTCAACCCCCATGTCTTTGGAACATTCTCATAAACTATAAAAATATGTTTTAAACCCTTTTTTTAATAGAGGTTGATTAGATAGAAGATTGTCCACTAAGAAAAAAAGTAGTCTAACAATGGTAAAGCTCTTCACTCACTAGTACCTTAGGTGCATTCAATGATATCCCTTTAATTATTGATCTCATTCTACCAATGCCCCTTATGAACTTTTTTCAACCCACCAACACAAATCAATCGATTTACAACCCAATACTATGTCATCCCTAAATCAACAAAACTAGATCCTTGCAAAGTTTACTCGTGTAGTTTTCATACTTCTTAGTGTCCTTCATTACTTGAATAGGAGTAGGATAATAAGATGGCATTTCCTAAGGATGGATTTCAATAAATTCATCTAAATTTTGGCTACTTCAAACTCACTCTTAGGCTTCAATAGTCAATTGCAAGTCGAGATCTTATTTGTTTTTGCATAGTTTAGTATTTAGTTTAGTTAATTTGTTGCTTGTAGTTAATAGTTAGTACTTAGTATTTAATTAGTAATTGGTATGGTTTATTTTAGTTGTTAGTAGATTAGATTGGTGATGGTTAGTTTTATCTTCTTTTATGTAAACATCTATTTAGTAGACCTTGATCTACTATCGCTAAAATGAAAAATAATTTGAAGGCAACTCTATTCCCTATTGGTTGAAATACATTATTTCAACTCCCTTGGAAAACTATTGGAAACCTTTAAATAGGAGGTTATGTCTACACAAGGCCTCTTAAGCATCAATTTAGAACTTCCAAGATCCAAAATTAAGCCATCCAAATGCTTCCCTATCATAAATTGGGAAACCTCCTTGTAATTTCAACTCATTATTTAAACCTCAAATACATTAAACAAAACATCTATAGCCTTCTAAGGTCTTTCTATTTATTGTCCCACCATATTGGCACCCTCAAATGTGGTTGGGATCACCTTGTTGATCTTAGAGCCTTCTAAGGTTCCATTTTTATTATTCCTACTTTTGGACAACCCCTAATTATACTTGTCATTCATTCACACATTCTACTTCACTATAAAAATTATTGATAATCTTTTCAACTCTTAAATATCTATCTTGATATCATTTTTATCCTCCAAAGTCGTTGTTTCTTGTCCTTATACTAGTGGTAGCCTTTAATACATTACCATTCATCATTATGGTTTTCCTTGAGTTTCCATCTATGTTTCTCTAGCTTTGTTGCAACCTTCCACAAACATCTCTTATGTTTCCCCTACATTATTATAAATACATTCACATATAGAAATATACTAGGTCAATAAATGGCATCTTGGAAAATATTTATTAAGCATTATAAACACTCCTAGAACACACAAGCGAGCCTTACCACATGTAATAAGCCTTCTTCAAAGAATGTGATATGATGATTTCCACATTTATTAAACAAACAAAAACCTTAGATGTTATAACAATTTGAAGACTACCATGCTTGGAAAGATTGTACTACCTTCCAAAGTATGTCCCAAGACATAATACCCACAAAATTATTTATCATAAAGTGATAATAATTGCAACTTAATCTTAGGACAACTATGGATTCATAAAATGAATGTCATTATTACCACTTTATTTCAAGAAATGTGTTTCCTTTGTCTAAGATGAATTTATATTCTTAATGGAAACCTTGACCCCTTTGGTTCTTCTCGAGCTAATGAAGAATTAGAGTTCCAAGTGCTATCAACCCCTAACAAAATTGATGCAGTTAAGGCTTGCATACAACTCAATAGATATTTGTGTCCCTAATCAAGCAGCCTATTGTGCTATGGTACACTAGATTTATCTATCAATCTAAGGATGTATCTTCTTGGTGTGGTGGCAATACTATATGTACAACAATATATTTCTACGAATTTGAATATGATAGTATTTTATAGCAAGGAATTTTATTTTATTTTTTAAATAAGGAAAGAAATTATGCATTGTTGAAATAGGAAATCTATGCAATGTTGAAACAAGAAATCTATCTTATAGATTCTTTAGCTATCAGAAGCTACATAGTAATTGCTACACACTTATGATGGATGTTTCAAGTTAACTAATATTGACTATGATTACAAAAAACTATGCTCAAAAGGATAAAGGTTTAGTTATAATCCCCTCGTGTGGACCTTTTCTTGCATTAATTACACCCTTTTCTTTCCCTTTATTAAATTATTAATCAAAAAACACGTCATATGATCCATTATATTTAAATAATGAAACAAACTGGTATGGTAGAAAATTATATCTTTCAATTATCTTCCAAAATCAAGTATAAATCTAGAATATCTCTCGTGTCCCTAGATATGCTAGATTACTCAAGATATATCTAAATTAGATATTATAAAAACTTAGGATTGATTTCTCATCATTTTCTTAACTCATCACTTACCTTGTAACTCTATAGGTCACAAAACACTAAGGATTCAATAAATTCACCAAACTAAGTTAAGAGACACATGCACTCATCAAGACATTCCATCCTAACAATCTAGTCAAAGAATGCATCATACAAAAAAATGCTTCAAGAGACTTGTAACTAAAAAACCATAGTGCACAACACTCAGAGAACCTATGTTTTTTCCTTACAATCTTAAAGGGCAATGTCATCCAACTCCCAAATAGTAAAGAGAGGGTTTAAGACATTCAAGAGGGGGTTATATAAGCTTTCTTAAGTTAAAAAAAGATCCCTAATCAAGGTTTAACTTGAAATATATCTTACTTAACCCTTCTTAATCTAACACCACTCCAAAGGAGTTTCAAAGGAAAAATAAGAGTGCAAATATCAAACCAAACCTTTATTGATGTAGCCTATACCCTCTTCACCATAAAATAATGAAGACCGAAGGACACCAAACCGAAGAAAAGTCATCTAAGATAGTTCTAATGTAAGCAAAAGATTAAACTATATTAAGATATCGTGCTCATGAAAATACCAAACATATAGTAGAAACATACTTGTTGTAAGCATGAGATCTACTTGAATAAAATATGAAGGGGTATGACCATTTCTAAGACTAAGACTACTCCAAGGGACTATCTATTAGGTATGAATGGATTTCTAAAACTAAGACTACTACAAGGGACTACTACATTAGCATATTTCTACCTTTAAACCTAAATTGTAACATACCCAACGTTAACTTGATAATTTTCACCTAAGTTTTTATTGGAAGTTTGTGTAGTCATTGGTGTCAACAAATCTTTGTTGTTGCATTGATGTCAACCTTTGGAGATGCTATGATTGGTTGTGTTATGTTGTCATTAGTAGTCTCATTGATGTCAACCTATTGTGTTGCATTGATGAGCATATGTTTGTGGATGTTCAACCTCTTGTGTGGTTGAGATGATAACAGGAGTGTTGCAGATATTGAGATGGTGTTTGTGGTGCTTGGTTTCCAAGTTCTTTTGAGAAAATTTAAATAAAAGAGGAAACAGTGTGGTAAAGAGTGTTTAGTGTAGAAAAGTGGGGCTTGAAGTGTCTTTCTCTGTATTTCTTCATGGTTGAAGATCTTCTTGCATGGTTCATATATTTTTATCAGAGGTGTTATATCTAGAGTTTCTCATTTTGGATCATTCGGCATAAGAAGTTGTGTTCACCATTGTATGAACTATGATGCAGCGTCGTCTAGGAGAAATGGTTTTGCTCTGCATTTTTTTGTGTTGTGGTTTCTAGTTTTGTGGATCTGAGAGTGTGCTTATATTGTTCATACCTTCCGTCAATCTAAGTTGTTTGAGTTTTGATGCTACATAAGGTTGGATTCATTTGTTTTAGTGTGTGGAAGGTTAAATGGGTGTACAAAATGAGTAATTTCTTTCAAATGTATGATGTTGCAAAGGATTTGTTGGATTTTAGGGTGTTGATTGAATATTCCAATTTGTGTTTAAGTGTTTTATGTGGTCTACAAGTCATCTTTGGATTTGAGGAAGCATGTACTTAAATGTTTAATGGTGTTAACACAGGTTCGACCAGCCTTGGGTGTTTGCACTAATTGTGGATATTCTTTGGTGTTTGTGGAAGCATAGTGTGGTGTGCATATGTGGATTTAGGTTTGAGTTAAGGTGTGGTGTGGTTTTCCTTCATTCCTCGCCATTGCAAGAATGTTCTGGTGAAGACCTAATTTGAATATACACATTTGAGGTGCATATTCGACCTTTTAAATTGCTTTCAAGGTTGAGGATGATATGTGTGTGTGATGAATTGATGGAGGAAGGTATGTAAGGTGTGATGCAAAGTGTTGAGATGTGAAGTGCGAAAGTGTGAAATGCAGTGTGAGCTTTAATGCCTAAGACTACTGGAAGTAGTGAGCCTGGAAGGTGTCTACATTCTACAAAGAGAGTGTGAATGTTCTCCTGAAGCAGTGGTGGATCTTTTATGTTGCTTTGAGATGGATTTATCATTGTAACAATCTTCTATCTTCTTCTTTCTAATATGGCAATGAGCCCTTCTTTCTTTTGGGCAATGAGCCCTCTAATAGAGCTTATTGTATTTGGGTTGTAATTACTTTATATTGTGAGTTAATCATCACCATGCGGTTTTTCCCTTCTTGGGTTTTCCATGTAAATATGGTGTTCATAGATGTGTTTTCATTACTATTTCTCATGTTTATATTCTATTAATGCATGATAATGGTTTAAAGGTTGTTAAAGGTTTAAGGATTAATGCAAATTTGAATGTTAATGAGGGTTTTGATGTTTTAATGTACAACTGACTCACCCCCCTCTCAGTTGTCTTGTGTATTCAACACTTTTAACTTAGAAAGTGAATAACACAAGTTTACAAAAATAGGGAAATGAAATTTTCCTTTTCAATAACATAATTACACACTACATCATGTTATTGCATAAATGAAATAACATTACTTAGTTCCAAGTAAATGAAACTCATCTTTTCAAATACAAATTACAATTGATTCATGATCATGTTCATATACAAATTCATAACTTACAAGAGTTCAAGGTCAAGGTGTCCTCATCTGGATAACACTTCTTCTGTTCCATAAGCCTCAGTTGTTGTCTGCAAGAGGGAGAGCATCACCCAAGCACTTTCCTCCAACCACTGACTTAGTGGTCCCTCATGCATCTTCCTAATTAGAAGATGGCCTACCATTCGATGAAGAGTTTGGTATGGAAACCTCTAATAATGCACATTTGAGTATCTAGTGTTGTGTCCTACAAAGCTAGTACGGTCATACAACTATGGATACCCTCCAACCATGCATGAAACTACTGACTAGCTATGCAAACTTAGATCACAGTGAACCAATAAAGTGTAAGCAATGAATTTTACACCTACTCTAGCTAAATTTTTCATATATATAATAAATCTACTTTTTATGAAGCGGTTTTATATGTTCACCCACCCTTACTTGACTTGGAAACTTTACTGGATTGTGGTTAACTCTTCTCTTGGTTTTCCCCCGAGGTTAACAATCATAAACAAGATTTCATTCAAAAGTGATGACACACTAATATTGATTTAATCGTCCAAATAGGTTTGACATAATCTCTTGAATACCCTTGCAAGACCCCACCCTCTATGTTCATGTTGAGTCGATATGATTTGATGATCCTTTTCCAATATTTTATGTGTTTTCATGTTGGGTGACATACCTGAGTTGGGAGAGATGCTCACTCTCTTGATAAATTAATTAGAAAGCTTTACCTATTCAATGGATGATATATTATCCAGTTCATGGGTTACCCTCTAGTGTGATCTTTTGGTGGGTTTGGATATATTCAAATGATTATGAGATTTAGTATTTTAACGATGCATATTCATTCATTGAGGATGGTATGTGACATGATATTAGAATCTATAGGTGATGATTTGACTGATGCATAATTTAGAAGGTATTAATATAATTGTTGATATTATGTTATATTGTTCATGTAGCAATTCTTATTATGGTTAGGGTGATGTGTTGTATATGTTACCTTATGATTAATCAGTTGAGTCATAATTATATGTGTTATGATGATGATGATGATCTATTGTATTCCAGATATGATGTTAATGTATGTCATGGTTTTATATGTTATGATAATTTTGATGTGATTTTTGATTAATACACTTCATCATGATGATATATATATATATATAATGTTTTATGTAGGTTATTTGATTATGTTGATATATATTAAGTAGTGTATTCTTTGGATTATGTGCATGTATATATATATGTATTCCTATCATACTAACACAATTTGTTGAGTGTACAGAAGTTCTAACACCAATGGATTAAGGGGATCCACTTAGCCATCCTTCATCTTGTCTCTATTATGTTATGCTTGGTCCTTGCTTCATAGGCCTTGAGGTTAAGTTAGAAGGATTTTATGTTGGTATTATGTGGTGTTGGATTTTAGTCATGTTTTGTGTAAATTTTTAGTCTTGTAACTTAAAATGGGATTTTTTTTAAGTCTTTTAAGAGAATTAAGGTATATTTTATGTTGGGGAATAACCTATTCCTAAGGTATAGGGGTTAGAAGTTTATTTTTGTCATTTGTGTTCTTTTTAAAAGTGTTTAGAACCCTTTTTATGACCCCTTTGTAAAAGTGGCGAAAATGGGGAAGTGGTTGAGTTAGTTGGGAGGAAGTAACTTCTTTCTTCCCTTTATAATACCCTCCTTATGGAGAGGAAGGGGGATCACCATTCCATTTTTCTCTCTTGCACATTGAGTTATTTATTTGAGGAGATTCTTGGGGAGGAGGAGGAGGAGATCTTGGGAGAAGGAGATTGTGGGAGCAGACTCTCTTTCATTTGCGTCTACCATTAGTGGGATCATAGTGTTGGAGGTAACTCTTCCCTCTTGTGATGTAGTTCTTGTATTCATAGTGTTATGTTGTGCATCTTTGAAAATAAATGTTTTATGTTGAGGGTTTTGTTTTGGGGAGTTTCTTGTGGGATTCTTGTTATGACAAGTCTTGAAATTGTGATGTATTTTGTTTTGGTGTATCTTTTCTTAGGTGAGGCGATCCCCCCTCTTATCTAGAGGAGTTTGGTCCTCCATGTGTGGGGTTGAGTGGGAGATTTCTCCCTTGCATTGGGGCTATTTGTTGGGATAAGAGTATCCTATTAGGTGATGGCCATCACCGGGGTATGAGTACCCTTGTTTTCTATTATGGGATATGAGTATCCCCTTCTTCATGTTTTGTTGTGTGTATTGGAGGAATAAGGGGTGTAGAGTTGAGGAGGTGTTGGTTTGGGGATTTGTGGAGATTATTGTAGAGATGATATGATGTTATATATTCACTTTTACCCATGTTTAGTTGATCCCCCACTCCCCCTAAGTGGTTCACTCTTGGGGTCAACCAATGTGGTAGATACGAGTTGTGATTTTATGTGAATTCATTTCTATGAAGAAAGTTGCATATGTGAAATGATATTATGTTGCATGTGTTTTTGTCTTGGGCTAAAGTTGTTTCAAGTGGCTAAGTGAATACCCCATGCTCAGGGGTGGGTTGTTTCACAACCCTACGGTTGGGTGGAGAGCCCATTGGTATCTTGTTTTTCCTCTCTTGTTTATTTTTTAGGGATTCTTGATGGAGGTTGAAGATATTATGGAGTTGTTCAAATCTTATGGAAAGAAAAATTTATGGGCATGACATTTGGTATCAAAGCCGGTTCCAACACTAGGAACCTATGGCCCATGTGTTAAAATTCCAATAATGGTTGATTCATTTAGTAATTTGATCATTGAAAATTGACACTACTAGATTGAGTTAAGTTTAAGTTAATGATATGGTTACTTGAAAGTATTGGTTAAGTATTTTGTTATCATAATTCATGCAGCCATATTGTGTAACTCTTTGGTTGATATTATAATAATTTTGTTTCCTAGAAGATTTGAGTTGGAATTAAATTGCCTCTTCATACAAATAATCTTAGAACATATTCCTTCCTTAATGTTCCTTTATTTTTTTTGTTTCGTGAGTAGAAGTTGTTAGTATAATTACCTCTATGCTCCTTCACTTTTCATTGTAAACATTGGTAATGGAATTGTCAATTGATGTCATCATAGGTGCCAAGAGCATGTGGATAAGCTTTAACTTGGTTAAATATAAAAAAAATAGGGTTCGTGTTGTGTATGAGTGGTCAATATTTTTGGGTTGTGTTAAGCGTTTAATCAATTTTTCTTCTATGATGGATTTTTTTATTTTAACTGTTGTGTTGTATTTTGTATCTTTTTCTTCTTCTTCTTTGAGTATGTCTTAGTTATGGATGGATATATCTTTAGTTATAAGTGACGAAAGCTAAGTCTTTGAGGATATTGGTATGTTCAAATAAAGGTAAAAGTATAACTTGTGCTTGGGTTGTTCTTTAAGAAAAATAGTTTAACCTTCTATACCTCTAACATTACCCTTCCACAATTCTATTGGGTTCCAAATAAATTGGTGTTGTTTATCTTACATTTTTTTTATTTCTATTCCTAATATAAATTAGGTCTTAATCTTAGGTGATCATTGAGTGAGTTTCCTTGTGGCTTATTAGTATCTCTTGGGACAAGTTAGTATTTCAAATAAAATTTAATTGTCAAATCAAGGAGTTAAAAACAAGGTAGTAAGAATTTGTAGTAGATGGTTGTTAAAATTATGTAGAAATGTTCCTTTTTAGGTGAATGAAACAATTATAGCAAGAGCAAGGAATGAAAACAAACTACGTTTTAGTTCAAATTGTCTTTAAGGTTCAAAACTTTATAACTCTATTGTATCAATAAGACCTCTAAATTATGAGAGTGAATATTTCTAAAAGTAATATTGAAATAAAAAAAAATTGATACATTTCAGTTACAAATTAATCTATGTGTGTATTTTCTTGTTCATGTTTTGTTGATTGAAACCTGAATGTATATTAGTTTTTTTTTTTGGTTTTATTATAGTCATTGGTAATTTTCATTATGGATTAAACTCTTAATTATTTTATTGGTGTAGCATTCTAAAAATGCAAGAGTGGGCTAGTAAAGTAGATAAGGAGTTTCAATCACAGACTCTTGGGATGTTGATGAAGTGTGTTTAAGATCAAAAGAGAAAGTTCTATGATGTTCTAATGATTCAATAAATCTTGGGTTGTGAAAGAGTCAAGGGTCAAGTTAAATTGGGTTGCATGAAATGAAGTTTTAAATGTACTTCTTTTCTAACTACTCTTGGGTTAGACTAAATTAGTTGGAGGATAGTTGGTTAGTTATCATCTAGCATTCTTGGTGGATATCTAGTCATTTTTGTGCATGGAATATTTTACTTATGATTGTTAATTGGAGCTTGCCTTGGGTAATATTGTTTGGGTCATTCTCTTAAGGGTCATTGTTGTAAGTAATAACATTATTGTCTTTTATTTAGAAAGTATCAAGGGTTATGAGTGATGAATGTTTTATTTACTAAAGATATTATTTTTATGATTTTCAATCACAATAATATCCTCATTGTTTAAGGATATGGACAATATAAAATTAACATTTGAATGATGTCAATATCGCGTAGTTAGCATTTCATTAGATTAGGGAATAGAAATTTTGTTCCAAGAATAACATTAGGCAATAGTAAACATATATATGCATATATACATGATACTAGTATGAATGTTGTAAAAAATAATGTTATTAGGGGTATTTTATATTCACCATGCCCTTATTTTGTTACCATATGTATGTGTGGTTAATGATTGTTAGTACTCGTGCGTATTTATTCAAAAAATATATATATTCAAGCATGTAAAAATGGCAGGAAGTGAAAGTACCTTTCAAAATTCAAGTGTCTTAGGTAAGGAGGGGCCTTTGAAAATATGTTATCTTGTGGAATTTTCACCACTTATTGTGGTATCTCAATAAACAATGAGTTATTTAGTGTATCAAGAATTACATGTTTAAAGTCTGATATGTGATAAGGTTAAAAATTAACTTCTCTTGGGTTAGTTGTTTGTATGATACAAACTTACATTGAATTGATATAGTATTAATGTCTACTTATTCATCAAATGAATTATTATTTATGAATATTGATTGTATGATGTTATTAACCCCTTTAGTTCTTGAATTGTGGTTGTGAAGTACTTCATCCTTGAGTACAGGGAAAACATCATGCAAGTATTATACCATGAGTTGCAATGCTAAGAATAAATGAGCAGATACATTGATGTTATAGTGACTCAACTAAATTAAAAATAACTATAAAAGGTCTTAACCTATTCAATCTCTTTCAAGTAGTTGATTGTGAGGTTTTAGTCATTTTGATTTGTCTTTGACTCATCTTCCACAGTTGGTTCCAATTTAATCATTTGTAGTATAACAGTTAGAATTATTGCTTATGATGTTAATCTTATTTTTGGAAGGCTTTAAAATTTGTTTGGAAAGGTATGCATGTCTTTAGCTTTGTCCAACAACCTAAATAACTAAACAATAGTCTAACATATCCTAAGTGACACCTAACACCTATAACACTCGATCCACACTCTAGTTGGCTAGTTCATAACAAAAGAGGGGACTTAATTTTGGAATATGTGTGGGAATAAGAGTTTGGTATATTAACCCTAACCTTATGTCTTTAGTTGCATATTAACTACAGACTGTGCCACCCTATCATAGTCCCAGATGGACTCCAAATCCATACTCTTTAATAGTGGTTAGACTTCGATGCTAGTTAGACTTCAATATGAGGAGATTCTTTAAATGCAAATTTGTAACAAGCTTATGTATGGCTCGATTTTTACTTTTATTTTTACTTTTTTAGGAGGATAAGCATGATATATTTCCAATAGTATGGTTGCACATGTGAATTTTTTCTCTAAAATCTTTAAAGACTTCCATGAGGAAGTCAAGTTCTAGGGGGGAGAATGTTAGACCCCACCCTCTATCTTCATGTTGAGTCGATACAATTTGATGATCCTTTTCCAATATTTTATGTGTTTTCATGTTGGGTAACAAACCTGAGTTGGGAGAGATGCTCACTCTCTTGACAAATTAATTGGAAAGCTTTACTTATTCAATGGATGATATATTATTCAATTCATGGGTTACCCTCTAGTGTGATCTTTTGGTGGGTCTGGATATATTCAAATGATTATGAGATTTAGTATCTTAATGATGTATATTCATTCATTGAGGATGGTACGTGACATGATATTAGAATCTACGGGTGATGATTTGGCAGATGCATATTTTAGCAGGTTCCCCCTCAAAGAGTTCTTGTATTTCATCAGCCATAAAAAGTTCAAAGCCAAACGAATAGCCGAATTGTCTCTTCGCCACATGTCCCCATCCACTTCCGCTACTCCTATCCTAGATGAGACCATGCTTCAACCTAAATCCGAACCTGAACAAACAATGCCACTCCATGAGCAACCAACAATAAACACTTCACCTTCATTGTCTAAATGCCCAAGAGATAATGACACCAACCCTGTCATGCCTCCTCACATTAAACAAGTGTATAAAGCAAAAGAGAAAGTGATTGGACCTCGCCCCTCTCTTGCCTTCCCCTTCCTCCTCTTTGGGAAGAAAATGAGCCTATGGTGGATCAACCCTCTCTTACACCTACACAACTTCAAAATAGAATCAAAAGAAACCATGGTGCTAGGGAGCATTGGCGTCATCAAGCCTCCTTGCACATCAATTACAAACTCAAAGAAAATAAAAGAAAATGAACCTTCTCACATTTGGACGTAAGCAATAATGATCAATCTCCCTCCTGACCAAGATAGTACATTACATCCATCACAACAAAATGATCTGATACACCAACCAAAACTCATGTTACATCCTTCATTGGAAATTACCATCCATCCTCCCATCATGATTAATCTGGATGATGATGATGATGAGGAGATCTCTAAAATAGATGAAAAAGGCAGATCCGATACTTCCTCTCTAAAATATGCATCAGTCAAATCATCACCCGTAGATTCTAATATCATGTCACATACCATCCTCAATGAATGAATATGCATCATTAAAATACTAAATCTCATAATCATTTGAATATATCTAGACCACCAAAATATTACACCAGAGGGTAACCCATGAATTGAATAATATATCATCCATTGAATAGGTAAAGCTTTCCAATTAATTTGTCAAGAGAGTGAGCATCATCTCTCAACTCAAGCATATTATTAATATAATTGTGGATATTATGTTATATTGTTCATGTAATAATTCTTGTTATGGTCAAGGTGATTGGTGTAATTGCAAAGTGATGTGTTGTATATGTTACCTTATGATTAATTAGTTGAGTCATAATTATATGTGTTATGATCATGATGATGATCTATTGTATTCCAGATGTGATGTTAATGCATGTCATGGTTTTATATCTTATGATAATTTTGATGTGATTTTTGATTAATGCACTTCATCATGATGAGATATATATAATGTTTTTTGTAGGTCATTCGATTATGTTGATATATATTAAGTAGTGTATTCTTTGGATTATGTACATGTATATATATGTATTCCTATCATACTGACACAATTTGTTGAGTGTGCAGAAGTCCTAACACCAATGGATTAAGGGGATCCACTTAGCCACCCTTCATCTTGTCTCTATTATGTTATTCTCGGTCCTTGCTTCATAGGCCTTGAGGTTAAGTTAGAAGGATTTTATGTTGGTATTATGTGGTGTTTGATTTTAGTCATGTTTTGTGTAAATTTTTAGTCTTGTAACTTAAAATGGGATTTTTTTAAAGTCTTTTAAGAGAATTAAGGTATATTTTATGTTGGGGAATAGCCTATGCCTAAGGTATAGGGGTTAGAAGTTTATTTTTGTCATTTTTATTCTTTTTAAAAGTTTTTAGGACCCTTTTTATGATCCCTTTGTAGAAGTGGCGAAAATGGGGAAGTGGCTGAGTTAGTTGGGAGGAAGTAACTCCTTTCTTCCCTTTATAATACCCTCCTTATGGAGAGGAGGGGGGATTACCATGCCATTTTTCTCTCTTGCACATTGAGTTATTTCTTCAAGGAGATTCTTGGGGGGGAGGAGGAGATCTTGGGAGAAGGAGATTGTGGGAGGAGACTCTCTTTCATTTGTGTCTACCATTAGTGGGATCATAGCATTGGAGGTAACTCTTCCCTCTTGTGTTGTAGTTCTTGTATTCATAGTGTTATGTTGTGCACCTTTGAAAAGAAATATTTTGTGTTGAGGGTTTTGTTTTGGGGGGTTTCTTGTGGGATTCTTGTTATGGCAAGTCTTGAAATTGTGATGCATTTTATTTTGGTGTATCTTTTCTTAGGGGAGGTGACCCCATCTCTTATAGAGGATTTTGGTCCTCCATGTGTGAGGTTGAGTGGGAGATTTCTCCCTTACATTGGGGCTTTCAGTTGGGATAAGAATATCCCATTAGGTGATGGCCATCACCGAGGTATGAGTACCCTTGTTTTTTGTTATGGATATGAGTATCCACTTCATGTTATGTTGTGTGCATTGGAGGAATAAGGGTTGTGGAGTTGAGGAGGTGTTGGTTTGGGGATTTGTGGAGATTATTGTGGAGATGATATGATGTTATATATTCACTTTTACCGATGTTTGATTGAACCCCCACTCCACCTAAGTGGTTTACCCTTGGGATAAACCAATGTGGTAGATACGTGTTGTGATTTTACGTGAATGCATTGCTATGAGGAAAGTTGCATATGTGAAATGATATTGTGCTAGATGTGTTTGAGTCTTGGGATAAATTTGTTTCAAGTGGCTAAGGGAATACCCCATGCTCAGGGGTGGGTTTTTTCACAATCCTAGGGTTGGGTGGAGAGCCCATTGGTATCTTGTTTTTTTTCCTCTCTTGTTTATTTTTAGGGATTCTTCATGGAGGTTGAAGATGTTATGGACTTGTTTAAATCTTATGGAAAGAAAATTTTTTGGGCATGACAACCCTATTACATACTTGTAACAATTTGGATCTAGAAACTGCCTCTTATTCAAGCTCTTTATCTCTAACCATGGGAGTAATGACTCCTAGTTTATGCATAATTAGTTAATACTAATGACACAATACCATTGGCTAGACACACATAGTCTCAATCTAAAGCACCGACAACATTTCAATATGTATAATAATCTAGAATTAAACTTGATTTTAAGATTACTTCTTTGTATTGTGTTCTTCCTAGTACGACCCCGACCTTCTAGGATGCCATAACCAATTTGGTAATTAAATAGCATTTAATTTGATTCGATATAAAATCTTATGTTAGTAAAAATTTCCAATAATACGTTAACATAATAAGCTATTTAACTTCTTATATAACTCAAATACGAACCATTTGACTAATCTTCAGATTCCTCGAGGGTTCCTTCCAAGTTATCCTTTGCATAATTTATCTAAGGTACCTACATTTGTATGTACATATACAATCATATATCATGGTGCAGGGGCACCTCATGCATATGAGATCAATTTTTGAGTTTTTGTCTTTTTTTGTGTTGTTTCGTGTAAATAAGGTCATTTTGGACCATTACTAATCATTTGGAGTTATTTGTGAAATTTTGGGGTCATTTGGATAAAAGATGTAAAAGTTGCACAATGTTGTCAAAAAGTTGTTAAGCAACTTTGCAAAAAGTGTCAAAATGTCATTTTGGTTAAAAATTGCTTAAAGGGTTGGTTGGACAGTTGGGGAAGGCTTTTTGGGCATAAATATGTACCTCCATCTCGCATTGATGGTTGGATTGGAATATTTTGAGACATTTTGTGAATGAAACTTCTTTTTTCCTGAACTTTTCCAAAAATTTATGTTGTTCTCTTGCATTGCACAGATATGTACAACCCTATTTTGACCTACACATGGTATGGTTGGAAAGATAATTGAGTTACCTTTCATTTTGTTTTGGTTTGGTTATATTTCATTAAGTTTAGAGAAAGTTATAGCAATTTTACCATTAGCAGCCCTAGAAGACTATTTCTTCTGAAAGTTGCAGGTTGTAGCAGCAAGTTGTATAGATTTTACCTTTCATATTTTGATCTGAAAAAATTGGGAATTTTTTTGAATCAAATATAGTTTCTTTTGGTTTTTCTTTCATTAAAATTCACCAAGTATTGTAGGAGATATAGCCATTTCTTTGAAAGGTGCCAGAAACCCTACCTAGGGTTTAGAGTTGGAGGAAAAAATTAATTTCTTGAGTTTTGTACAATGGAAAATGCTAAAATTCTCAAAATAGTTTTTTTTTAGCATTTTATAATGGATTCCAAACTTTTGGCTTGTTATCTCATGGCCACCAAAATATATGCATGATAGTTTGTTCTATGTTGTTGGGTGTCAGTCCTAGAAACCCTCGTGGGTTGAGAGTTTGGAAAAAATACTCATTGTTGGTTCTTGGGTGTATGGAAAATGGTTGGAAGGTGTCTTAAAAGGTCTTACCTATCCTTGTTACCCATATTCTCATGTTATTGCCATTTTTGAGTGATATTCGGCTTCATATGCAATATTTGACAAGTTGTGTTGGGTGCACCAAAACATGGTCTTGAGTGATTTGTTGTCTTGTTTGGCTATTGATGGATGTGAAACCCTTGAAATATGTAGTGTAAGATTGAATAATCTCACAATCCATACACTTGTGTTTGTTATTGTTGAAGCTCTAGTTGACCGTGTTGGAAAGCCTCAAAGGTTGCATTAGGAAGCATCAAGTCATGAATGCTAATGCATCATTGCTTTGAAAGTGTAAAGTGGGTTATATGAGTTCTTTCTTTGCATCAAATTGGTATCATATCCCAAAGATCTGGGTAAGAAAGTTTTGGAAGTTTATGTATTGTCATTTACAGGTTGAAGAGAAGAGCCTAGATACCAAAAGAATAGGCCAAGGGAAAAGAAAGAGGCCTAGGGCGAGGTATCATGAAGACAAGAAGAAGCAAGGTGAAAGAGACTTGCTTGAAAAAGGAAAATGGAAGTGTTGAGGAGAATAGTCCACAAATACTTGCAGAGTAAGGAGTTACCAAGCAAGAAACAAGTGATCAGAAGAGAGAGAAGTGAGATGAAGAAGAAAAATGAGAAGGAATTTAAACAAATAAATGTTTAGCAAGAGATAATAGAGTTGAGGCACACCTTGGAACAAATAAAAAAATTGAAGAAAGAATGGATCTTGAGATGCAATAGTGTCTTGAGAAAGCAAACCAAGAAAATGGTTGGCATTGGCCAATAAGAAAGAAGGTAAAGTAGCCCATAAAGAAGATCATTAAGATGGGAAGAAGGCAAGAGAGGACAAAAGAACTAGACCTTAGAGAGTCTTTGTTGATGATGGAAGAACCTAAGCCATCTGGGAAGAGGAAAAATATGAAGAAAATGAGTCCATTGAGACTCAAAATGTTATTTATAATAATACTTGTGAGTGTGTTTACAGGTGCAGTAGATGAAAATGAAGATGGAAAAGAGTTTAAAGAAGGAGGATAAGTGCATACAATGTATGAAGATTGTTATACAAAGGTAGAACACTATGGTGACGAAGATGTTGCAAAAACAACTAAGGTAATGGTTGTATTTTCCGATTTTATGGATGATGAATATGCTAACAAATTATATTCCAATGATGAAGATGAAGACATAGACGGTGGTACTGAGGCATATGAACGAGAACTAGAATTTTGGAACCTAGAAGTTGAGAAGATGCTAAGTAAGAGACGGTGCAAGAAGAAGAAAAAAGATTCAGGGAAAGTCAAGAATGTAGAACATATCAGCTTTTTAGGTTGAAGGAGTCCAAGATGGAAGACATTGACAAATTTGCAGATCATATCTCAGATGGAATTGAGATTTTCTTTTCCTTGGGTGTATGGTGCAGGGGCACCCTCATGCATATGAGATCAAATTTTCATTTTTTGTGTTGTTTTGTATTGTTTCATGTAAATAAGGTCATTTTGGACCATTAATGATCATTTGGAGTCATTTGTGAAAGTTTGGGGTCATTTGGATAAAAGATGTAAAAGTTGCACAATGTTGTCAAAAAGTTGTCAAGCAACTTTGCAAAAAGTGTCAAAATGTAATTTTGGTTAACAATTGGTTAAAGGGTTGGTTAGAAAATTGGGTAAGGTTGTTTGGGAATAAATATGTACCTCAAACTTGCATTGAGGGTTGGATTGGAAGATTTTGAGACATTTTGTGAATGAAACTTATCTTTTCCTAAACTTTTCCAACGTTTTCTATTGTTCTCTTGCATTGTACGGATCTGTACAGTCCTATTTTGACCTGCACATGGTATGGTTGGAAATATAATTGAGTTACATTTCATTTGGTTTTGGTTTGGTTAAATTTCATTAAGTTTGTAGAAAGTTATAGCAATTTTACCATTAGCAACCCTCAAAGACTATTTCTTCTTAAAGTTGTAGGTTGTAGCAGCAAGTTGTATGGATTGTACCCTTCATATTTTAATCTGAAACAAATTGGTAAATTTTGGGAATTGAATCTACTTTCTTTTGGTTTTTGTTTCATTAAAATGCACCAAGTATTGTGGGAGATATAGTTATTTCTTTGAAAGGTGCAAGAAACCTTGCCTAGGGTTTCCAGTTGGAGGAAGAAATTCATTTCTTGAGTTTTGTATGGTGGAAAATTCTGAAATTCTCAAAATAATTATTTTTTAGCATGTTCTAATGGATTCCAAACTTTTGGCTTGTTATCTCATGGCCACCAAAAGATATGCATGACAATTTGTTCTATGTTGTTGGGTGACAATCCTAGAAACCCTTGTGGGTTGAGAGTTTGGCAAAAATTGCTCATTGTTGGTTCTTGGGTGTATGAAAAATGGTTGGAAGGTGTCTTAAAAGGTATTCCCTATCATTTTTTCCCATATTCTCATGTTATTCCCATTGTTGAGTGATCTTAGGCTTCATATGCAATATTTGATAAGTTGTGTTGGGTGCACCAAAACATGGTCTTGAGTGATCTGTTGTCTTATTTGGTTATTGATGGATGTGAAACCCTTGAAATATGTTTTTTAAGTTTGAATAATGTCACAATCCATACACTTGTGTTTGTTATTATTGAAGCTCTAGTTGACCATGTTGGAAAGCCTCAAAGGTTGTATTAGGAAGCATCAAGTCATGAATGCTAATGCATAATTGCTTTGAAAGTGTAAAGTGGGTTATGTGAGTTATTTCTCTGCATCATATCATTTCCTTTAGTATGGCACATGTATTCACATATTTAAATTCATGATATTTAATATCCAATCTAGAGAACATTTCCCGCTTGAGAGGAGTATGTGCTTTTGCACCTTAAAATATCCTCGCATTATGACTTTGGTTTGCCAAGACGTAAATTCTTCTCCTTAGAATTAAGTTATTGTGAATAGGTAATGAAAAAATAGACTCTTGGTCAAAATATAAGATAATGTCATTTAAAAGGTAATGAGGATGTATTTACTTCTAATACGTTTTCAAACCCTCATGTTGAAAACTAATATAAAATCATTCAAATACAATACTATATTAATTGAATAATATCATATTATTCTACCTAGCTTCTCTTGCTATGTTATTCTAATGAGCTGGTGGTTGGGGTTTCACATGGCTTAAAAGAGAATTAACCTTCCAATGGGTTTTATTTCTCTTAAATATATTCTTACACAATGCTTATAATCATGTAATGCTTCATAATCTAATAATGTAATTCATAATAAGTACTTATCATGCCCTTCTAATTCCCTAATCCAGTTTGTCTCTTATATTCTAATTTAGCTCTATGCATAGGTAATCTATCCATTTGTACATGTACTCACACACTTTCTAATAGCATCAATACACACACAATGATAACACAAACATATTCATACAATAGTAAAACTTAGAATCGAAATTAAAATGAGAAAGAGAGAGAGATATCTTAATCATGCCTAGATTAAAATAGCTCCTACAAGTCCTTGCTTCAATACTTAATGGCTCAGCCTATTGCCTCCTCTATTCATAGCTCTCCTCTTTGTCTCTTCTATTCTCCCTTACCTCTAATATGATAGCTACAACTACCAAGTAAAATTTAACTAAGAATACCAACCTTTCCACTCTCTCTCTTGACAATTTAAAATACAGATTTCCAATATACTTGCTCACAATACACTATCTCCTCACAATCTCACATCTATCATAT
>VDFB02358134.1:227199873-227222550 GCA_007258455.2 Sequoia sempervirens | reverse complement strand
CAACTTTCTTTTTTCAAAAATTGTTTAGTATCATTAAACTAAGAATTTATCACACATTTGCATACCAAATAATGTTTGAGACTAGAAGAAGGCATCAAAATTGTTAGTGTACTAAAAAATTTCTTATGATGTTTGAAGAATGCTGATAACTCTACTCAGTTGCCTTCTTTTTTCAATTTCATACAAATTCTTATGATTTTTGAAGAATGCTAATAACTCTACTCAATTCTCTTCTCTCATGTGGAGAGTTAGAACTGCTTGTCCATGCCTTTTCATCATTAAGGAAGTTTTGCTCTTTTTGACAATGTCAAAAGCATGGTTGCATAAATATTAGGAAAAAGACCTTTCCTTTTAGATTAGAAATGTATGGAAGATTAAAAAAGTATCCTTGATATTACAAAAAGGTATGTGTTTATACACTTCAAACGTGCAATCATCCTTTGGTTCTTTCAAAGAAAAATCTTCCTGGCCATCGCTATAATCAAGACAAGCAAACCAAAATTTTGCATTGTGGACTCCATAGCTAAGCTACCACCTTCTAAGAACAATGATAAATAAATGATAATAAAAATATTGTTTGAGACTGAAAGAAGACATCAAAATGGCTAGTAAACTAAAAAAATTCTTATGATTTCTGAAGAATGCTGATAATTCTACTCAGTTGGTTTCTTTTTTCAATATCATACAAATTGAACATTGGCATCAATAGACTCTGTATATCATAGAATTCCATGCCAAGTTAGGTTTTAATCATAAAACAAGGACACATGTATGTATTTTATACTTAAACCAATGACAACTCAAACGAACTTAGAGTTCAACCAGTTCCAAGAAAGAATTCATAATTTAAAGAAACCATGCAATATATGGTTTGTGTGTGACTTCTCAATTTCTTGGTGGCCTTGGTTTTCTTCTTGAATCTACTACTCTCTTTAGTGATGCTCTCCCTCTCTATCCTAGAGGGAGAAACAAAATATCCTACATCCACCTCATCAAGCCAACAAGGTAGCTAGTTTGATTATATAAAGAAAATATTAACATAAACCAATAATATACAAAGTATAACATTCCTTTTCATTTATATGCATACCAAGTTCCATATTAATTTTAAACAAACCATATCAACTGGATATAACACTCAATTCATCAACATGACTCAGTGCACACCCTGGACATTGGGTCCCACTAGGACTCCGGAGATTGAGTAATTCTCTTCTCGTCGCACGTGGGGTCTCTTGGTGGAACCTCAAGCAATTTGAGAGGTTCGACCAGATCACTCTGATCCTGAATTCTAGCAGACATTCTCACCCAAGAAATACAATCAAAACACATTTTTTTAAATAAGATCGGAAAAATTCATGCATTAAGGAGAAAGAGCTGGGTAGGTGGTTTCAGTTTTAGGTAAACGCAAGTTAATAACTTCTAAAACTTTGAAAGAACCCACGTATCTAGGTGCTAACTTAGCATACTTTCCAAATTCTCTCAAGCTCTTATGAGGTTTAACTCTTAAGAGTACTTTATCTCCTACCAAGAATACAATCTATGAGGTGTGACCTTCTCTAGTTCCTCCATGGAATCATTCATAAATAAATTGTCTTTAATTTATATATTGTTGCATTTAGAATTCTGCAAATTCCCTTAAGTTTCTTTGTTTGTGCAAGTTGTTAATGATATTTTTTTATACCTTTATTCTATCATTTTACACCCAAGTGTCTTATTTCATATATGCATGGAATTCATATTTCTTTCCCACATCATAGGAACCATAACTTGGATTCAATCTTGTATGTTATCTAAATAATTTAAAATTTTATGCAAGTCACCTCAAACTATCTTTAAACACACTTATTTATGCTACCATTATGCAAGTATATATAGACATGAGGAAAATTATGTTAGAAATACATATTTAATTTTATAGTGACTTGAGAGTAAATAGAAAAATAATGTTATACATTTAAGCTTATATTTAATATATAATAGAGAATGATAACATATCCAAATGTTAAAATTTACATAGTCTTTTGAAAATGAGTTTATATCTTTCATCCCTTAAATATACTCTCAAGTCTTCTGTCTTTTATATGATTAGGATCTCAACATACACAAAATGGAGTTCAAGTTAACATGCATAAGTTGGGGTACAAGTTGAGCCTAATTGAGATACTAGAGTAGAGGAGGCCCAACCACACATAGTTGATGTCAACAAGGAGGCCCAACCAAAATTTGATGTTCGAGATGGGTCAGGATTGCTTCCTTCTATATATATGTTATGAGCTATCTAATCAATTATGATTAATCGGTTACAGAATTCCATATCAAGCTACCGATTATGCCAAGTTTCCTCAAAGAAATGTGGACTCATAGAATTCCATGACAAGCTAATGCAATTGATAGTTGCTCCTAGTTATTAGTTATCTAATGTGAAGTAATTGCTTAGGTTGACTTTGTAAAAACTATATTGTTATTGAAATTTTTTCATCTATCAAAGATTCAGCTGCGCCACTTGAGCAATGAAGCAATGCTTGAGCTCTGGAAAGACAGCAATGCAATGCAATCAAATAAATACCATGAATATAAAACTACATAATATAACCATTCTTTTTATGCTATTGTACATTGATATTTAACCATTGCTCACTTGATTAAATTTTTTGAAAGAGTTTTAGGTCATGCACGAGAAGAAATTGTAAATTCCGATTGTCAACTCTTTCTATTTATCAAATTATCCAATAATCAAATGTATGTCCATATACAAAAATGGCATCAACACCAACTCAAACAAATTTTTACAAAGTGTGGCATATGCCATCTTGATATATATTCATAATATACATTCCAAAATGTCTATCTCATCCTAAACTACTGGTGGATCATCAAAATGGAGCCTCTTTATAGCACTCGTTGGCTCTAAAGGTAGTTGTACAAGAAAAATTCAAACCACAGTTGATATTAGTTATACTATATGATTTAAAATCAAATAATTAACATTGAAATCAATATACATTGAATTATAATTGAACTCTAAAATTGTAATCTTGATTACCTGAAATATCTGTCTCTTCAAAGGGTCAGGAGTCCTAGAATATGCCCCTCTCAAAGCACCGACCAAACCAACTTTTGTAATTTCAATCTATATTGTGAACAAAAACATAAAATTGATCCAAGTTAGCATACAATTTTCGGTAATAGGAACATATAAATACCAAACACAAAATAAAATAAACACATACCTCTTCAAGCTAATCTTTTTCTTTATCTCCTATAGGTGTTTCGACACCTCCTCCTTGAGTTTTTTCAACACCTACTCCTTCAAGTGTTCCAATACGTACTCCTTCAAGTTTTGTGGCACTTGCCAACAATGATGTATAGCTCACAACTGCTTGTACATAAAAATGACAAGTAAATATGAAACTACCAATCTATATTGATATATGTATAATCAATCTTAAAAATATTAATTCAATTGAATTTGAGTTCAATTACCTTCCTCTTGTCTAACATTGTAATTCCATAATCTGGACAAGGTTGCACCTTGCTCACACTTGTCAACAATGACGTATAGCTCATAACTACCTATACATAAAAATGACAAGTACATATGAAACTACCAATCTATGTCGATGTATGTATAATCAATATAAGATCTTAAAATTCTTAATTCAATCTAATTTGAGTTCAATTACCTTCCCCTTATCTAACATTGCACTTTCATAATCTAGACAAGGCTACACCTCGCTTGCACTAGGTATTTCCTACAAGAGGAAAATAAGATAAACATATAAGTTATTATATAATTTCATTTATGACAATTCAAATGACAAGCAAGTATATGATAAAAAAATGTAAACGAGTGAGTGCAAAAATATATACTATGTGCATGTTGAGGCCAAATGAAATGGCCCTAAGGGTGCTATCAGTCACCTATGTGAGCTTCTCCTCAGACATCAACTATTAAATAGACCATGTAAATAAATATTAGTACATTATATTATCTCTTATTAATATTCATTTAAAAACAAATGCAAGCTATGAATTTACAACTTAAATCTTACCTGTGTCACTATTCCAATGTCCCCCTCTCTAGTAGGAGAGGACTTTGTAGGGTGTGCTCTACTACCCTAAGTCTGATCTATAATGTCCACATTATGGAGGTCATAATCAGAAGTGTCCAAGGGATGCTTTGTGGGCTATCCAAGAGGACCCAAGCATATCTAGCGGCACATGGAGCAAGTATGTGGCACACAAATATGTGGACCTGACGAGGATGATGCAGCAACACTTGAACCATTGCCAACATCACCAGAATGTGGTTGAGCTACTGTAGAAGCATGTGAAACCAAAAGGCCACTCAAAGAGTGAATAGCTTGGATAGTTTGTGTGGCCGCATCCTGCATAATATCTGGATGATATACTAGAGGTGGTGGAGGAAGGGGAGGAGGGGGAACATATGTGCATGAGACTACTACTCTAACTACCCCTGGTCTATCCTGGGGCATACCTCCACCAATGCCCTGGAAGGGTTTAATGCCAAAGTAATTGACATGATGCCCTAACACAAAAATCAACATATAATTCTTTAATAAAGTAAAATGGCATATCACTATTGTTGTTGGGTGGTTTATCAAAAACCATACACCAATGATCACAAAAGTTATCTACAATGTCCTTATTTATGCACCATTTTATAGAAAGTTTTGGTTTATTAATAATAATCGGCAAACTAAAGTGCCGCTAATAAACAAAGATGCTATTTTAGCTTTGGTTATTCTAAAGATCTTTCTTCTTCACATCATCATAAGACAATCCACATGCACAATATCTCTCACGGATTCTCAGCCATGAATGCAGAAAGGCAATATAGTTGGTGGAGAGGGCTTTATGGCTTTTACCTATGTGCTCAATGTGTTTGACATCCTCAACACCGTGGAGATCTCTCTCTATAAACTCTCCAGAAAATGCCCTTAATTGTTAAGGCAATTTCACCACCACCTTTCCACTGATGGCCATGCGAGGTGGAGCATTTGGCATTCTTGTATTTCTTCATCTCAACCGTGGATCATTTGGAACCTGTGCATTTTCTCATTCCTCAGCGGATCATTTGAATTTTACTCTTCATCTCCCCAGCTAGTGGATCATTTGGAATTTGTGCATTTTCATTTTTAGCAGCCATAATGCCTAATTAAAGTTAAAAAATAATTAATCTAATTGAAATTAGATAGTATAAATGAAAACATTGTAAAAATAGCCCAGTTTTTTTAAAAAAACCAAAAAACACCCTACTTTTAACAAAAATCTATAGATAAAATTCTCTAATTTTTAATACAAATACATAAACAACACTATTTTTAAAGCAAAATCCATAAAAAAAATTCAATTTTGATCAAACTAGCTAAAACAATCATTTTTTTATCAAAATCCATTCTAAACTCAATTTTTTCATAAAAATTCAATCAAAACCCTATTTTGAAAAAAATCCACAAAAAACTAATTGAAATTATCCAAATCTAATTCAAAATTGAATCAAAGCAAATAAAAATCTAAAATCTTACCTTTTTCTCAAATTGATATCTGTGGTACTAAGGAACCTCCCTCTCTCACCTGTATACCAGTAGCTGTTGATCACAAATGATTTTAAACAAATTATTAATTTTGTATATATATACTTTTTCAAATCGGATATCTGATTTGGAAAACTAGGATTGGTGTTGCTGGTGGAAAATTTATCACCTAAGCTAAAAAATCCGAACATGTTATTTTTCTACGCTTCTTTGCCGATGAAAGACGGTTTTTCTCTCCATATCAGCACTTTTTACCCACCATGATCCTGCACATACCCGCTCAAATTTTAAATCTTATTTATCTTAACAATAAGATTCATTTTTATTCAAATCTAGGTTTAAAAAAAAAAATTGTCACCCCATTGTTTCTAAAACCAATAACTTATTGTCATTTAATATTTTACTTGACATTTTTAATTTATTAGAAATGTATAAATAACTAAATAAAATTTCCTAAATTTAATTGATAGAAATATATATGAAAATATTTATAATCTTTAGAAAATAATTAATTAATTGTAAAGATTTTCCCATGGTTGAGACCACAACTATTACCAATGTCATTAAAGTACATTGAGAATCTGTCCACATGGTGTTATGATCTAATTGATCTTTCTTCATAATTATCTACTATTACAATAATATAATACTTCATATAAAAATTATCTTAAAATACATTTACAAATGATTTTTTATATCCATTCATATTTTTTTTGTAAATTGGAAATAGTTTGAACGATAAAAAGCTACAAAGGGTGAAAAAGACAGCAGTACTACTACAATGATCCCCCCTTACAATATCAATATTGTTCTGCCCCCCTACAAATATTTATTGTTAGATGTTTACATTGTTCACAAGATTGCAAAAGAATACAATCATGTGTACAACATAAAAACAAAAAGAACTAGCTTCCCTTGACCTACAAAGAAAACACAAAGTGAGAAGAACAATTGTACTGCCAAGAGTGTTTATGCCACCATGAGAGCCCGATCTGCTATGCAGATCTAAGATACCTGTCTAACCTATGAGGTGTCAAATTTGTAGACCATACAATGGCCAAGGGAAACCTACTACTATCCAAGCCAAAAACCAGTGCAAAAAAGAAGATGTGTGCCACTACAAACCATCTAAACCCCTATGCCCTGAACCTTTGAGCCTTGGCAGTGACCTTGCAACTTCAATCTTGTCCCTTGAGAAGTCTTTGATGTTGAGAATAGGAGGAGCCTCCCCACCCTGCTCATTGTTTTCCACCTTTTCATTGAATTTTTTCTAAAATAGCTCCAGTGCTCTAAGGAAGACCTTTGTGGTATGTTGCCACCCCTATCCAAAGTTTACCTCCTGGAGGTTTACCCGAATTGTTTCATCTTCTATCATCTTTAGAAACTTTTTTTTGGACACTTTGACTATGAGGGCAACCTGCATAGCAATATATGAGAGGGTGAGTCTTTTACAAGACTCAGTAAGTGCACGCCTGACCCCACAAAATTTATCCTCATTTCTCTTTCTCCAAATAAACCAAAGGATTTCAATTGCAAGAAGATTTCAAAACAACATTAGGCATTTTCTATTTTTATTAAGAATCAGTAACAAAGTTCTGTCTGGTCTTAAATTATTGTTTTTATCCCAAATACATTGGTTTTTGCAAAATAAGCTCCATACTTCCCTTGCAAAGAAGCATTCAAAGAAGATATGGTTTATTGTTTCAAGGACTTTGCAGATGCTACAAATCTCACTTTCTTCTTATTTGCATTTGATTGGTAGTCTTTGCATTATTAGAAGCCATCGAAAGCAAGCCTTCTTAGGCTCCAAGACATTTGACTAGCATTTTTTGAAATTTTTTGTCCATTCGCTCTTACTCAATTCCATCTTCCAAGCTTGGTTTAGGTATGTATAGATGTCATGCTGATTGATAAGAGAATTATATATCTTCTAAGTTGCACTAAGCTTGAAAGCTTAGAGCCATCGCTCCACCAATAGTCTTTATATTGATCAAAGTCAACCATATGGATGGCATTGCGAAGGATTTCCTTACAAGCCTCCTTTAGAACTGAGAATGTTCTCTAGTTTGAGGCAGGCATATTGAAATCCCTACTGAGTTGGTTCCAATCTCTCATGCCCTTCTCATCCAAAATATCTGCAAGGTGTTTGATACCTTTAGTTGCCCAAGCCTTAGCTGAGCAACCATGTTTGAGCGCCAAAGATTTTCCATTATGGCAAAGGTTCCACCAAATTGACCTGTGTGCATAGACTATGTCATCAGAGACAGCCTAGGTGTTTTGGATGTGTTCTTTTATGAATTATTGTGCCTTCCAAAGTCTCTTGAAGACCAAAGACTCCTCAAGCTTTATTGCATACTTGTTGCATTTGAGATCACACAATGGAGGTCCTTTCCAAGACTTTGCATGTTTGGGGGCTCCCCTTTCAATGTTATTCCTAATCAAGACTTTCCATGGTTCATCCTCATCTAGGGCCTTTAGGATCCATTTTGATGCTAGAGCTATGCCTTATAATTTGAGATCTTTTAGCCCCAAACCTCCTTCTACTTTGCCTCAGCAACACCATTTCCACCTTACCGAGTGCTAATTTTTCTTTCCCTTCCCATCTGACCAAAGAAATTTTTTGATTTTTCTCTACAGCTCCTCAACCTGATAATTGCTAAAAACCCAGACAGAGGTGAAGTAAATGTTGTATAAGGCCAGAATTTTCTGACACACCTGAATTCTCCCTGCCAAGGAGAGGAAATTCCTGTTCCAAGTACCAATCTTCTTATCAATCTTTTCATGTATCTAGATCTACATCTCCCTTAGGTCTGGGTTCACAGCAAAGGGAATGTCGAGGTACCTAAATCCATTCATATTTTATTAAAAATAATAAATTTATTTATATTCACTATCAATATAATAATATTTTGAAATAAATAAAATAAGTTACAATTTAAAAAACATTGAAATTTTTAAAATTATTATTACTATAAATGATTAGCTTTTTAAGCTTCGATAATTAAGGGCCACCCAAGCCATTAGAGGTAGAGTATTGACTAATAAATTTTAACGTATTTTTAAAAAGTCTTTGAAAAGCTACCTAATTTGTTGAAAATTTGTAACTTTTTAAAGATTCAACTTGAGCGATGGTGTTGGGAATCACCCTCCAATGAACCTTTCTAGAAATCTCGTGACCATTGTTGTAATGTACAAATAGCCTTTTGGTACTTTAAAATGGAAAAAAGCAAAATGTCGTGTGTAAAAATAAATTGATCGTTTTATCTTCAAGTCATCATGGAAAAATATATCTAAGTCATTCAGGTTGTTCGTTATCGACCACATAAATAATCTACCAATTTTTAAAATTAAAAAAAAAAATCATTGACCGTTGACATGCACACAGGATAAGAATAACCCCTTCACTCTCAAACACTATTTGCAATTCCCTCCATCCGCAATGGCCATCTCTTTACAGACGTTGTGTGTGGTTATCATTTCACTTTTTGTTCTCTATCCAACAAATGTCCTTCCCATGAATCTGATTCCCTTCTTCACTTCAAAGTGGGCATCAATGACTCCCTCGGCTTTTTCAGTTTGTGGTTAATGTTGGGCGGTAGGGGTGCTGATACACAGCTTTGTTGTGGTTACTAGACTGGAAAAACATAAAATAAGCACACACAAAACTCACAGAAATTACACAATGACAGCAAGACTAAACAAATAGAATTTAACTTTGCATATATTCCTTGTTTGCTTCAAAATACAAAAACTCAAAGGATATTCTCTGATTTACATGAACAAAATAAAACTAAACTAACTTGGACAGATGTCCAATACAAATGGTGCTACTCTCACACTGAAATACATAAACTGCTACAATCCTGTAGCTACAGCTGACAATGCACTGCATCTACTAAAACATTCCATGTGTTGTTGCTATCACTAGTTCTTTGTTGAATATTCTACACTTCATCTATTGTTGCAGGGTCACCTTCCAATACAAAAATTCTTCAAACTCCCATTGGTTGCAAAGACATTATTTTTGTCTTCTATTAGCAAGCTCATGAGAATGAGCACTTGATTCAAAATTCAAACTCACCAAACTTCATTAATTGTTACAAGTGTTCATTGGTTGTAATAGGCCCAAAAAATAAGTGCACAATTTGAATTTCAAATTTATCTACCATATTAAATGTTGTAGGTTACATTGGGGGGAAACTTGAAAATCTTCATTCTGATGTGGGGCTAACTTGGACAAATCTGCTAACTACAAAATATAATATTCCAACACTCCCCCTTAATCTACAAGTCAGTTGTCAATCTGTTGATTCCTTCCAGAGCTGATCTCTGAAGTCATCCATAATGCCAAGCCTATCTCTTAGGCATTCAAAACTCTCCTCTTGCCCTGGGACTTCATAGCCAGGTGGCTGCTCCACATATACTTCCTCCTTTAGCACTTCATTCAAGAAGGTTGACTTTACATCCATCTGTAGCACTTTCCATTGATGTTGTGTTGCAACTACAATCATTGTCTACACTATTTATAGCCTTGCAACTAGTGCATATGTCTCATCATAATCAATATTGGGTTGTTGTTTATACCCTTTGACAACAAGTCTTGCCTTGTGTCTTTCAATTTTCCCTTCTACAATACACTTGGTCTTATAGACCTACTTCACTCCAATCACTTACTTACCCTTGGGTAAATCAGTCAAATCCCATGTTTTATTTCTCTCTATAGCCTCCAACTCTTTATACATGGCCTTACACCATTTCTCTTCTTTTACCACTTCCTCAACGTGTGTTGGATCACTATAGGAGAATAATGCAAAATCCAAGTTCTCATCAAAATCAACATGTTGTGTGCTGCATAGATCTCCCTCACACTCTTTTTTTTACATGGCATCAATGATGCGAGTGTAGGATCTGAGTTTTCTTCTGAACTATTGCTACTCTGACCTTTGGAGCTAGTGTACTACTAACTATCAGAGCTACTACTTTGCTGAATTTTGGAGCTGCTAGTTTGTTGTCTCTGTTCAGTGCTGCTAGAGTTACTATTCTGCTATAGATCACCAGAGTTGCTATTTTCCAATGATCTATGGTGGTTTCTCCCTGAGCTACTGCTCTCATGAGCTCCCCTATGTTTCTATCATCTGCAACTTCTTCATCATCAAGGGGTATTGTAACAGAAATACCCATGGTGTCATCCACTGTTCCATCCCATGCTTCATTCTCAATAAATACAACATCCTTGTTGATTACAACATTTTTGGTGATGGGATTGTATAATTTGTAGGCTTTTTGCTCCTCACTATAGCCTATGAAGATACACTTTTCTCCTTTGTCATCAAATTTTTGCCTCTTGTCTTTTGGCATGAGTGCATATGCCACACACCCAAATATCCTTAAGTGCTCAACACTCCATTTGTTGTTTTTCCATGCCTCTTATGGAATCCTATCACAGACAGCCTTTGTGGGGCATCTATTCAGTATATAGACTGTTGTAGCTACAAATTCTCCCCAAAATATTTGTGACAACCCTTTTGCTTTTAGCATACTGGGTACCATATCTTGAATGGTCCTATTCTTCCTTTCCGCCACTCCATTTTATTGTGGGCTATACCTAGTTGTAAATTGTTTGTGAATGCCCTCATTCCTACAAAAATTTAGAAATTCATTGGAGATGTGCTCTCCCCCTCTATCTATTCTACGAGATTTGATATAGTGACCACTCTCCTTCTCAATTGATGCCTTAAACCATTTAAACTTCTCAAAGGCTTCCAATTTTTTTTCAAGAAATAGACCCATATTTTTCTACTATAGTCATCTATGAAAGTCATGAAATATGTATTTCCAACTAAGGTGGGGGTTTTCATGGGTCCACACAAATCTGAATGCACTAACTCAAGTGGTGCCTTTGCTCTCCTAGAATACCCGGATTGAAATGGCTTCCTATGTTGTTTTCCTAAAATACAAGCCTCACACTTGCCATCAGGTTCTACAATGGATGGTAAACCCCTAACCATTCATTTCCTAGACAATAAACTCAAACTTGAAAAGCTTAAGTGCCCATACCTTAAATGTCATAGTTTGGATGGGTCTTTGATGACTATCTTGAATGTAGACTGTTGTTCGACTATTGACTATTGTGAAACTACTGTCAGTGCCGGTGAACAATGTTGTTGCTGACGGTTTGTTGTTCCTGTTGCAGACACTATGTGCATCCTGAGAGGAAACATTTTGTTTCTCATCATTTGCACTACAACCATCACTCTTTTGCTACCTCCTCTATCAAATATTTTACATTCTCCATTCTCCAATAGGATTTTGTAACCATTTTGGACCATTTTTCCAATGCTCAATAGGTTATATTTTATGCTGAGGGAATAATAGACATCCTATATTTTTTGCTTCTCACCATTCTTGGTTTGGATGCTGACTACACGTTTTTCTAATGACTGGAACCTTCTCATCATTTCATATTTTGATCTCAATCTTTATACTGTTTTCAATGGAGGTAAAGAAATTTTTGTTACCACTCATGTGGTTGATGCATCCATTGTCCAAATACCATATTTCATCATTGTTGCACTCAACAAGGTTACAAACAATGAAAACATGTGACTGTTTGTCATTTTCAGCTTTGTTCTCATTTTCTACATTAACATTTTGGCCTCCATGGTCACGTTGCTTCTTTCCACACTCACTAGCATAATGGCCATATTTGTGACAATAATAGCATTGCACATTGCTTTTGTCACTCCTTTGATTTGAACTATTGTTCGTCCTTTGGTTATGGTTTGTTGACAGTGAGCTACTCGTCTCCCCTGTGTTGTTAGAACCTCCTCTTCTAGAATTGTTTATGCCTTTTCCTCTTTTCCCTCTTCCTCTATTGTTTCTTCCCCTGAACCCCAACTTTTTTTTGTGCATTTGAAAGGGTTACAAATGCATTTGAGTCAATGATCATTGAACCCATTAGTGACCAACTCCCATAGGTCATTTGCAACTAAGATGGTTCTCATCTCCTTAGCCCATATATCATAATTCTTCCCATCAAAATGTGGTGGCTGCTACCAACCTTTACTCTCACCTCCTACCATATTTCTCAAATTTGAGAATACTAAACAATGCTTAGATAACCTAGGGCTTAACCCACAATAAACAAACTGACTGACTGATCGCCTAGAAAATAGGGCTCTGATACCACTTGTTGGGTGATAGGGGTGCTAATACACAAATTTTTTGTGGTTATTGGACCCATAGAATAGAAAAATAAACACACAAAGGGATAAATAAGTACTAAATATAATTTAACTTTATTATATTCTTGTTTGTCAAAACACAAAATCAAGGATATCTCTCTCTTATTTGTTATGAAAAAAAATAAAACTAAACTAATTGGACAGTATGTCCAATAAGGTAAATAGTGCTACTTCCCACATCAAATATAAACTGTTACAACTCGTAGTTGCACCGACAACGATGCACATCCGCTAAACATTCCCTATGTTGTTTTTGGTCATTGGCTCGGTGCTGAATATTCCACTCATTTGTTTTGTAGGGTCACTAATAAAAAATAACCCACTAGCGTAAAGATTATTTTTGTCTTCTATTAGCAAGCTCATGAGAATGAGTGCTTGATTCAAATTCAAATCACCAAACTTTATTAATTGTTGGGTGGGGCTAATAGTGGTTTAAATTTGATGGTGAAGAAAACTGAGAAAAAATGATCTCATGGCAAAAAAATTGGTTTTAGGGGTTTGAATGAACCTATAAGTTTGACCGAACCAAAGAGGGGTTCGATCGAACTAGGGTTCGAACGAACCTATTTAATTACTGGGCCCACATTTCCTACCTAAAAAATAAAAAGAAAATCTATATTGAGGGGCTCAATGAACCCCAGTTCATTAGAATCGGGGTCTGCTAGAACTTCCTAGTCTTGTGAACCCCTTCCCCGATTTTGACCTTGTTCACAAAACTTCATTTTTTACACTCGTTTGGGTTGAGGATGAAAAATGGAGGAATCTTTACAAACCTAATTGGAATCAAGTAGTCCTTGGAACGAGCTATCCAATGAATATAAATTTAATATGTTTTTGGTTTTATTATGTACTTGTTTTTTAGTTTTATTAAACATAGGTTTTTCATTGAAAATGAAGGTCTTTGTTTTGCACATATGAAAAAATAGTAGATTATCAAAAAAAAATTGAAAAATATGGGTGCACTGGGGAGACAGTCTTTGACCAACAAAAAAAATTGAACTGAGATACAAAAAGTTATATATATATAACAGACTATGCTTGAATTGTAATTGGTTTGACTTTCAAACTTGATTAAAGAAAAAAAATTCAATAAAAAACTATCTAACCAAGTGGAAGCACTACATATTGGAGTTAAAAATCCAAATTTGAAAGAACTAGAATTTTATCCTTCATGGAAAAAAGTTATGTACAGTACGGTGCAGTATCACTTTTAAAATGTTGTTTTTTGAAAACCACTCTTTCGTGGGAGATAGAAAGAAGTACAATCTGATTCCAAAAATTTTGAAAAATATTTTTAACAATCTACAGACAAAATGTGACAAGACTCTAGTTTGCATCATCTTCAAATTCCTCACGGTTTAGCTACTATAGGTGCCTGAATGTGAAGATTTAGTTAAAAATAATAATTTTAGTGTCTAGTTTGGCCAAAAAGTGTAAACCACTATTGTGGGATCACCATGTTGTAGGTGTTTGTTGGTTGTAACAAGCCCAAAAAATAAGCGCACAATTTGAATTTCAAATTTATCTACCATATTAAATGTTGCAAGTTACATTAGGGGGCAACTTGAAAGTCTTCATTCTGATGTGGGGCTGACTTGGACAAATTTGCTGACTACAGAATATAATATTCCAACAATTAAATGGAACTGACTGTTGCAGGTGGGAAGGTATATCCTGTGATAATCACACCAACCATGTTGTTTCTATTGATGTAGCCTTAGTTGATGGTGTGATATCTGAGAGCTTGTGCCAACTTTGTTTTCTCACATCACTCATGATGGAAGTAGTAAGAGGTAGTACCACTCTTCCTCCCTGTTTAGGAAATCTCTCTTATATAGATTCTGTAAATATAATCCTTAATGACTTCAGTGGGAAGATTCCATCTTTCCTTTGCTTTCTCACCCAACTTATAGGCCTTGATCTTAATCACAATATGTTCAATGGAAGCATACCTTCCTACTTGGGCAATCTTTCTTCTTTAACTTACCTTGGCCTTGCTAGCAACCAACTTAGTGGAATCTCTTGGTAATCTTCTTTCTCTTCGTTTTCTTGATCTTTCTGAGAATCAATTAAGTGGGAGTATATCAAACTTTCTTGGAAGTCTCTCTTTGTTGATGAAATTAGGACTTAGATACAATCAACTGAGTGGTATCATCCCATACTACTTGGGAAATCTCTCTTTACTGCAACAGTTGGATATTAGTAATAACAACTTAAGTGGGACCATTCCCCCTCCATTTCCTTGCCTTTCCTCCCTCATCGAATTCTATGGTGATGGCAATCATTTCAATGAAACCATCTTCTCTTCATCACTTCCAGCTTCTTTAATTTATCTATACGTGTCATTAAACTAGTCAATTCCAGAAACTTTCTTTCACAATCTTACAAATCTTGATAGATTGTATTTATCTGATTGTGTGCACTAAATATTAGCAACATCTGGATTCCAACCTTTCAGTTATCTGATTTACAATTAGAGTCATGTATGATTAACGGTGAATTTCCACTATGGCTTTCAACACAATTCTCGCTTGATACACTCGAATTAGGTAGCACCAGTCTTGTGGGAAAAATTCCCTCTTGGCTATGCGAAACCAGTCCTATGTTGCAATCTCTAAATCTTTTGGGAAATCATTTAGAAGGAAGCTTATTCTTGAATACTTCAATATGCATGCACCTAGAATTGCTAGATGTGTCTAGAAATGAATTGAGTGGGCCCATCCCATCAATGTGGAATCCTTTTACATATATATTGCTGCTAAGTGACAATTTGTTCAACGGTAATATTCCTCCAAGCTTGGGTAGATTATCTTTACTTAAGGTACTAAATCTTGCAAAAAACTACTTGAGCAGAGTAATCCATATGAGCTTGTCCAATTGCTCTTCCCTTAGTGTCTTAAATTTGGGAAATAATAGTTTGGAGGGAAGCTTACCACATGAGTTTAGTAAGTTGAGCAATTTATATTCATTGGTTGTTCATAGTAATAATCTCAAAGGATCATTACCTTCTTCAATAGAAAATTGTTCAAAGCTACAAGTTCTTGATATTGGGAATAATTTATTTGCAAGTGAAATACCACCCTCAAGTAAAAATCTTTCAGAGCTAAGAGTATTGGTGATGAAGCAAAAAAAATTTACAAGTAGCATTCCTCTAGAGCTTGGTCAATTGATGAACCTCCAAATCTTTCTACTTTCTTCCAATCATATCTTAGGTTCAATTCCACACACAATTGCATTATTGCAAGCAATAACAATAGAAAGCCAAGATGGTTTTATACTGTTCACTTCTGCTAATAGACTCATGTTTTATTCTGATGGATTGGATATGACTTTAAAAGGCACAAATAAACACTAGAAACATATATTCTTTCCACTCTCACATCCATAGATCTCTCAAACAATGAATTGGAGGGAGAAGTTCCTTCTAATTTTGGGAGCTTGAATGGGTTGAGGCTTCTAAACCTTTCAATGAACAATTTGAATGGGACAATTCCAAATAGTTTGGGAGAAATGAGTCAATTGGAGTCATTATACCTTTCAAGAAATCATTTTTCAGGACAAATCCCTGAACAACTTGAATTTGCAAGTTCTTTGGGTTCACTGAATTTATCAAACAACAATCTTTCAGGAAGTATACCACAAGGATGACATATAACTAGCACATTCGGAGAATCCTCTTTTTTGGGGAATCCAAATTTATGGGGATGTCCCTTACCCAAAAATTGTTCTTGGCCACAATTTTTTGTTCCTCCTCCAATTTCAATTAGCAAAGAAGAGAAAAGCAATGAATATTCATGGCATAAAATAGTAGTAGGATTATCATATGGAGTAGCTTTTGGAGGGATAATTTCATTGATCGTGATAAGAACAAGTTGGAGAAGGAAATACTTCAATAAAATTGATACAATCTTGAAGTTTTTGTTTCCATGGATGAAAAATTGGACACTATGAAGGGATGAATCTATAATTTATTGAAATGTTAGAGGTAAACTCTAGAGGTCCCTATTCTTTGAAGTGTCTATCATAATTCAAAATATTATAGTGCTAAAATTCAAAAGGAGACCGATATAAAAAAATTAAGAAAAATTGTCATAGACTCTTATATCTATCAATTGTAGATCTTATTTTAAGTATTTTAAAATTCAATAATGAAATCCTTTGATTGTTATTGATATACAAATTTGTGTATAGGAATTTTTTTATGGTCAAGATGGTTGCATGCTTCATGTTCCTTGCTAGAAAGATGTGTTATTGTTGGTGGCCTCACTCAGCATATTATCCTATAAAGGTTAATTATTTGTTCTAAATCAAGACAACACTAGATAATAAATCTTTATATGATTCAATTTCTACAATTCTCTAATCTATTGTACACGGCTTTGGAAAAGGACCTACTTGCAATAGAAAGCTCTTGTGCTTCTCTAAAAATAGAAGTTTTTTTTTTTTTTAAGTTGGCCATCTTGTTTAGAAATGTGAATAAAAAAATGTTTGCAAAACACTTGATATGCCCTTGGAAATATATAGCACATTGAGGTGTAAATAATAGTTAAAATGTTAATAATTTTCTATTCACTAAAAAAGTATGAAATATTTTTCTTCTTGACTCAACAAGATCAAATACCTCCAAGTTTTCATTTTCTCTATGATAGATTTATGCTTCATCGTTGCTCATTGGATCATCATTCTCTTCAATACCTTTTTTCCTCAAAAGTGTAGAAGAATGTTATTACAAGATTTTAGTTGTTGAATTGATATTTAATTGGCCACAAGCTTATACATAGTTTTTTTTGTTTTTGAGATAGTTATAGAGATATTGAAAAATCATTACGACTCAATACTAGAAATCCATATCAAAATAAATATTAATATTATTTTGAAAGGTATTACAAAATAAGGTGAACATATGTTTGAATAAAATTATGACTAGAATTTTATAATATGATGAAATATTTGATGAAAATTATGATTAAAGTCATAAGTTAGGTAAATATAATTGGCATATGCTAATCAATCAATTAATTACACAATAGAAAGAAAAAAATGTTAAAAATTAATAAAAACATAATTATAAAAAATATATATGATTAAATATCCAAAACTTAGCACAAATAATTTTTAAAAAAAATCAAAATATAAAAAGTAAAAACACGATAAAAGAAAAAAATGAAACTAAGAAAAATGTATAAACTAATTTTTTATATATTTTCTTTCTATCTTTAAATTTTTACCCATTTTTATTTTTTATTAAAAAAATTAATTGAAATATTTTAAATAAAAGAATATAATGTTTAAGTAAATAAAATAATTTTATATTTTACTTTATATTATACATATTATTTAACAAGTGTCACATAGTGGTGAGTACCTACCTCTATAGTAGTGTAGTAATAGTAGTAAACATTTGTGTAGTGGTAACAATTTGTTGGGATAAACAATACGATATATCTCAAAATAGTTGTGAACTGCATAAAGAGCAATGGCATAGATCAATGAATAGTAATGATAGAAAAGGAAATAAAGAAAGAACAAGAACCATTATAAATATATTGTATAATACAATTATATCATATATAATAGTATAATATATTATATATTATATAATAATATAATATATAATATATAACATAAAAAATGAAGAGCATCAAATGTCACAAAATTTATCTAATTACTGAGTCAAATAAAATATTAATATGGTTAATATTTATCAAGTGATTAAGATTGTTTTTTTACCTTTATAAAATGGGAGGATTTTGAAACTTATTTTAAAAACTAGTTTCAAAACATTGGAAAAACTAATTAATATACAACATCCCTTTTCTATATATATATATATATATATATTAATCATATGTATATATATAATATATTAAATATAATATTATATTGGTTGGAACTTGGAACCCCTTTCACCTTTGTAGCTAGGTTGTGCTTCCTTGGCCACGGGCAGTCGGGGCTTGGACTAGAACCGGGGAGTGGTCGACGGTTCATACTATTCTCGAAAATGCTATCAATGCTAATCTAGGGTATAGACACTAATTAGAATCTAACAAAGGTTGTAGTTAAAAATACTTTGGTATACATGCATGCAAAAATAAATTTTCTTATTTTTTCCAATTTATGTACAAAATGCTCTAGCTAGATTTCCTTGTCCAAAAAGCCACATCTCTTTGAGGTTTTTTTTCAAACAGTTCACTTGGTTTGTCTATGCTTCCACATTTTGTAGTCATTCCTACTAGAGAAAACGATTTTTGTCTTATCTTGTGCATTACTCCATTTACACACCTAGTTCTAAAGCTCCCATTTTGGCATAGGATCTTGGCCTCTTGTGATGAACACAATGGACACAATATTTAGTATGGGCATTTAAGTTTTTTTAATAGAGATATTTAGGAGTTTTGGGGGTTCCCAGTACTTTTGGAACCTTCAATTTTTTCTTAGTTACCATTCTTGTAGTGACAAAGTAAAGAAAATATGAATGCATAAATAGTGTGAAATGTGAAGACCTTTATTGTCTTTATTATTCCATCATTATAGGTGTCGAGCTTTTATCTCAAGTTTCAACCTCTATGTGTTAATATTTTGTTTAGATTCTCTCATCGAATGTCAATCCTTAGCCTTGACCTATGCTCCCTTCACCCTTTTATGCATTGATATAATCTACCAATACATAATATATTATAATATGCAATGTGTCAAAACCACTGCATACACTTGCCACTCCAAACAAATCTTTTGTTCCATGAACGCGTGTCATGTAAGACCTTGCCTTGTATGCACTTAATACAACTATAATTTGTTATATATTTTTCTTGAATTGATGACTAAATATATTGTGGATAATAAATAAGGTGATTTTTTGGCAATATTCTTCCATATCATTTTGACATTATGTTTTATTTTCACTACCATGAAGGTGGAATCCACTCGTATACCATGGAATATAAATTAAAATTCAAAATAGATTATTATATTGTTAAAGCTTAGAATATTCTACTAACATATTAATGTAATACACAATTGATACTTGCAATCATATTGGTAATGTGCAGGAAGGCAACAGTGTTAGTATGAGAAGGGAGAACCATCGAGAGAAAATGAAAAGACTTATTTTTGAGGATATTAATTTGACCCCATTTGGAGCCTAGAAGCAAGTGGATTTAATGTATAGAAAGATTGAGGTTGTGAGAATTGTTTTAAAATGGATAATTTATTCAAGGCATGTGAGGACCTTTAATTGTGATTCATGTGAGGTGTAAGTGGGGGATTAGGTCTTGGGAACCCCTTATCCAAGTTGAAATTCGGATGGGTCCTTAAAGGGGCCTTTAAAGAGGGTTGTTGGTACATTTTCTTGGTTGGGATGCAAAAAGAAACCCCCTAGGGTATATACCATATGGTAGGGTTTAAGTGGGCATATAATAGTGCCCCAAGGACATGATTTGACCCCTAAAAAGTCCTCATAATGGAGAGTGACGAATTTTGAGGAGAAGATGAGATGAAAAGATGGAGGGGTTGTTTAAGTTCATGTTTCCTCTTTAATAAAGAAAAGACTCTCATTGATGGAGGTAGGTACACTTCACACCTCTCCACCAAAAAGTTGCAAGTTGAAACTCGTATATATTTTGGAGAGGAATAACGAGTGGGGTGTTACCCACTTCTCCTTGTGGAGAATTCTTGTGGAAATTGGAAAGAAAATGGGAGTACCTAGGAGAAGAGCTCTCCCTCTTAGGAGATAGAGGAAAAAATAGCTTGGCTTGGAGAGGAAAGGATGATGGAGGAATATAATTCCCTCAACTAAGTAAATAGATAATTTTTCCTCTACCTTCCTTCTCCTTTGTTTACTTGTTGTAAGAAGGTGGCATGTTGCATGGATCATGGTTGAAATAGTAATTAGAGAACCTATATGCGTGTAACCTGATGCTATGTTACTCTTATCCCTTTTTATAAAATTTGGAAAAAGACTTCATTCATCTTCTTGGAACTAACAGACTTCCTTACTTGGGGGTATGGCTAGAGCCCACGAGGCTCCAGGACGCCATTACGATAGGGTGGAGAGCAAGCCTTAATCAGTTGTGTGCCCTCCATTGTATTCCTTTAATTTTTTTTGCAATATGGTAAGCTAGTGTTTTGTTGTAACATGATTTAGATTGAAAAAGAGCAAGCCTAGGTTATTTGGTATGTAGATCATTGTTTTTTATTACTAATAATGCATGTTTAGGAAGATGGATTTCCCATCTACTTGGTGAAGTAATGGAAAGAGTAAAGGTTTTCCACATGCATGCTAATTATTTCACCCTTGTGTATAAAATGTAGTATGTGGAGTTTATATAAAGGAAAATTATATCTTATGTGAAAAAAAAAGAAAAAGATCTTCCTTCATGGGCATATACACATTCGAGATACTCTAATTTGTTATATCTTCATTAGATTCTTGATAAATCAATACTGAGAAGTGATCTCCTTGAGCTCCCCCTTTTGTTTGCTTCTGTAATTAATTTCATGGTCACAAATTAGATTTGGATTCCATATGAGAAAGAAACAAAAAAAAATTGTGCTAAAAACTCTTTTGGTACATTTATGTTTACTTAAGTATTCAATGATATTGAATATGCACGGATATTATTGCTTAAATTTTAACTCAAAAATATGTCACATTTCGTATCTGTAGAGTGACAGATTTTCTTGTATTACATCTTCGACATAGAGAGCAATATTACGATTTCCACCCTTAGTAGAGCATAGCATATCTCTCCCTACAATGTGCTTCTACTTAAAGACTCCAGTAGCTACAAAAAAAAAAGAAGGGATATCTCCATTGTATTTATGAATGCTCAAATATTGTGGCGTTGTTATGTATGATGGAGAGGCCTTATTAAGAACAAGAATAACCAACTTAAAATCATAAAATGATCCTAAAACAATCACTTATTAAATGCACAGTAAGCTATCACAAAATTTATCTTTTTTATTGCATTAAAAAAAATTACGTTGAAATGGACATGAAATATCATACGGACGTGGTCTCAACCCAACCATCAAGTTTAACAGAGTCAGGAATTTCCATTGTCGTGATATAGTCTTTTTTTTCTTTCATAGAATCAAAAGTGTCTAGTTACACAATTTCAAACCACACTGCACATGTCTTTATTCTTGTGTGCAATCTTGATTCTCTAAGGTTATTATTAATTAAGACTCGAAAGGTGAATGCTCAGCCACTTTTCAATTAGTTTGAGATGAAAATTGATGATTCCGCAAGCAAAATCTTTATATGCCACCCATTGTATCTTGAACATTGAATTCCCCAAATGTTGCGCTCACAATTATATAAGGTACCTTTTTCTGATGTAGCTGCATGTATTTGACAAATTCATAAAATGAAACTACAATTCCAACAGATAGACTAGCTCGACTGATACGCTAAGCTACACCAGTAAACAACCCCCGTACTCGTCCACACCTAGAGAGAATCATTCTTTAGTTCTTCGGTGCAAAATGAAAACCTTGGTAGATAAGAGAAAATAAACTTGCCTCCAAATATCTATCAATGTTTTCCTGGTACTTGTTTTGATTGTTATAGTTTGGAACGGGTTATCCCAACAATTATTCGCCATGGAAGTTCGAGAGACCTCTTCTACAGAATGAAGTACCTCTTGAATTATTATCTCTTTCACCCTGCAGCTTGTTCCCAACCATCGCCATTGGCCTCTTCTAATCTTAAGTTCTCTTAGAACCGTTCTTTGCATGCGATGGAGAGATTTTGGGTGCATTGCTTGCAGACTTAAACATGGGTTAAACGAAATGAAATCACTCGTGATTATTCGCTTGGGCGGGTAAACTGCAGCCATCACGTGAAGGCATGGCCAACCTATGGATCC
>VDFB02358134.1:226982834-227199773 GCA_007258455.2 Sequoia sempervirens | reverse complement strand
ACACACATATTATAATTAAGTATCTTCCAAGGCTATTGCCTTTAAAGGAAAATGAAGATTCTTCAGATTGTGACATGCAAAATAAAGGTTGCAAGGTAGTTCCTCTCTCAAAAAAATAGTTGGGATGGGTAGTTGCAAAGAGCCCACTACATTGGGTTTGTGAGGCTTCATCTAAGAGTACATGATATGGAAGTTCATCTCATAAAATTATTTATATATATAATTGTATGCAAATGAGGGGATTCTAGACCTTAGAAAGGATGTCTTAATGGACTTTATTTTAGATAATTATAAATTTTTATTGCTTGGTCAATTGAACTATTTATATATGTGTCTATCAATCATGCTCTAAAAGAGTTGTACAAGTTCTAAAAATTACTTAAGAGATTATAAATTATATAGGAATGGGCAAAGGAGAGTACATATCTGAGGGACTATCTTGGAGTGTAGTTAATGTATCTTAGATCTTGGACACATTCTTAAAGTAACCTTATCCTAAAAAAATAAAAGATTTATTTTACAATAACATGGAAATAAGTCATCTAAAATGAAATAAAAAATTATGCTCAAATTTTAAATCTTATTTATCTTAACAATAAGATTCATTTTTATTCAAATCTAGGTTTAAAAAAAAAAATTGTCACCCCATTGTTTCTAAAACCAATAACTTATTGTCATTTAATATTTTACTTGACATTTTTAATTTATTAGAAATGTATAAATAACTAAATAAAATTTCCTAAATTTAATTGATAGAAATATATATGAAAATATTTATAATCTTTAGAAAATAATTAATTAATTGTAAAGATTTTCCCATGGTTGAGACCACAACTATTACCAATGTCATTAAAGTACATTGAGAATCTGTCCACATGGTGTTATGATCTAATTGATCTTTCTTCATAATTATCTACTATTACAATAATATAATACTTCATATAAAAATTATCTTAAAATACATTTACAAATGATTTTTTATATCCATTCATATTTTTTTTGTAAATTGGAAATAGTTTGAACGATAAAAAGCTACAAAGGGTGAAAAAGACAGCAGTACTACTACAATGATCCCCCCTTACAATATCAATATTGTTCTGCCCCCCTACAAATATTTATTGTTAGATGTTTACATTGTTCACAAGATTGCAAAAGAATACAATCATGTGTACAACATAAAAACAAAAAGAACTAGCTTCCCTTGACCTACAAAGAAAACACAAAGTGAGAAGAACAATTGTACTGCCAAGAGTGTTTATGCCACCATGAGAGCCCGATCTGCTATGCAGATCTAAGATACCTGTCTAACCTATGAGGTGTCAAATTTGTAGACCATACAATGGCCAAGGGAAACCTACTACTATCCAAGCCAAAAACCAGTGCAAAAAAGAAGATGTGTGCCACTACAAACCATCTAAACCCCTATGCCCTGAACCTTTGAGCCTTGGCAGTGACCTTGCAACTTCAATCTTGTCCCTTGAGAAGTCTTTGATGTTGAGAATAGGAGGAGCCTCCCCACCCTGCTCATTGTTTTCCACCTTTTCATTGAATTTTTTCTAAAATAGCTCCAGTGCTCTAAGGAAGACCTTTGTGGTATGTTGCCACCCCTATCCAAAGTTTACCTCCTGGAGGTTTACCCGAATTGTTTCATCTTCTATCATCTTTAGAAACTTTTTTTTGGACACTTTGACTATGAGGGCAACCTGCATAGCAATATATGAGAGGGTGAGTCTTTTACAAGACTCAGTAAGTGCACGCCTGACCCCACAAAATTTATCCTCATTTCTCTTTCTCCAAATAAACCAAAGGATTTCAATTGCAAGAAGATTTCAAAACAACATTAGGCATTTTCTATTTTTATTAAGAATCAGTAACAAAGTTCTGTCTGGTCTTAAATTATTGTTTTTATCCCAAATACATTGGTTTTTGCAAAATAAGCTCCATACTTCCCTTGCAAAGAAGCATTCAAAGAAGATATGGTTTATTGTTTCAAGGACTCGGCAGATGCTACAAATCTCACTTTCTTCTTATTTGCATTTGATTGGTAGTCTTTGCATTATTAGAAGCCATCGAAAGCAAGCCTTCTTAGGCTCCAAGACATTTGACTAGCATTTTTTGAAATTTTTTGTCCATTCGCTCTTACTCAATTCCATCTTCCAAGCTTGGTTTAGGTATGTATAGATGTCATGCTGATTGATAAGAGAATTATATATCTTCTAAGTTGCACTAAGCTTGAAAGCTTAGAGCCATCGCTCCACCAATAGTCTTTATATTGATCAGAGTCAACCATATGGATGGCATTGCGAAGGATTTCCTTACAAGCCTCCTTTAGAACTGAGAATGTTCTATAGTTTGAGGCAGTCATATTGAAATCCCTACTGAGTTGGTTCCAATCTCTCATGCCCTTCTCATCCAAAATATCTGCAAGGTGTTTGATACCTTTAGTTGCCCAAGCCTTAGCTGAGCAACCATGTTTGAGCGCCAAAGATTTTCCATTATGGCAAAGGTTCCACCAAATTGACCTGTGTGCATAGACTATGTCATCAGAGACAGCCTAGGTGTTTTGGATGTGTTCTTTTATGAATTATTGTGCCTTCCAAAGTCTCTTGAAGACCAAAGACTCCTCAAGCTTTATTGCATACTTGTTGCATTTGAGATCACACAATGGAGGTCCTTTCCAAGACTTTGCATGTTTGGGGGCTCCCCTTTCAATGTTATTCCTAATCAATACTTTCCATGGTTCATCCTCATCTAGGGCCTTTAGGATCCATTTTGATGCTAGAGCTATGCCTTATAATTTGAGATCTTTTAGCCCCAAACCTCCTTCTACTTTGCCTCAGCAACACCATTTCCACCTTACCGAGTGCTAATTTTTCTTTCCCTTCCCATCTGACCAAAGAAATTTTTTGATTTTTCTCTACAGCTCCTCAACCTGATAATTGCTAAAAACCCAGACAGAGGTGAAGTAAATGTTGTATAAGGCCAGAATTTTCTGACACACCTGAATTCTCCCTGCCAAGGAGAGGAAATTCCTGTTCCAAGTACCAATCTTCTTATCAATCTTTTCATGTATCTAGATCTACATCTCCCTTAGGTCTGGGTTCACAGCAAAGGGAATGTCGAGGTACCTAAATCCATTCATATTTTATTAAAAATAATAAATTTATTTATATTCACTATCAATATAATAATATTTTGAAATAAATAAAATAAGTTACAATTTAAAAAACATTGAAATTTTTAAAATTATTATTACTATAAATGATTAGCTTTTTAAGCTTCGATAATTAAGGGCCACCTAAGCCATTAGAGGTAGAGTACTGACTAATAAATTTTAACGTATTTTTAAAAAGTCTTTGAAAAGCTACCTAATTTGTTGAAAATTTGTAACTTTTTAAAGATTCAACTTGAGCGATGGTGTTGGGCATCACCCTCCAATGAACCTTTATGGAAATCCCGTGACCACTATTGTAATGTACAAACAGCCTTTTGATACTTTAAAATGGAAAAAAGCAAAATGTCGTGTGTAAAAATAAATTGATCATTTTATCTTTAAGTCATCATGCAAAAATATCTCTAAGTCGTTCAGGTCATTTGTTATCGACCACATAAATAATCTACCAATTTTTAAAATTAAAAAAAAAAATCATTGGTCATTGACATGCACGCAGGATAAGAATAACCCCTTCACTCTCAAACACTATTTTCAATTCCCTCCATCCGCAATGGCCATCTCTTTACAGACGTTGTGTGTGGTTATCATTTCACTTTTTGTTCTCTTCTTCCCCTGCCCAGGCCTTTCTCTTTCTTTGTCCAACAAATGTCCTTCCCATGAATCTGTTGCCCTTCTTCTTCAAATGGGCATCAATGACACCCTCTCAGTTCGTGGTTAAATGGAACCGACTATTGCAGGTGGGAAGGTATATCCTGTGATAATCACACCAACCATGTTGTTTCTATTGGTGTAGCCTTAGTTGATGGTGTGATATCTGAGAGCTTGTGCCAACTTTGTTTTCTCACATCACTCACGATAGAAGCAGTAAGAGGTAGTACCACTCTTCCTCCCTGTTTAGGAGATCTCTCTTATATAGATTTTGTAAATATAATCCTTAATGACTTCAGTGGGAAGATTCCATCTTTCCTTTGCTTGCTCACCCAACTTATAGGCCTTGATCTTAATCACAATATGTTCAATGGAAACATACCTTCCTACTTGGGCAATCTTTCTTCTTTAACTTACCTTGGCCTTGCTAGCAACCAACTTAGTGGAAGCATACCAAATTCTCTCGGTAATCTTCTTTCTCTTCGTTTTCTTGATCTTTTCGAGAATCAATTAAGTGGGAGTATATCAAATTTTCTTGGAAGTCTCTCTTTGTTGATGAAATTAGGACTTAGATACAATCAACTGAGCGGTATCATCCCATACTGCTTGGGCAATCTCTCTTTACTACAACAGTTGGATATTAGTAATAACAACTTAAGTGGGACCATTCCCCCTCCATTTCCTTGGCTTTCCTCCCTCATCGAATTCTATGGTGATGGCAATCATTTCAATGAAACCATCTTTTCTTCATCACTTCCATCTTCTTTAATTTATCTATACGTGTCATTAAACCAGTCAATTCCAGAAACTTTCTTTCACAATCTTACAAATCTTGACAGATTGTATTTATCTGATTGTGTGCACTAAATATTAGCAACATCTAGATTCCAACCTTTCAGTTATCTGATTTACAATTAGATTCATGTATGATTGACGGTGAATTTCCACCGTGGTTTTCAACACAATTCTCGCTTGATACACTCGAATTAGGTAGCACCGGTCTTGTGGGAAAAATTCCCTCTTGGCTATGCAAAACTAGTCCTATGTTGCAATCTCTAAATCTTTTGGGAAATCATTTAGAAGGAAGCTTATTCTTGAATACTTCAATATGCATGCACCTAGAATTGCTAGATGTGTCTAGAAATGAATTGAGTGGGCCCATCCCATCAATGTGGACTCCTTTTACGTATATATTGCTGCTAAGTGACAGTTTGTTCAGCGGTAATATTCCTCCAAGCTTGGGTAGATTATCTTTACTTGAGGTACTAAATCTTGCAAAAAACTACTTGAGCAGAGTAATCCATATGAGCTTGTCCAATTGCTCTTCCCTTAGTGTCTTAAATATGGGAAATAATAGTTTGGAGGGAAGCTTACCACATGAGTTTAGTAAGTTGAGCAATTTATATTCATTGGTTGTTCATAGTAATAATCTCAAAGGATCATTACCTTCTTCAATAGAAAATTGTTCAAAGCTACAAGTTCTTGATATTGGGAATAATTTATTTGTAGGTGAAATACCACCCTCAATTAAAAATCTTTCAGAGCTAAGAGTATTGGTGATGAAGCAAAAAAAATTTACAAGTAGCATTCCTCTAGAGCTTGGTCAATTGATGAACCTCCAAATCTTTCTACTTTCTTCCAATCATATCTCAGGTTCAATTCCACACACAATTGCATTATTGCAAGCAATAACAATAGAAAGCCAAGATGGTTTTATACTGTTCACTTCTGCTAATAGACTCATGTTTTATTCTGATGGATTGGATATGACTTTAAAAGGCACAAATAAACACTAGAAACATATATTCTTTCCACTCTCACATCCATAGATCTCTCAAACAATGAATTGGAGGGAGAAGTTCCTTCTAATTTTGGGAGCTTGAATGGGTTGAGGCTTCTAAACCTTTCAATGAACAATTTGAATGGGACAATTCCAAATAGTTTGGGAGAAATGAGTCAATTGGAGTCATTATACCTTTCAAGAAATCATTTTTCAGGACAAATCCCTGAACAACTTGAATTTGCAAGTTCTTTGGGTTCACTGAATTTATCAAACAACAATCTTTCAGGAAGTATACCACAAGGATGACATATAACTAGCACATTCGGAGAATCCTCTTTTTTGGGGAATCCAAATTTATGGGGATGTCCCTTACCCAAAAATTGTTCTTGGCCACAATTTTTTGTTCCTCCTCCAATTTCAATTAGCAAAGAAGAGAAAAGCAATGAATATTCATGGCATAAAATAGTAGTAGGATTATCATATGGAGTAGCTTTTGGAGGGATAATTTCATTGATCGTGATAAGAACAAGTTGGAGAAGGAAATACTTCAATAAAATTGATACAATCTTGAAGTTTTTGTTTCCATGGATGAAAAATTGGACACTATGAAGGGATGAATCTATAATTTATTGAAATGTTAGAGGTAAACTCTAGAGGTCCCTATTCTTTGAAGTGTCTATCATAATTCAAAATATTATAGTGCTAAAATTCAAAAGGAGACCGATATAAAAAAATTAAGAAAAATTGTCATAGACTCTTATATCTATCAATTGTAGATCTTATTTTAAGTATTTTAAAATTCAATAATGAAATCCTTTGATTGTTATTGATATACAAATTTGTGTATAGGAATTTTTTTATGGTCAAGATGGTTGCATGCTTCATGTTCCTTGCTAGAAAGATGTGTTATTGTTGGTGGCCTCACTCAGCATATTATCCTATAAAGGTTAATTATTTGTTCTAAATCAAGACAACACTAGATAATAAATCTTTATATGATTCAATTTCTACAATTCTCTAATCTATTGTACACGGCTTTGGAAAAGGACCTACTTGCAATAGAAAGCTCTTGTGCTTCTCTAAAAATAGAAGTTTTTTTTTTTTTTAAGTTGGCCATCTTGTTTAGAAATGTGAATAAAAAAATGTTTGCAAAACACTTGATATGCCCTTGGAAATATATAGCACATTGAGGTGTAAATAATAGTTAAAATGTTAATAATTTTCTATTCACTAAAAAAGTATGAAATATTTTTCTTCTTGACTCAACAAGATCAAATACCTCCAAGTTTTCATTTTCTCTATGATAGATTTATGCTTCATCGTTGCTCATTGGATCATCATTCTCTTCAATACCTTTTTTCCTCAAAAGTGTAGAAGAATGTTATTACAAGATTTTAGTTGTTGAATTGATATTTAATTGGCCACAAGCTTATACATAGCTTTTTTTGTTTTTGAGATAGTTATAGAGATATTGAAAAATCATTACGACTCAATAATAGAAATCCATATCAAAATAAATATTAATATTATTTTGAAAGGTATTACAAAATAAGGTGAACATATGTTTGAATAAAATTATGACTAGAATTTTATAATATGATGAAATATTTGATGAAAATTATGATTAAAGTCATAAGTTAGGTAAATATAATTGTCATATGCTAATCAATCAATTAATTACACAATAGAAAAAATAAATGTTAAAAATTAATATAAACATAATTATAAAAAATATATATGATTAAATATCCAAAACTTAGCACAAATAATTTTTTAAAAAAATAAAAATATAAAAAGTAAAAACACGATAAAAGAAAAAAATGAAACTAAGAAAAATGTATAAACTAATTTTTTATATATTTTCTTTCTATCTTTAAATTTTTACCCATTTTTATTTTTTATTAAAAAAATTAATTGAAATATTTTAAATAAAAGAATATAATGTTTAAGTAAATAAAATAATTTTATATTTTACTTTATATTATACATATTATTTAACAAGTGTCACATAGTGGTGAGTACCTACCTCTATAGTAGTGTAGTAATAGTAGTAAACATTTGTGTAGTGGTAACAATTTGTTGGGATAAACAATACGATATATCTCAAAATAGTTGTGAACTGCATAAAGAGCAATGGCATAGATCAATGAATAGTAATGATAGAAAAGGAAATAAAGAAAGAACAAGAACCATTATAAATATATTGTATAATACAATTATATCATATATAATAGTATAATATATTATATATTATATAATAATATAATATATAATATATAACATAAAAAATGAAGAGCATCAAATGTCACAAAATTTATCTAATTACTGAGTCAAATAAAATATTAATATGGTTAATATTTATCAAGTGATTAAGATTGTTTTTTTACCTTTATAAAATGGGAGGATTTTGAAACTTATTTTAAAAACTAGTTTCAAAACATTGGAAAAACTAATTAATATACAACATCCCTTTTCTATATATATATATATATATATATAATCATATGTATATATATAATATATTAAATATAATATTATATTGGTTGGAACTTGGAACCCCTTTCACCTTTGTAGCTAGGTTGTGCTTCCTTGGCCACGGGCAGTCGGGGCTTGGACTAGAACCGGGGAGTGGTCGACGGTTCATACTATTCTCGAAAATGCTATCAATGCTAATCTAGGGTATAGACACTAATTAGAATCTAACAAAGGTTGTAGTTAAAAATACTTTGGTATACATGCATGCAAAAATAAATTTTCTTATTTTTTCCAATTTATGTACAAAATGCTCTAGCTAGATTTCCTTGTCCAAAAAGCCACATCTCTTTGAGGTTTTTTTTCAAACAGTTCACTTGGTTTGTCTATGCTTCCACATTTTGTAGTCATTCCTACTAGAGAAAACGATTTTTGTCTTATCTTGTGCATTACTCCATTTACACACCTAGTTCTAAAGCTCCCATTTTGGCATAGGATCTTGGCCTCTTGTGATGAACACAATGGACACAATATTTAGTATGGGCATTTAAGTTTTTTTAATAGAGATATTTAGGAGTTTTGGGGGTTCCCAGTACTTTTGGAACCTTCAATTTTTTCTTAGTTACCATTCTTGTAGTGACAAAGTAAAGAAAATATGAATGCATAAATAGTGTGAAATGTGAAGACCTTTATTGTCTTTATTATTCCATCATTATAGGTGTCGAGCTTTTATCTCAAGTTTCAACCTCTATGTGTTAATATTTTGTTTAGATTCTCTCATCGAATGTCAATCCTTAGCCTTGACCTATGCTCCCTTCACCCTTTTATGCATTGATATAATCTACCAATACATAATATATTATAATATGCAATGTGTCAAAACCACTGCATACACTTGCCACTCCAAACAAATCTTTTGTTCCATGAACGCGTGTCATGTAAGACCTTGCCTTGTATGCACTTAATACAACTATAATTTGTTATATATTTTTCTTGAATTGATGACTAAATATATTGTGGATAATAAATAAGGTGATTTTTTGGCAATATTCTTCCATATCATTTTGACATTATGTTTTATTTTCACTACCATGAAGGTGGAATCCACTCGTATACCATGGAATATAAATTAAAATTCAAAATAGATTATTATATTGTTAAAGCTTAGAATATTCTACTAACATATTAATGTAATACACAATTGATACTTGCAATCATATTGGTAATGTGCAGGAAGGCAACAGTGTTAGTATGAGAAGGGAGAACCATCGAGAGAAAATGAAAAGACTTATTTTTGAGGATATTAATTTGACCCCATTTGGAGCCTAGAAGCAAGTGGATTTAATGTATAGAAAGATTGAGGTTGTGAGAATTGTTTTAAAATGGATAATTTATTCAAGGCATGTGAGGACCTTTAATTGTGATTCATGTGAGGTGTAAGTGGGGGATTAGGTCTTGGGAACCCCTTATCCAAGTTGAAATTCGGATGGGTCCTTAAAGGGGCCTTTAAAGAGGGTTGTTGGTACATTTTCTTGGTTGGGATGCAAAAAGAAACCCCCTAGGGTATATACCATATGGTAGGGTTTAAGTGGGCATATAATAGTGCCCCAAGGACATGATTTGACCCCTAAAAAGTCCTCATAATGGAGAGTGACGAATTTTGAGGAGAAGATGAGATGAAAAGATGGAGGGGTTGTTTAAGTTCATGTTTCCTCTTTAATAAAGAAAAGACTCTCATTGATGGAGGTAGGTACACTTCACACCTCTCCACCAAAAAGTTGCAAGTTGAAACTCGTATATATTTTGGAGAGGAATAACGAGTGGGGTGTTACCCACTTCTCCTTGTGGAGAATTCTTGTGGAAATTGGAAAGAAAATGGGAGTACCTAGGAGAAGAGCTCTCCCTCTTAGGAGATAGAGGAAAAAATAGCTTGGATTGGAGAGGAAAGGATGATGGAGGAATATAATTCCCTCAACTAAGTAAATAGATAATTTTTCCTCTACCTTCCTTCTCCTTTGTTTACTTGTTGTAAGAAGGTGGCATGTTGCATGGATCATGGTTGAAATAGTAATTAGAGAACCTATATGCATGTAACCTGATGCTATGTTACTCTTATCCCTTTTTGTAAAATTTGGAAAAAGACTTCATTCATCTTCTTGGTACTAACAGACTTCCTTACTTGGGGGTATGGCTAGAGCCCACAAGGCTCCAGGACGCCATTACGATAGGGTGGAGAGCAAGCCTTAATCAGTTGTGTGCCCTCCATTGTATTCCTTTAATTTTTTTTGCAATATGGTAAGCTAGTGTTTTGTTGTAACATGATTTAGATTGAAAAAGAGCAAGCCTAGGTTATTTGGTATGTAGATCATTTTTTTTTATTACTAATAATGCATGTTTAGGAAGATGGATTCTCATCTACTTGTTGAAGTAATGGAAAGAGTAAAGGTTTTCCACATGCATGCTAATTATTTCACCCTTTATTTCACCCTTGTGTATAAAATGTAGTATGTGGAGTTTATATAAAGGAAAATTATATCTTATGTGTAAAAAAAAAGAAAAAGATCTTCCTTCATGGGCATATACACATTCGAGATACTCTAATTTGTTATATCTTCATTAGATTCTTAATAAATCAATACTGAGAAGTGATCTCCTTGAGCTCCCCCTTTTGTTTGCTTCTGTAATTAATTTCATGGTCACAAATTAGATTTGGATTCCATATGAGAAAGAAACAAAAAAAAATTGTGCTAAAAACTCTTTTGGTACATTATGTTTACTTAAGTATTCAATGATATTGAATATGCACGGATATTATTGCTTAAATTTTAACTCAAAAATATGTCACATTTCGTATCTGTAGAGTGACAGATTTTCTTGTATTACATCTTCGACATAGAGAGCAATATTACGATTTCCACCCTTAGTAGAGCATAGCATATCTCTCCCTACAATGTGCTTCTACTTAAAGACTCCAGTAGCTACAAAAAAAAAAAAAGGGATATCTCCATTGTATTTACGAATGCTCAAATATTGTGGCGTTGTTATGTATGATGGAGAGGCCTTATTAAGAACAAGAATAACCAACTTAAAATCATAAAATGATCCTAAAACAATCACTTATTAAATGCACAGTAAGCTATCACAAAATTTATCTTTTTTATTGCATTAAAAAAAATTACGTTGAAATGGACATGAAATATCATACGGACGTGGTCTCAACCCAACCATCAAGTTTAACAGAGTCAGGAATTTCCATTGTCGTGATATAGTCTTTTTTTTCTTTCATAGAATCAAAAGTGTCTAGTTACACAATTTCAAACCACACTGCACATGTCTTTATTCTTGTGTGCAATCTTGATTCTCTAAGGTTATTATTAATTAAGACTCGAAAGGTGAATGCTCAGCCACTTTTCAATTAGTTTGAGATGAAAAATGATGATTCCGCAAGCAAAATCTTTATATGCCACCCATTGTATCTTGAACATTGAATTCCCCAAATGTTGCGCTCACAATTATATAAGGTACCTTTTTCTGATGTAGCATGTATTTGATAAATTCATAAAATGAAACTACAATTCCAACAGATAGACTAGCTCGACTGATACGCGAAACTACACCAGTAAACAACCCCCGTACTCGTCCATCCCTAGAGAGAATCATTGTTTAGTTCTTCGGTGCAAAATGAAAACTTTGGTAGATAAGAGAAAATAAACTTGCCTCCAAATATCCATCAATGTTTTCCTGGTACTTGTTTTGATTGTTGTGGTTTGGAACGGGTTATCCCAACAATTATTCGCCATGGAAGTTCGAGAGACCCCTTCTACAGAATGAAGTACCTCAAATTATTATCTCTTTCACCCTGCAGCTTCTTCCCAACCATCGCCCTTGGCCTCTTCTAATCTCAAGTTCTCTTAGAACCGTTCTTTGCATGCGATGGAGAGATTTTGGGTGCATTGCTTGCAGACTTAAACATGGGTTAAACGAAATGAAATCACTCATGATTATTCGCTTGGGCGGGTAAACTGCAGCCATCACGTGAAGGCACGGCCAACCTATGGATCCCCTCACTCACGCCTTCACCTAACTATCAACTGGTGGTCATTCATGTGGTGAGGGAGTACCCCCTTGTCAGTAAGAGCTTGCATAACTTTGGTGAGAAATTTATAACTTGCACCTCACCCAGTAAGCGCCATCAATCTTCGGTTAGTAATTGCTTTCAGCTGCATTGACTAACTTCTATTAATTGAATCTGGAAGTAAAATAAAACAATTTTTTATGATTGTTGTTATTGAAAAAAAAATATTGAAGGGTTCAGCATTGTTTTCGGATGCATAGCCGACAAGGAGACAGTGCTGTTCATCCTATTCGACGCCATGTTAGCTAGTGGCGAGTAATTTCCCTTTAGCTACGATGAAGCATTATTTTATTCAATCGTTCCAACTAATTATGGAGTAATATTATAATACCTCCACAAAAATAATATACATACAACATATTAAGCAAAAAATGATTTATTGAGCATTGCTCGTGGACCTCGCAATAATATTGTTTAACAAAACGGTTTAAGTAATAATATTATCATCATTGACAATAGTGCTATTGTTTTATTTAATAATAATATTAAGGTTAAAACTAATTGAGAATAATAGTGCTATTGTTTTAAATTTTATAATAATATTAAGGTTAGAGAGCCCCACGCCACGCTGAAAATAATAAAAAAAAAAAGATCAGAAGCTTATGCATAGTGCAGCACCCAGAATGGAGTAGAGGACAAAAGGCCAGCCACCATTTTTGTTTGGTCTCCATCACGCTGCAAACTAACCCCTATCTAGCTACCTCCCATGTTTTAGACAAGCATGGAAACTCAAAAAGAAGATTAGGGAAAGGTGAATAGATTTTAGGGTTGGTATTCTCTCATTAGGGCGAAGAGCAGTTAATAAATTTAAGTCACTATTGTGCAAATGTGAATAATAGGTTAGCACCAAAAAAATAATAATAATGTTTGATTAGTATTTAACTAGCAATTGCACCTTGGTATGCAATGGGTACAACGAAGAGGTGTGGAAGGTCAATTAGGAAAAAAAAATTGTCGAATTTTTTTTAGTGATTTGTATAGTACATGAGGTCAACTAGTAGGTCATTTAGTAAATTATTTTGTTTGTTTAACAAAGGTCTAAATAGAGAAGTGATAGCTTTAAATAAATCATGCATCCTACAAGTTAGTAGATAAAAGATGAGCATAAAATTTACTGTTGTTTGTGGTCACTAAAAAAGTAATCCTTCTACTTTTTCTGACTCGTTTGGGCCCTCCTTGTGATTTTTGTTTAATATTGCCTTGATTTAATGTTGTAATGTGGATAACACATTCACATTAAGTCTTAGGCCCTTGTGAACTAAAAGGATTTTAATAGTACCTTTCCTAAGTGTTGTAACACACTTTCACACTTTTCTAAGGTCTTATTAATGTATTTCACCTAAATGACCTATTTTCATCATTTACCAAGCCCTGTTTCAAAGTGTTGTAAAGTGTTGAAGCACATTTTCACACTTTCCTAGGCTTTTCATTAATAATTGGGCTTTCTTATGCTTTAATTGGCCCCATTTTGCATCTCCAGGATTTATTTATCTATTTTCTTGAGAATAATCCTGATAAACATCATTTAGAGCATTTAAATCCTGAAACCCATCTTAATTTCATAAGGTGGGACTCATTCGCTATTTTGAGTGAATGAGTCCCCTTAGGTGGAACCCATTCACCCAAAGTGGTGAATAAGTCCCCTTTAACTTAAAATTCAAATTTAATTTAAAATTCTAACGGGTTTTTATTTTTCAAGATCTAATTTTGGCCTATGATGTTGTAATTTTGTGAGTTATTGCATAATTGAGTATAAATACAAGGTTTTTCCACTCATTTCACCCCATCTATCAAGCAATCTAAGCATTCAAGCATTTTTTTACAAGATATTTCAAGGCATTTCAAGAGAAAATTATCAAGCTTTCAAGAGATTTTTCAAGTGTCATTCATCATGCCAAAGATTGTTTGCATCGTGTTGTTTTAGAGCTAACAGTTGTGGTGTAGGATTTGTAAGCATTGCATTCAAGATACATCAACATCAAACTAGAGTTCAAGTCTACATCCATTGGAGACATCACTCACATGTTTGCAGGATCTTATCTCAAGGGTTTGGTGAGTTGTAGAATTGTCTTTTGTTCATTCATCATTCTCTTTCCATATTTCATTTCATTTCAAGGGTTTAATTACCAACAAGGGGTTTGACCAAGGCAAACCCCTATTCACTAACCCCACAACAATTTTCCCTCTCTTTGCATGTGATTTGCAGGTCTAGGTTGCAGATTTATCAAAGAGAAAGATTGGAAAAGTTCTCATCAAGTTTTCAAAACAATTCAAAGTTTTCAAAATCCTAGGAGAAGCTTGGAGAAGATCTACAGACTGAATTCTACAGTTTCAGACCTAGATTTGAATCGGGAACAGAAGAGCAGACTGAGAGGCATAGAATCCACTTCAAAATTTCTAGAAAACCAGAAGTGGATTGATTCGCCACTATTGGAAAATGAGTCCCAATATACAAGCCTAAAAAGGATTTTTGCAAATCTAAGTACCCTTTTGTCAGAAACCTGTTCTGGCAAAGTTCCCTCGAAACCAGACTAGTTCACCCAGATTGGCATATGAGTCCTAGTTGGCTTCAACATCATTTTTTTTAGGATTCCAGAGCTCCATCCTACCTTCTTCAATTTCCTAGGTGCACATTTTCAGCTTCATAAGTTTATGTTACAATTTACTTGCATTTCTAGGTCCTTTTGCATACTACATTGTGTTTTCAAACATTTTACATTTTCCAAGTTTACATTTGGTGGTGAACCCCTCTTTTCTCTCAATCATCTCCAAGGATATCTTATAATCAAATCTCTCACATCCTTTATTGGGTTGAGATCTCTAAGGTATTCTTGAATGTGAGCATTGGGAAATTGAATCCCTCTCTATGTATCCCTTTTGTGGACAAGGAATTGAAGCATCTATTTTCAGTGTCCACATTTTGGTAAACTTGACTTTTGAACATTATATTATTTATTTGTAGTGCATTTACATCCTATATTTAGCTTGCATTAACATTGCATTAGTTAATTTGCACTATAGGGTTTCAAAATCTGCATTAGTGAAAAGCTCATATAGCTTGCATTATTGCATTTAAATTCAGTACAAATCATTGAAATTATGCATTTGCATCTTAGATTAGCATCAAAAAATACAAAAATCATAAAATTCTAAAAAAATTCAGCAAAACCAGTACCAGGACTCATTCGCCACCTTGGCCGAATAAGTCCCTTTGCATATTTTACATTACATTTTTTAGAATTTAGTCTTCATTTTCTGAGTTTCTATTTTCTATTGTTACCTTTCTATTTTTGTTTGTAGAATTTTTGTTTCATCCAATTCATTACATCTAGCTTAATATCATTTATTTTGAAGCAAAATGCTTAAAATTAAAATTGCACTGTTGCATAGTTTCCAACCTAAAATTTACATCATGGATATGTGTTTTAATAAGATTTGGATGTCATTAAAGTCCTTAGTGGATGTGTGAAGTTGTGCCTTTGGAAATGATCCTAATGGCATTCAACTCACCCATGCTCCTTCAACTCCTAATGAATGCCCTCCTCATGATGTTGACATCATTGGAGAAGATGATGATAGCATGACTAAGTTCCTAAATGATTGTCTTGACAACCTTGAAGTTAATGCACCTTCTATCCCTCCATGAACCAACCAAATCCCCCTACAATACCACCTCTTGAGATGTTTAGTTATTTACATCTTGAAACAAAAGTTGAATCTAATTTCCCTACACAAGGTGAAACTAGTTCCTCTAGGCAAGCAAACACTCAACCATTTTATGATAACAAAGTTACAAGCACCTCCATCAACATTGAAGAGACAAGGATTCACCATCTTGAGAAAACAATGATGTGACACAACAAGTGAACATGAAATTCATTAACTCTTAGAGCAAATACAAAATGATGAAAACACAAAGGGGATAGGCTATCAAGATCCCCCTCATCACAAAAAGCCTCTTAGAGAATATCTAAGGCTTCATGATAATGGTACGGTGATCTTTGATTCCCCCCCTGATTTTACTGTCCTTCTTCCTAGAGAACAACTCTTAACTAATAATAATGACAAGGATGAAAGGATCCCCTTGGGTCCTCTTCCTTCAACTAAAGAAAAGGGTGAATCTAGCAAACACAAGAGGCCTTACAAGTTAGAAAAACTAAAGTTTCCTCTCCATCCACCACCTAAAAGTGAAAGGAAATTTAACAAATACTTTTAAACAAAGAACCAATAATATTACCACCTATGAATAGATTGGTGATATATCCTAAAGATGCCAAAATTTCACATTGTGCATATCATCTATTTCTTGGACATAGTAGTGACGAGTGTCATGCATTGAAAGAAATATTGAGCAAGTATCATTTCAATGGCAATAATTGCTATCTAGTGATCGCCTAGCATACTCTTCTACTCCTTGTCATGTAATAGTTGTAGAACATTCTCTTCCTTTCCCATCACCTCTCTCGGCTCATTCTTGTCTCACACTCAATGGGGGCAAGAAGTTGTTAGCCTTGTCCTGGTAATACATTTGTTGTTGTCCCTTCAGTTCGTCATCTACCTTCAACATATATACAAACTAAGATTGGGAGGCAGATGACTTGCTTGATGGTTGACTTTCATTTTTCTTACTAGTCTTTTGCATTTTCTTTTCCTTTCTCATCTCCTTTTGTGTGATTGCATGTGCATAATGTGATCCCCCGTGACATTTTGTTTGATATTCTCTCTCTCTTTGTGACATTCCTCTATTTGTACCTTCATTCTTATCTATGTCATGAATCGCTTTCACCTTTTTATCTTTCTCTTTCTTGGGTTTTCCTTTTGAGGATGATGCAAGGCATCGAGACATTCATGTCTCTTTCATGTTGACCCAAATGGATTTCTTTATTTTTCTTTTCCTTTTCATTTCATTGTATTTTGTTTTCCTTTTGGTGATGACACAAGGCGTTGAGACACCCTATGTTTCTTCCATGTTGACCCAAAAGGTTTTTCTTTGTTTTTTCTCTCTTTGTGTCATTCTTCTAGTTCTATGTGTATTTGGGGGATGATGATAGTTCCAAGCTATATAAAAACATTGTGGCAAAGAACATACCAACCAAAAATCCATAGATCCCTTATGTGTTTGGAGTTTTCATTTTGGAGGTAATCCTTCCGTTTTCTTTTTCTTTTACATGATGCAGCCTCACTCGGAAAAATATGACTTGGCATAGAGATTTTTAGGTTAGCTCTCATGTCTTCATTTATTGTTTGCATATTTTATTTTTCTACTTTAAAGTAATTGTTCACAGCATGGTATTAGTAATTCCTTTAAAGTGGGGGCATACATTGGCATTATTCTTTTGCATTTCGCTTGGTTCTTAGTGTAGCCTTCTTGCTTCATACAATGTGTCTATTGCTTTGTGGATGAAATTGGATATAGTTTCATTCATGAGCATGATCTCTCTTAGCATATTGCATTCCTCTTAGTGGCTTGATGTGACACACTGTATCCCCTAAGTTGTGAATTTTATATTCATTGATCAGTCCTCTCTTGGAGAGATTAAGCACAATGTTCCCTAAGTTAAATGTCTCACATGAACTAAGCAAGACTCCTTTGAACATTCTTTGCATGTTGCATTTTGCATTTGTTATATGGCCACCTTGCATAACACAACTTGCATGCTTTTGGAACCATTGTGTTTGTTCATGAGCTCCAAGCATATGAAGTTTTGCTTATCTCATGAAGCTCAAAAGACCATTTTCTTTTGTGGTGCCTTATTAAAGTTATCGGGAGGTATAACTTTGGTATGGTTGAGTGGGAAGCCCATTTTGAGGCATAAATTTCCCCATAGCCCCCTGCGTGTGTGTGAGTGCATACCAGCCATGAGTGTATGTTTCTCACCTTTTAGGCCTTCTCACCTAGTAGAAAACCATGAGTTTTGTCACCTCAAAGTGACTATGTGTTCTCTAAACAAACAACCTAGATCCGATCCACATCGTGTTGGACAAACAGTTGAAGCTTGATCTGATTCTTTCTTTCTTTTTCCTTTTCTTCTCTTCATCTTTGGCATTGTATGCTTGTGCCTTATTATTGTTCTTGATATCATTTTCATGTGTGTTCCTTTGTGCTTATGTTGGTTTGTCATGGGACCCTGATCTTGGGGACTTGATCACCCCTCTTGATCGTTGTCATCCCATCTTGCTGGCATGGGTTCATTGGAACCCATCTTGATGCACATTGATCTACTTTAGTGTGAGTTTGAAGCAAGTTCATCCTCTCACTAAAGTGTGGGCTAAATGTGATCATCAAAAAAGTAACCCATCTACTTTTTTTGACTCATTTTGGCCCTCCTTGTCATTTTGGCTTAATGTTGCCTTGATTTAATGTTGTAATGTGGATAACACATTCACATTAGGTCTTGGGCCCTTGTGAACTAAAAAGATTTTAATGGTACCTTGCCTAAGTGTTGTAAAGTGTTGTAACACACTTTCACACTTTTCTAAGGTCTTATTGATGTATTTCATCTAAATAACCTCTTTTCATCATTTACCAAGCCTTGTTTCAAAGTGTTGTTATACACTTTCACACTTTTCTAGGCTTGTCATTAATAATTGGGCTTTATTATGCTTTAATTGGCCCCATTTTGCATCCACGGGATTTTTTTATGTATTTTCTTGAGAATAATCCCGATAAACAACATTTAAAGCATTTAAATCCTAAAACCCACCTTAATCTCCTAAGATAGGACTCATTCACCATTTTGGGTGAATGAGTCCCCTTAGGTGGGACCCATTCATCTAGAGTGGCAAATGAGTCCCCTATAGCTTAAAATTCAAATTTAATTTAAAATTTTGGTGGGTTTTTATTTTTCAAGATCTAAGGTTGGCCTATGATGTTGTAATTTTGGGAATTATTACATAATTGAGTATAAATACAAGGCTTTTCCACTCATTTCACCCCATCTATCAAGCATTCCAAGCATTCAAGCATTCAAGCATTTTTTTCACAAGAGCTTTTAAGGCATCTCAAGAGAAAATTATCAAGCTTTCAAGAGCATTTTCAAGTGTCATCCATCATGTCAAAGATTGATTTCATCAATTTTTTTTAGATCTAACGAAATTGTGGTGTAGGATTTATAAGCATTGCATTCAAGATCCATCAACATCAAGCTAGAGTTCAAGCCTACATCCATTGGAGCCATCACTCACATGTTTGTACCATCTTATTTCAAGGGTTTGGTGACTTGTAGCATTGTCTTTTGTTCATTCATCATTGTCTTTCCATATTTCATTTCATTTCAAGGGTTTAGTTACAAACAAGGGGTTTGACCAAGGCAAACCCCTATTCACTAACCCCACAACATTTTTCCTTCTCTTTGCATGTGATTTGCAAGTCTAGGTTGTAGATTTATCAAAGAGAAATATTGGAAAAGTTGTGAATCAAGTTGTCAAAGTCCTAGGAGAAGCTTGGAGAATATCTACAGACTGAATTCTATAGTTTCAGACCTGAATTTGAATCAAGAATAGAAGAGCAGATCGAGAGGGATAGAATCCACTTCAGAATTTCCAAAAAAAAAAAAAGAGGACTGATTCACCACTATTGGAAAATGAGTCCCACTATACAAGCCTAAAAATGATTTGTGCAGATCTGAGTACCCTTTTGTCCAAAACTTCTTCTGGCAAGGTTCCCCCGAATCTGGACTAATTCACCTAGCTTGGCATATGAGTCCCAGTTAGCTTCAACATCATATTTTTCAGGATTCCAAAGCTCCATCCTTCTTTCTTAAGTTTCCCAGGTTCACATTTCTAGTTTCATAAGTTTTTGTTACAGTTTACTTTCATTTTTAGGTCCTTTTGCATACCACACTATGTTTTCAAACATTTTGCATTTTCCAAGTTTACACTTGGTGATGAACCCCTCTTTTCTCTCAATCATCTCCAAGGATATCTTATATTCAGATCTCTCACCTCCTTCATTGGGTTGAGATCTCTAAGGTATTCTTGAATGTGAGCAAATTGTGAAATTGGATCCCTCTCCTTGTATCCCTTTTGTGGACAAGGAATTGAAGCATCCATTTCTAGTGTCCACACTATCATTTTAGGACATTTGTTAAAATATAATCGTTGTGACAAGGTCAGACCCAGAGGCTTATGTGAAGAGGCATCTATTATAGGAAATCTGTTGACTTCAGTTTATCTATCGACTCTATAAATAGCAGTATGTGTCTATGTCTTAATTAACACATTATAGTTCAAGTTGAATCGAGGGTTTTTCATGGTTGAACTAATGGATCCTAATTAGCTTGTTTTGATTTGTAATGATATTAAATATAATAAATAACAAATAAAAAAATAGTTATAAACTCCAAACAAACCCAAATCCTTGCCCAAAAATCTCAATGCTCCTAACACAATCCTTCAAACAATTATCAATCAAATATTTGCATGTCTTACCCATACATTATTGTAATGGGTAAGATGTCCTTTAAAATAATCTATAAAGTATAAAATTTTGTCCTAGAATTTTTTTGGAATAGAGATAATTAGGGATGAGGAGGAGGTTTGAGATAGCGCTATAGAGCCTCATTGAATTTCAAGGAACAACATAGGGATAGTAGGGGTCAGCACATAGGGAATCCTCTCAAAATATACCATAGCAACATGGAAAAGATAAATAATTAGAACATAAAATAATGAGTATGATTATTCATAAGCAACAATATTATATGTGACATTACATATTCTAAAGTACAAATCAATAAATTAAAAATTTGATGATACATTCATGATCCTTTATAGATTAAAAAAAAACCTAAATGTCTAAGTTTCAAGACAAGACAATATGACATATAACCAATGTCATATACAATGGAAATGTTATACACAATGATGCAACATATAGCAAGCAAGTGGCAGAGCTCAAACGGGCTATGTGTACTCCTTTGTTTCCATGCTATGTTACAGACTCATTTATCATCATTGCCACTCTTTGAATCATCTTGCTCATCAAATTTTCTATGTACAATTGCAACCAATCCTTTCTGCAACTCAGTACCCTCAAGTTGGTTTCAACATGCAAACCAAGGATCCTAATCCCTCTCAATGTGCAAACCATTCACTTTTATTTGTATGGCATGTCCCCATTGCATGCACATAGTATTGGCATCCCAAAGTGTTTTATATGCTAATACTATACATATTCTCTCAATGAAATGTAATCATGACTTCAAGAATCGTATCATTTTAAAAGAAAACCATCCCATTAGTTCAACATATACATGTCAACCTGAAGACTAAAGAGAAAGTTTTTGGCGCGGCCATACTATACAAGTCTTCTAAGATGATGTGTCAAGTTTTTATCACACCACTTGATACCTTCTTATTACAAATTCCTTGCCTTCTCTTTATTGTTGTGTGATTTGCAACGGTCTAGATATGATATGAAACGTCAAAACCACCATGGAAAAATCTTTGTTTTTCAAGCAATCCCCCTGTCATATCAAAGGACATTAAATATTTTGGTGTTGTATCTACACAAATCTAATCAATTTCAATGTTACTTTCAAAAAAATCTATGTGTCCACTTGTCAACCCATCATTGGCCCCTTTCACATCACATAATGTTTTATGCCCATATTTTCAAACTTTCCATAGTGTAATAAGCCCTAGATCTTGTCATTATTAAAATATTGACAACTCAAGTCTAATCAGTATGAAAACTTCAACAAATGTTATCAAACATGACATAATTTTTCCATATTTCTTATACAAGTCTAAAATATTTTTGGCTTATCTTTTGTGGCACGTCATCCAATCATATTTCAGCTTCTGGATATCTGATTCGTCCATTAATCGGTCTTGTCCAACATGTATGTCGAGCTCTTGATGGGATTTGTCGAAAATGTTCGGTTTCTTCATCAAAGTTGATAGTTCCCACTCATGGTCAGAGAAGATGTTTCGTACCTGCATTTATCATGCTCTGCAAAAGCAAAAGACAAGTTTGTGTAAGTACCATCTTAAAAAGCTTTTCACACGCACGGTCAAAGTAACATACGCCTTAAAAACATTGAAGGAAATAGGTCAATTAAAACTACGAAGATCGAATGATTGAAGTTGTTTGAATTGTATCCCATCCCTTTTCGTGCAACTCGGGCCATCGATATGACAATTTAGCCTTGTCTCTTTCAAATAGGATACGCCTTTAACCTAAATTACCGCGTCTTAATCTTTGTTATTCCATACATGACCAATATTAATATGGTTAATATAAACATTCAGAAAGTGAACATAAAAATAATGGCAATGATCATGTTAATATAAATATTAAGAGTGTGGATACAAAAAAAAATTGGTGAGGATATATCGGTAGTTAATAAATGAGTTTAATAAGGAAATATATATAATTGTGTATATAATCTTGTTAGTATAAATTCTTATAATTTAATTGTTAATAAATAGTCTCAATATTGAAATACATAATATGAGTGAAACAATAATACATTGTTAAATTTTACTGGGTAATATGACAATAGTATTGTTTATTATGATGGATTAATGATAAAATTATTATTAATGGTATTAATTTGAGATTGAAAGTTTAATCTAGTTAGTTAATAATAATATTAATATTGGATTTAACAATAATAATGTTTTGATGTTATTTCTAATTTAAAATACAATATTAATAGTTGGAATAAATGAGAGTATTAATAATAAAATTAATTAGAAATCAAATGTTAATATCATCAATTGATAATAATATATCCTTATTGATGGTTGAAGTTAAGTAATAATTTTAATGTTTTGATCTTAATGGGAATAAAGGGATGTAAATTCATAATTAAATGGTGATATTACTATTTAAAAAGAAAGTGATATAAGTAAAGTAAATTTGAGGTTAAGCATATTAAGTTCATTATTTGATTGAATGGGGTTAACACTAAAATTAATTTTGGTGGTAATATTAATGTAGTATAATAAATAAATAAATAGGCCTCATTTGATATTTTAAATTTTAATCATGAAAGTTAAAATAGAGTAATTTAGAGGATTTACTTAAGCTCAACTTTCTTTCACCTTATTAATTGAGTAATATAGAGGATTTACTCAAGCTCAACTTTCTTTCACCTTATTAACTTTGGAGTAAATAATATGAACATAGATTTAATAGGTAAAATGAAATGTTATTTTTGGCATTAATATTTTGGGATAATAATAATAAAGAAATGTAAATATGCAAAGGGGGTTTACTCTATGTGTAAAAATATTGGTAATATAGGATAATAATGAGAGTGAATTAAAAGGTGATACTAATATAAAAGTCAATATCAAAGTTACAGCCAATGTTAAAATTGGTATTAAGAAGCATTTGATTTTGAGTAAAATAATAGTATTAATATAAAATGAAATAATAATAACAATAATAGTGGTAAAATAGTAAAATATAAATGCTAAAATGATAGTCTAGTATTCGGATTCAATTAATGATAACTTCATTTTAGTAATATTATATCAATATTCTTTAGAATATGAACCAATTTAATGATAATAAAATTAAAATTTATACATGGGTGCACTATGATTATACTATTTGCAAGCTTAACATGAATTTTTCTCAATAATAGCCTATTGGGTAAGGCCCCATTGATACCATCACAAAAGTAATATTGGTAACTTTGACCCAATGGAATTAGCAATTGTAACATTGCTCCTGAATATAAGAATCTAACTAGTGTGTTAATTATTCCAACACTATCCTAATTTTGAATGTCAACCTTAGACTCCTTAGACTTAGTTGCGGTCTAACTTCCCTCAACCCAGTCAACCTAAGGAGGGCATGACTATTTAATAGTGTAGTTAACTTTTGCACTTGTTTTTTCAAGGGAGATCAACTTTGATCTTGTTAGCATTATGTCTCAAGCACTTAGAGTGTTAACTAGATTAGTTATTGTCTTTAAGTCAAAAAAAATTAAAAATTAAAAACATATAAGCATAAGTCAATTTGGGAAAATATATTCCTCTTGTGGTTTTATCGATATGCTCAACCTTCCAAGTTGAAAGCAATGTCTCATTCAGAGAGAGAGGTCATGTCTCTATTTGTCCTGGTCAATTTAACACATTGTTCCACTAGCTCACTAGCTTGCCAATGTGGTAACATTGACAAGGTTTGATAAAATGCCTCTAATAGGTAGGGTCTCAAGGTGATGTACATCACCATGAGACCCTACCTCCTAGAGGAATTTTATCAAACCTTGTCAATGTAGTGAGCTTGTCGATGCTCACTACCTTGTCTATGCTACGTATTGAACCAAAACATATAATCTGCCCAATATTCATATGTAAACTTTGAACCCAAAACATATGTAAAAAATTGGATCCAAAACATATAATCTGCCCAATATTCATATGTAAACTTTGAACCAAAATGTATGTAAAAACTTGGAACCAAAACATATGTAAACTTGAAATATAAAAACAAAAGGTCTAACTATCAATTAATCTTGATGTACATATTCTAAATTTTAATATAAATTAATGTGCATACTTGAAAATTAATAAGAACCAATGTGCATACTTACAAATTAATCCAATGGACCATCCGGGTCCGCTCTACTCTTTATTGTGTCAATTATAGCCTAATGGTCAAACTCATGAACCTTCTACAAGGTCTTGTTCAAAGGTATACCCCCATATTTGATCAAATGAATATTGGATGCTACGATAAGGTTCAAGTAATGAAGAATCTTTTGATGCATGTCAAAGTCCTAAAACAGCCAAACATTAACACTCATATGTGGATACCTTCTAAGTCACGTTCCATTAACAACTACTAATCCTATAGGGTGTTCGATGTTTTCTCCATCTATAACTGGGGCCTCCAATTCCTTTTTGACCTCTACACAACAACACAAGTAATAATTTGTTGCCTCTTCATTGTCTTCATCATTTATAACTACATAAACATTTTGTACATTGATATGTGTAGCAAATTACATAAAATTAGTCAACATTATAAATACACTACAAAGTAAGATAACAATAGGAATTTCAAAAACTATGCAAGTAGATATATTACCTAGTTGAACTAAATTTGATAATTGGTCAAAGTCAACCAATGATTCCATATGTGTCAGTTCCAATGTCATCAAAGGTCAATACGTGTGAAGTCAGCTAAGATAACTTAACCACCATTCGTCAAACCACTCCTTTGACTCACACTCATTTCAGGCTTGAATTATACATGAAGAATAAAAGCATGCCATCTTCCACGTATGGATACTCCATGAATCTTCATTTGAGATAAAGAAAGAGTGTAGCACACTTGATCCTATCAGTGTACAATAATCCTTATATGGTGCAATGTTAGTATCATCTATCAACCAAAAATATCTATGAACTAAAAACTTATCTTCATTACTTGGACCCATTGAAGCATTACACCACTTGATGATTGATTTTGCATCTGTCAACTTTACATTGTCTTTATACTTTAACTCTTCTCATGCTAATGCTCTCTTGACACACGATCTTGCACCATCATGCTCCCCCTTTCCATGTCTAGCCTCATTAAAGTTCCACATATGTTGAGCACCTATAATAACATGCATCCTACTCAACCAATAGAACATGGACCACGAGTTCTTAACTGTGTTGCACACTTATCCAACCTTATTATATGTTGACTATATGTTATGCCCCTCCTAGCCAAATCACTATAGAACAACTAAAATCAACCTTGCACAAACTATGGAGAATGTTTGTGATCATCACTAATGTAAAAGTGGTACTCCCTTAATACCTTCTTGTTATCCTTTGTAAAATGAATTTCCTCAAAACCTGCATGCATAATATCTAGAGAAAGTGTTGGGTTGTATAGGGGTTTTCCCATTTTGGTGTTCCCACCTCCATGGACAGCCAGATAAATAGAGAGAGAGAAATGAACAAAGTGTGTGATGAAAGAAAAACCCGCTTCAAGAGTAGAACCCACACCACCAAGTATGAGTGATAAAAGTAATCCTTGTTCAAGGAGAACCTGTATCACGAAGAAAAGATGAAATAGATAAGGAATATAGAATCCCAGGATGCTCACAAGCACAAAGTAAGTGAGATAGAGCTACAAAGAGTGTTGCTAAGAGAGCTTGAAGCTGTTGTAGCAAGTTGTATGAAGTTGTGCAAGCAAGAGCTAGAGTGAAGCTAGAAGTTAGAAGTGAAGCTAGAAGCGAAAGAGAGTTATAAATGAAGTGAAAAGATAGCATTTAAGGAAGGAAAAGAAGCTTCCTGAGCCGTTTCAAGGCATCCCTGGTCGTTACCACCAAAAAAACTTGCTGACAAGTGGCAAACATGCATGGAAACGGTTGTTTGAACGTGAAACATTGAAGGATGATAGTGCAATGCATAGATGTTCACACAATGTGCTAGTGTATGGACACATCACGCTACAAAATGATGCGAACAAGAAAAGCACAAGGTTTGACACAAAGCTGACTCACAAGGGTAGCTACTAAAAGGGGGTGCTAGAGCATCCTAAGAGGAAAAAATGTTGATGCAAGGGATAAAATGAGCCTACTCAAGATGCTAAGGGAGTGGACACTAAAGCAAATGCAATAATGTATGTGAAATTGCAAGGGATGCAATTTTACAACTATAAATTTTTCCCCCACTTTAGAAGGCATATGAATCTACACTAATATGTACACTAAAGGAAATCTACTAAACATAAATAACATCATATGCCAAAAGGATACTATAGAGGAAGCAGATAACTCTTCAAAACATGGAAGCATGCCCCTAGGCTGAAGACCTACAAAAAAAATGCATTAGACAAGAAAAACTTGCACCAAACAACAATGTTAGCGCACAAAAAAATAGGATTTGAGTCAGCAAAGTGAAAGATACCTCAATGTAAAAGGTTGTCTCAATACTATGCATCATCCCCAAACAATAACATATAGAAGAATTCTAGAATGAAGGGAAGGGCATATACTTAGGATGAAGAAGATGTAGATCTTTGATTTGATATACACAATTGAGAAGAGAAGAGAAGAAAAGAAAAAAGGCTCAAGAGAGAGCAAGAAGGAGGAATGAAAATTCCAAGAGAGATGGCTCCATATGTCCTTGGATCCAAGGAGAGTTTGAACAAAGTGCATCAAAGGCCCGTAGAACAATGATGGACATATCCCGTAGCATGAGAGTGTCTCACAAGCCCACAGACTTGCAAGGAGGTATCCCCCAAGATCTCTCACATGAGGGAAGCCCCATGAAGTATGCACCTTACAGGCTTGCAAACCTGCAAGGAGGCATCCTCCAAGATCTCTCACATGAAGGAAACCCAAAGAAATCACCCTTCAAACCCATAGACCTATAGGGAAGCAACCCCCAAGATCTCTCGCATGGAGGAAGCTCAAAGGAAGCACCCTACAAGCCCACAAACCTTTAGGGAGGTATCCCCCAAGACCTCTCACATAGAGGAAACCAAAGGAAGGGGACTTCACAGAGTCAGAAAGCAACTTCATAGGCGCACCTATAAAATGACATGTTTACCTACAGATAGAACATGTCAAAAAGTGGCCACACAGGAAAGTAAGCAGACAATCACACAGACCATCAACAAGATGGAAAATTTTCAAAGGGGTTCCTCAAGAACCCTTCCAGAGAGAAATGGGTCCACTCAAGGGACGCTTAAATTGAAAGATAGAGAGAAGAGAGGGGGTCCTTAAGAAGGACACACATCTCTAGAACAAGTTATCACTACCCCCAGCTTACAAGGGAGGAGAACCATGCAAGATACTTAGAACATGACAAGTGATATCAAGGTAGGCCTTGATATCACTTGTCATGTGAAGAAAAGGAAAGTGCCTCAATCAAATGGGAGTTTGATGGCACCTAAATCAAGAAGTTTTATTTTATCCTTCAAGGCCTTACATTCACTAGTGGAATGGCCAAGCACTCGATGGTATGCACAAAAAGAATATTTTTCTTTATCATGTTCATGAGATTTCTTGTGTGTAGGAGAAGGAAGAGTAATTAAGCAGGCTTTAAGAAGCTGCAACAAAATATGCTCTTGCTCAGATAAAGAATGAGGAGCAAGAAGCAACATTTTCTCTTGTGGAGAAAGGTTTGACTTGTCATAAGAAGAAGAAGACACGAAGATAGAAGACAAAGGAGGAGGATCTCCATAGAGAGCTCATTATTCTAGCAAGGGGGATTATACTCTTCTACGAGATCACCATCAACTTTCTTTTTAGGACTACCAACATTAACCTCTTCAATGGGAGTGTGATCATCTTCGTCAGAAGGAGGATCAACACTAAGAATATTACAATTTACATTCACATTATCCTATGATATAGAAGAATAATCATCTTTGATAGTGGGTGAGTATGATGTTACCAGAAGGTTTAAGTGGATCAAGTAGACTTTATATTCCCCAATGAAGGATTCTATAAAATCTATGGAACATCAATCATCACCAAGACATGCATTCTTTTGAGGAGTAGACTTAGAATTTCTTGCTTCAGAAGGATCTTCCTCAGGGACATTTATCTTGAGAGTATCCTTTGTAGTAGGTATTGTTGGAGTAAACATTGACACATTGGAAAACACTGAAGGAATAAGAGTAGGCACAACTAAACCTAACCAATAGCTATCATCTCACATAAGTGCATAGCCTCAGGGTTAGCCCTGACTGTGACTACTTTATTATTGCAAATAAACTTAATAGATCTATGCATAAGGTAGATGGGACTACACCCATAGCATGAATCCACAGTATACCAAGAAGAAGGTTATAAGGTAAATTTTCTTCCATAACATATACAAGGGTGGGTATAGTAATGGGTCCCAACCTCAAAGGAAATACTATCATTCCTAGGGCTTGTCGACCAACATTATCGAACCCACAAATAATAACAAAAGAAGCATTAAGAGAAGATGGATCAATATTAATCTTAGGAAATAGATCAATGCTACATACATTGAGCACCAAACCAACGTCAATGAGAGTATGTCTAATGTCGATATTATTAATATTGAAGATAATCATCGGAGGATCTACTTGCTTTTATACTTCTAGAGGTGAGAGTTCCTGCAGATAGAATGTAATATTCGGTGAATCTACACAAATATATGCCATCAATGCATTAGCGTCTGTCACCCTAATGGAAGAAGGAGATAGGATATTTTTCAAGGCTTCCTAAAGCATACCTTGATAAACTAGAGTAGATTGAAGCAATTCCATAGAGAGATATTAGCCAGAGTAACATAGAGTTGCTCGATGAGATCATAATCACCAAGTGCTTTAGTTGTAGGTTTACAGGCTTGGGGAAGGCTTGGTTGTTTATTCATTATATTATCATAGGTATGGGCTACTACTCTATAAGAAGAAGCCTTAGAAAGATCAAGAGAATCACTATCAAATGAAACACTATCAATAGAACAAATCTTTTTAGGAGAAAGACTAGTCGGAGTCACGTAAATGACTAGTCTCTTAGGAATTTAAGGGGAAACAGAGACAGATTACATTTATAGAATCATCACAACTAGTAGAATCATTTGAAGAAATTTTCTCAAAATCGATCCAAATAGGATCAAATGTGGAAGGAGATTCATCATTTGCTAATGCAACGTCCATACACGAGAGTGCATTGGAATAGAGAAGAGATTCATCATTCACAAATGCAACATCTTTAGAAGAGTGTGCATTGGAATGAAGGATAGCTCCATTATTCACAAATGCATCATCTCTAGAAGAGAGTGCATTGGAATGAAGAGAAGGTAGAGTAATATTAATAAAGGTATCAATGATTTCATCTACTTGCAACAAAATATCCTCTAAAGCAAGAGGACTTTTGTGAGAAGGATCAAAGATATCAAGTGACATAGGCAAAGCCAAGTCACCATCACATGCATTAAATGGAATATCATTAACATTTTGAATATAATTAGATACTAAACTAATAAAATAAGATATTGAATTCATTATGATTTTTTTGGTATTTTCTATGTTCTAGTAATTCACATTTTCGGAGGTCTTCGGAGCAAATTTGGGGTCCAAAATTGTGTCAGTTCCTAAAATTTGGTTGTTGAAGGCACAATATTTTAGGGACTTAACTAGTCCCCTAGGATACTTTTCCAATAGTGTAAACGGTTTTGAATTCCAAGCATCGAGTCAAAAGTTATGACCCTACCAAGTAGGGGCAAATAAATTCCTAGTTTTTTGAAAAATACTTTCTTCATGTCAAGTTCACCAAAATGTAGAGAAGGGGTATTGAATACTCATGAGTTCTATTCATTTAGAGAGCCTCATGGGCTGAACTTCCCTAAACTACCTCAAGGAACAACAACAAGAGTTTTAGAATCAAAAACAACAAATCACAAAGATTCTCTAGACAAACTGACAAGCTTTTGGCCAAAGGGACGTCAGCATGGGATAAGGATGACAATGCAATGTGTTGGTGTCTAAGAGGTGTGTTGGCATCTCATATAGACCAAAAATTGATTTTATCACAGAAAATGACAAAGTGGCTACTTCTACTCTAATTGCTAAGAAATCCTAGAATGTGAGAAAGCAACAAAATATAACAGAAATGAAATAAAGTGAAATAGAAATTATTAAGATAAGGAGAAGATAGGAAATTCTCACAACCATGCAAGAGATGAAGCCTCTGACAAAATTAATGTCCTCAAAACCTGCATGCATAATATCTGGAGAAATTGTTGGGGTTGTATAGGGGTTTGCCTCAGTGAAACCCTCATTTTGGTGTTCCCACCTCCACAGACAACCAAATAGAAAGAGAGAGAAATGAAACAAGTGTGTGGTGAAAGAAAAACCCGCTTCAGGAGTATAACCTGCACTTCCAAGTATGAGTGATAAAATCAAACCCCCCTCGAGGAGGAGAACTCGTATCACAAAAGAGGTGATAAAAGCAATCCCTGCTTGAGGAGGAGAACCCATATCATGAAGAAAAGATGTAATAGATAAGGGATATGGAATCCCAAGATGCTTGCAAGAACAAAGTAAGTGAGATAGATCTACAAAGATTTTTTCTAAGAGAGCTTGAAGTTGTTGTAGCAAGTTGTATGAAGTTCTGCAAGCAAGAGCTAGAGTGAAGCTAGAAGTAGAAGAGAGTTACAAATGAAGTGAAAAGATAGCATTTAAGGAAGGAAAAGAAGCTTCTCGAGCCATTTCAGGGCATCCCTGGTCATTACCACCAAGAAAACTTTCTAAAAATTGGAAAACATGCATAGAAATGGCCATTTGAACATTGAAACATCGCAAGATGCTAGCGCGGTGCACAGACGTCTGTGCAGTGCGCTAGTGTCTAGACATGTCACACTACAAAATGACGCGAACGGAAAAAGCACCAAGGTTTGACGCTAAGCTGACGCATAAGGGTAGCTACTAAAAATGGGTGTTGGAGCATCTTGAGAGGAAAAAAGGCTTATACAAGGACTAAAATGAGCCTACTCAAGATGCTAAGGGAGTGGACACTAAAGTGGATGCAAGAATGTATGTGAAATTGCAAGGGGTGCAATTTTATGACTATACATCTGCAAAACATTGTTAGTATGTAAATCTAAACAAATAGAATGATAAACATCAAAATGGTTAGAAAATTCAATATATAATCTACAACAAGTAGTGTGTGTATGATTTATCTTGACATAAAAAAAATTAAGCATTTCAAAATATCTTTGAAAATTTTTAATTTGAGGATAATCAATTTACGAAAAAATTGTGTTTGATTCATATCAAAAAAATGCTTTGGATGTAGCTCATGGTTTCAACAACCGATTCTCCTTCTTACCACATCCCTTTGATTCGAAGATGGCCTTGTGTTATCTTCCAATAGTCTTCAATTAGTGATCTCAATGCTTCAACAACTAGATTATATTTTCATGGGAGTCTCCTTGAGAATTCCCATAATTCAGTGGAATCGGTGTCCTCAATTCTTTAGTTTCTTTGAATGACTCTTGATAAAGTTTTTCTATTAATTCTCAATTGTTGACTCGTATTTAGATAATGTGATGAGATTTCCTTGTTTGATTACTTACTAAAGTCTATGTAATGACACATCGAATGACATTACTATCTTTCGAGTGTGAGTTCTTACCCACACTCTCATAAGAATCCATTAAATTCTTCACAATAGTATTTTCACTTGAAGCATCTGATTTTCAAATAGCCCACTACCTTGTCAATTATACCACATTGACAAGCTAGTGAGCTCACTAGCTTGTCAAAGGTCACATGAATTTTTGGATGGAATTCCTTAAATAAATGTGGTCTCGTGCCATGCCATGATTGCAAGATAGGCACAAAATGGAAGCATGGACAAGGCATGTGAATTGTTTGACAAAAAAAATTTGGTAGACATGTATGCAAAATGTGGTACTCACTAGCTTGTCAATGTGTAGGTAGTGGGTTTGGAAGAATTCCTCACAGAAATAGGGTCTCACAATGATGTCCAAGGAATAAGAATTTTATAGGAAAGTGATAAATCCCATGCACAACATAGAAAGGATATTTGACCACCCTATAGAGGAAGTGGATTGGTCAAATCCAAAGGATTATTATATTGACAGTAGAGCTATAAACATGGTGGTTGGATCAATAATATGGTTAGAAGAACCATACCCAATGTTGGAGTTGTGACCGATGACATATTATGGATTAACTACACTTGATCCATAAGGATTCAAAGCATACTTAATCCACTAAGCATCAATCCCAATAAGATCATTCAATGAAAACAAAGATGAATAAGCCATTAAAACTAATATTATAAAACATGAAATCTTGATAAACATCTACTCTAATACATTGAAACTTATCCTATTGTGGAAGTGGTGTCACATTTACATGTGGAATGGTGACCCTTTCCCAATCCCTTGGATAATGAGCTTGTTTCAATCAGTTTTATTGAAGAAAATTGATGAAACTGATGAGATGTGTGTTGTAAAACATCATTAAAGCTAATTTAACATGATATATGCTATGATGATGAATTTAACTGTATTAAAATATATTCTAAATGTATGAAAGATTTAAATATTAAAACCCTAGTTTCAAAATTAATGCAAACAAAAACCACCCCAAGCCACAACTCACAAAACAACATAGATTATTTAACAAAGAGAGAATCCATTTCAAATCAAATCTAAAACTTTTTTTCATTAAAATTTATACAAATACAAATTTCTCAATACATTTTTCAAATCAAATCTCCATAAATGTTCTCCTTGTAGCTTCCTCTTGCCGCTCCAAAGCTCTCTTCGCTATTGTTCTGACTTTCACACAACTACAAAATCTTTGCACCTCTCACACACTAGTGTATTCTCTTTCCTTCATTGGTATTGCTCAAACCTACAACCAAACCCATAATGAATACCTCTATAGAGTTATTTTTCTCCCTCCTCCCAAACTTCCTCCCTTTTTTTTCTTCAAAAACCCCCAAAAAATGCATTGAAAATGATCAATTATTGCCTCAAAATGGGTGCCCCACTCTCCCCAAGCATACCTATCCATATTCTAAGTTTATGAAACGTTAAATGATACATTTTAAGCCTCCATTAACTCCTACAGGTGTTGTCTTTACTCCTAGAGGCGTTTTTCTCTATTCTAGGCATTTTAAAATATCTAAAATCTTGATTTTTTGTCTCTTTTATGCTCCAAACGCCCCCCACATTATTTATGAAATAGATAAATAGTTAATGAAGGAATAAAAAATTATATTTAACTTCTATGTGTGACATAGATTTTGGGAACCTAAATGCTTAACTCTCTTCCTAGGTTTTTCCACCTAGAAAGAGAGATTTGTGTCCCAAAATGCTTATGTCCATTCAAATTAGGATGTATGCAGTATGATGTTATGTAAATGAAATAATATAAGTACAATTGACTGATTAAAATGATCTAGAATGAATGCAAAGATTCAATTTATGTTATGTTTGAAAACATAGTGTGATATGCAAACAACTATGAAATATGAAGAGATTGAAAGAAATATGCAAAACATAAGGTACAAGGTCAAATATGAGTGCACCTAGATGATGTGTGAGCTTTCTAGAATGTATGGAATGCTGATAAAAAAATTTGATTTTTCACAATGGGACTCATTTTCCAAGGGTGGTGAATCAGTCCTCCGACTATTGAAAATGTGTTGGGAGCTGATTTCTGGCAGCCAAAAGTTGATTTCTGACAAAATGTAGATTCCTAGATTTCAGGTGGGACTCATTCACCAAGGGTGGAAAATTAGTCCTCCCCAAGATTTTTGAAAAGTCAAGAGTCAACACTGCTACTCCAAATCCTACAAAGTCTAAATGTTGGATTGTCGGGTCAACTCTACAGAAAATGGGCTGAAAATGCTCAAAATGCATGAATAGATGATGAATTGATTTGAAGAGCCTAATTTACTTGAATTCCACTTTTCAACACCTTTAAACCTATTAAATCTACAAAATAAAGCTACAAATACACATGCACAAAGGGGGAAAATGTTGGGGGGCTTAGTGAATAGGTGTTTGCCTTGGTCAAACCCCACTTTGGTAATCAAACCTAATAAAAATGAATGGCATGTAAAGGGAATGATAAATGAATAACATTATGTATTAAAAACTTACCACATCCTTGAATATGCAAATCTGAAGTGATGTCAATGGCTGCTCCAAAGTGCTTGAAAGTGCTTGAGTTGATGATGCAAGATGCTTGATTGCTTGAATATGTTAGGATATTAAATACTTGAATGAGGAGATTGAATTTTTAAATGAATGGGGGTTGAAATGAGGTGAAAATCACTTATTTATACAAATCTTGTGCCTTATTATGCATTCATACCTCATCACAGGCCGACATGAAGTGAATTCAAGTAAAATCCCGAAAGAAATTTTGAAAAAAAATGAATTTGGGGCCAAGGGGGACTCATTTTCCACTCTTGGTGAATGAGTACCACCTAGGACCCACAGCTAAGTGTCAGAAATAAAGTTGTGTTTAATGTTATTTGTTGGGATAAGACCCAAAAATACACTTAATATAAGCATATGAGGGCATAAAAAGATAAAATAAAGCATGAGAAAGGTGTAAATAGTGAAAATATGCCTAGAAAAGCATGAAATCTTGTTACAAGACTTTACAACACTTCAAAATAGGACTTGTTAATGAATGAAAAGGTGGTTTTTAGGTGAATTGCATTAAATAGAGTCTAGAAGAATGTTGAAATGTCTTACAGCACTTCACAACACCTTCATAAGACATCGCTCTTTGAATTTTAGCACCAAAATAAGCATGTTCAAGCCAAGATACATCATAAAATCAAAGCAACATAGCTCCAACACTATGAAACAAGACCTAAAAGACCATGAAAATGATAAGGGACCATTTTTTGATGGCACATTTAGCCCCCATTTTAGTGAGAGAAACTTCCTTTCTCACACTAAAGTAGCCATGAACATCAAGAAGAGGGTTTGAATGCACTTACATTAGCAAGATGGAATGCAACAAACAAGAGGGATGATCAAGCCCCCAGGATGAAGATCTCATGATAAACTAAACATAAGGACAAAGGAACACACAAGTGTTGAGAGGTATTGAGTGAAGTTTCAATCATCAATCCAACTAGTTGTGAAAAGAGATCTAGGCTAATTGTTTGAAAAAGAAAGAATATGTACTCACTCCAAGGCCACAGAACTAGTTGTCCAAAGGGTGAGAAATCCCAAAAAGTAAGATACATACACTAGTTGGTATGCACTCACAAAAATGCAAAAGTGGCTATGGGGAAAATTCATGCCACTAGTTGGACTTCCCGCTCAACCATGCTAAAGTTATACATGTTCGATAACTTTAACAAGGTGCTGCAAAGCCAAAGAAAATGAAAATGTTGGTTTAAGTTTCATAAAATAAGAAAAATAGGATGGCACCACAGGCATGCAAGTTGTGTTATGCAAGGTGGCTAAATAAGAATTTTATGTGTAAAAATGTTATGTGTAAAAATGTTATGTGTAATATGTTCAAAGGAGTCTTGTTTAGCTTATGCAAGGTTAGTCACTTAGGGAACATTGTGTCTAATGTCTCCAAGAGAGGACCAATCAAAGAATAGTATATTCACAACTTAGGGGATGAGTGTGTTGCATCAAACCACCAAGAGGAATGTAATATACTGAGATAGATCACACTTATGAAGGAAATCATACCCAATGTCATCCACAAAGTGACAAACACATCACGTAAACAACTAGGCTTCGCTAAGAATGCAAATGAAATAATGATAATGTATTCCCCCCACTTTAAAGGAATTGCTACACATCGTTCTGTAAGAAATTACTTGAAAGTAGAGAAGAAGAAGAAAGCAAGAAGGAAAAACAAGACACGAGAGCCAACCTAGAAAGCTCTATGCCAAGTCATATTTTTTGAAGTTAAGTTGTGCCATGTCAAGGAGAAAGGAAAAGCAAAGAAAGAAGGGTATTTCCCCCTAGAAAAGAAAGCACACAAAACACATAACAAATCTATGGATTTTGGGTCAGTATGTTCATTACTATAGTGTTTTGATTTAAAGAGCTCGGAACTATCATCATTCCCCAAAGCACATAGAACTAGAAGAATGACACAAAGAGAGCGAAAGCAAAGGAAAAACAAAGTCCATTTTGAGTCAACATGGAAGAGACATTGCAATCTCGATGCCTTGCATTATCCCCAAAAGGAAAACACAAATGAAAAGATGAAAAAGCTTTTGGGTCAACATGAAGGAGACATTTCGGTCTTAATGTCTTACGTCATCCCCAAAAGGAAAAACACAAGAAAATTCAAAGGAAAAAGGAAAAGAAAAAGGAAAGGGTTTTGGGTCAACATGGAAGAGACATAGGGTGTCTCAATGCTTTGCATCATCCCCAAAAGGAAAACACAAAACAAAATTGAAAAGTGCAAGCACGACAAATAGAAGAATAAAGAGACACATAGAAGAAGTGTAGAAAGAGAAGGAAACATCAAACGCATGATACAAGGGAACACAATATGCACATAAAAAGAAAGAAGAAAAAGTTAAAAGACAAGCTAGGCAAAGGAAAATCGCTCATCTAACAAGTCATCCGCCTCCCAATTATTTTTAGTACAATGCAAAGGAGGTTCATTGTCCAAAGGAGGAATCACAAGTGCTGAATTAGGGGTTGTACTAGGTTCTTCACTTGGTGGAGAGGATGTATCAATTTAAGCTCATTGTAGACAAAAATAAAGAGTTTAAACCCTTGTGTATTTCTTCATCTATTTTAGCAATCGTCTCACCATCATCATCATCTTCAAGATTAATAACAATGGGAGGACAAATGGTGATGTCTAAGGATGGATGTATCAAAAGTGTTGGTTTTTGAATATGTTCATTTTATTGTGATGGTGGTATAGTACTATCATGTGGTTGGTCAGGAAGATGATCATCTATTACATTTTTCAAGGGTATAGGTTGATTTTCTTTATTGTCTGTGAGGCAAGATTGACAAGTAAGGAGACGATGATGATGTCTTCGTTCCCTAGCACCATGGTTACATTTAATTATGTTTTGCAATTGTTGAGGTGTAAGAGTAGATTGAGTCGGTATAGGTTTTTCTACTTCCGAAGGGGGAAGAATAGAAGAAACCAAAGAAGAGGGATCAACCACTTTCTCTTTTTCTTTATATACTTGTTTGGTTCAAGGAGGCTTAGTAGGATTTTTGTTAGGTTCCCTTTGTCATTTGAACGATGGTGGGGAAGGGTCTAGAGGAATTTTTTTTGAAGTTGTATTGGTTTGTTGGATGTCTTGCTTAGGTGTAATCATGGTTTCATCTAAGACAAGAGGAGTGGAAGTGGAAGAAGATGTATTACGAAGAGATAATTCAACAATCTTTTTAGCTTTAAACTTTTGATAGATGATTTAAAAGAAGTCATTTCGAGAAGTGATAGGCTCAATGGGTGTAGGCCAAAAGAACTCTAATGAAAAGTTACCTTTGGAAGATAAAGGATTAAAGCCACTACGATGTATGGTGACTACCTCATTTCCATGTGGAAACTTTAAGCACTTGTGAATGATTGATGGGACCTCTTTCATTGAGTGAAGCCATGGAAGGACTAACCACAAACGAAATTGGTCATATTGTGGAATAATAGAAAATGTTACCTCCAAAGTCTTAGGTCCTATGTGTAAAGGAAGTACGATCGATCCAATTATAGGGAATGCAAAGCCATGATGTGTTTTGATCCATGTCGTCGGTGGATTATAGTTATCTTGATATAGATCATGTAATACAAGAAATTAATCTGTGATCACATTCTCACAACAAGTGGGATCTATTAATATCCCATTAGTAGGTTTATCATAGATTATGTTGGCTATGTAGAGAGGACCATCAGGAAGTTTTTGTAGTATGTCTTTAGTAGAAAAAGTAATATCAAGAGATTGAGTGGTTTCTCCCTTGTGAGGGATAACGTCTATCATAGCAATAAGGTCATCCATAAGAATATCTTGGGGAACAGGAAGAGATGTTTTTAATTGCTCAATGTGTGTATCAACAATCATTACATCAGGCTTGGAAGGTTCACCAACTTTAACAAACGAGGTAGTATGTTTAGGAATAGGGTTGGTGAAAAATTGGAGATTTTGGTTAGGGGGTGCAATGGACTTATTTCCTTGATCATTAACACCTATAATGGTCAATTCACCTGAATCAATGAGGTATTAAACTAGATGTTTAAGATGTTTGCAATGTTCAATTTTGTGGCCATTTTGACGATGAAAATGACAATAATCGTTAGGATTGAAGGTAGGAGGTAGGGGTTGATTAGGATCAAGTGGTCGAACAGACCTGGTAAGGTAAGCATGTGTTTTTGGATGAGTTGGTTCATTGTTTGATGGAGGGTTTCAGGTAAAGGGGTGAAATGTCTATTTGGATCACATAATGATAAGGCATGACTATTTTAGAAGTGGCCATTGAGTTTTGAACTTGTGAAGTTGGTTGTGGTTGGGTTTAGGTTTGTGGAAATTTTGTGTGTTGTTGTGGTTTGGATTGTTATGTTCAGGTTTGTCAACTCAGTTAGAGGTGGATTTTGACTCACAACTTGAAACTAAATTTTGATAATGACATAAGGTTGTGCACAAGTGCATGAATGAAGGTAATTTCATCGTCATAAGCTTATCTTGAGGGTTAATGTGAAAATTCTCAATAAACATCTTCTGCAGATGTGCATCTGGAATTTGGACATCAACTTGAGTGTACAAGGACTAGTAACAAGAGATAAAATTAGTTACTTTTTCATCAGGGTTTTGTCTACATTGCATAAGGTTAGTCATTGTCTTTTTAGGTGTCATGTGCCCTTGAAAGTGATTAATGAAAGCTTCTTCCAATTTATTAAATGAATGGATGGAATAATTAGGAAAGTTGGAAAACCGTTCCAAAGCAATATCCTTCAAGGTCCTTGGAAAGAGTTTTTCTAAAAGTTTATCATCAAGGAAAAAGTCACAACACAAGGCAATAAAAGCATTGGCATGTTTGATAGGATCTCCTTTTCCTCCATATTTCGTGAATCTCAGCATTTCTATCACTTGTGGCATCGGGGTACGTAAGATTTCTACTGATAAGGGGCTGCTACAAACAAGATATGTGGGTGGAGTGGCTTGAGCTTGAGTAATGGTGGCAAGTTGGTATTGCATGGATGAAACAATGTTAAGGAGTTGTGTCATACAGGGATCAGGATAATGGGGTTGAGGTGGAAGGGAAAATGGTGATGGAGTGTAGGTGATGTTAGGAGAAGTGGAAGGAATAGTGAGGGGTGTGAAAGTGGTGGAAGGAGGTTGTGATGTCACAATGGAAGTAGGAATGCTAGAGGAAATTAGGAAAGAAGTAGCTACATAGTTGGAGTGATGTAAAGTTGTATGGACTTGTGGGTTGGTATAAGTTGGAATGGAAGCTATAGTTGAAGGGGGAGGAACTTGAGATGTTCCTTGGGTGACAGGAATGTTGATGGAGTATTGGAAGAGACATGTTTATTGTAAATTTCAGCTTTTTTTTTTAGCACTTGCAATCCATCATCACTTTCAATTAAGTGATGAAGGTTCTCAATAGCGGGTATAGCAATGGTGGAAATGTTTTCAAGTGAAAAATCTTGTTGTAAATGTGCAAAATCCTCATGAATGTTAATAACCTTTTCTTGTGGGAGGGATTTGTTTTGATTGTCAACATGCAGAGGATGTAAAGGGGAACGCATGGAAGTGGTATTGTCAGAGCCTAATGCACCATTGTCCATACCAGGAGTAGGAGCTCATGAGATCCCAAGGTCCACAACAAAATTTCTATCATGGGATGCCATGAGTCTAGAACTTCTTCTCACTAAAGTATTATCAACGGGGCACCAAACACTCATGAAAGTACCACAAAGGAAGTGTGGATGGAAATGCAAGCTAATCTAAGAATGTAAAATGCTAATAATAGAAAATTTGCTAACTATAATAGAAGTGCAAAGACAGAAAACAAAAAGGTAGAAAAATGCTAGAAACAATGCAAGATTGTTGTCTAAAATGTGCAGAGGGACTGATTCTCCCTGGGTGGCGAATGAGTCCCACGATGCAATTTTTTTGTATTTTTCAGAATGTTAAGAATGATTTAAATGCTTTTCAGAATGAAAATGCAGACACATAATGCAAAGTTTCAGCTTTTTTCAATGAAATTGAATGCAAGAATGAAAACTAAATGAGTTTTTCACTAATGCAAAAATGAAAGATCCTAGAATGCAATAACCAATCCAATGTCCTAATTCAATGTCAATGAAAATGTAAACTAGGATGAAAGATATGTATACAATCAAAATTTTAAAAAATTTCAAGAGTCGGGTCCACCAAAATGTGACATAGATTTTGGGAACCTAAAAATGCTTGGCTCTCTTCCTAGGGTTTTTCACCTAGAAAGAGAGAGATTTGGGCTCCTAAAATACTTACGTCCATTCAAACTAGGATGTATGTAGTATGATGCTATATAAATGAACTAATATAAGTGCAATTGACTAATTAAAATGATCCAGAATGGATGCAAAGATGCAATTTACATCATGTTTGAAAACACAGTGTGATATGCAAACAACTATGAAATATGAAGAAATTGAAAAAAATATGCAGAACAGAAGGTACAAGGTCAAATCTGAGTGCACCTAGATGATGTGTGAGCTTTCTAGAATTTCTCGAATACTAATCAAAATTTCTACTTTTTCATAGTGGGACTCATTCGCCAAGGGTGGCAAATCAGTCCTCCAACTATTGAAAATGTGTCGAGAGTTGATTTCTGGCAACCAAGGGTTGATTTCTGACAAAATGCAGATTTCTAGATTTCAAGTGGGACTCATTTTCCAAGGGTGTTGAATCAGTCCTCCCCAAGATTTTTGAAAATTCAAGAGTCAACACTACTACTCCAAATCCTACAAAGTCTGAATGTTGGATTATCGGGGTCAACTCTACAAAAAATGGGTTGAAAATGCTCAAAATGCATGAATAGATGATGAATTGATTTGAAGAGCCTAATTGACTTGAATTCCACTTTTCAACACATTTAAAACTATTAAATCTACAAAACAAAGCTGCAAATACACATGCACAAAGGGGAAAAATGTTGGTGGGGTTAGTGAATAGGGGTCTACCTTCGTCAAACCCTACTTTGGTAATCAAACCCAATAGAAATGAATGATATGTACAAGGAATGATAAATGAATAACATGAAGTATTACAAACTTACCACATCCTTGAATATGCAAATCTAAAGGGATGTCAATGGCTGCTCCAAAGTGCTTGAAAGTGCTTGAGTTGATGATGCAAGATGCTTGATTACTTGAATATGTTAGGATATCAAATACTTGAATGGGGAGATTGAATTCTTGAATGAATGGGGGTTAAAATGAGGTGAAAATAACTTATTTATACAAATCTTGTGCCTTAGTATGCGTTCATACCTCATCATAGGCCGACATGAAGTGAATTTGAGTAAAATCCTGAAAGAAATTTTGAAAACTTTTGAATTTGGGGCCAAGGGGAACTCATTCGCCACCCTTGGCGAATGAGTCCCACCTAAGACCCACAATAAAGTGTCGGAAATAAAGTTGTGTTTAATGTTATTTTTTGGGATAGGACCCAAAAAAACACTTAATATAAGCATATGAGGGCATAAAGAGATAAAATAAAGCTTGAGAAAGGTGTGAATATTGAAAATATGCCTAGAAAAGTGTGAAATCTTGTTACAAGACTTTACAACACTTCAAAATAGGACTTTTTAATGAATGAAAAGATGGTTTTTAGGTGAATTTCATTAAATAGATTCTAGAAGAATGTATAAATTTCTTACAACACCTTCATAAGACGTCATTCTTTGAATTTTAGCACCAAAATAAGCATGTCCAAGCCAAGATATATCATAAAATCAAAGCAACATCACTCCAACACTATGAAACAAGACCTAAAATACCATGAAGATGACAAGGGACTATTTTTCGACAGCACACTATGACCCTCATAATACCCTTCCATAATAAAATTGATCAAATTGGTACTCTGGAAGTGTCGAATCGAGTGCTGACAGGCAAAAAACTGAAAGTTCTTTGATTCGCACAAAAATTGGCATGAAAGAATGGAATGGTACCTCATGGACCACTACAAAAATATTTTACACCAATCCTCCAAAATCATGAGATATTAAACTTTTTGTAAATTGCTGACAATTTTTTTTAACAAACTTATGACATTAAAGTCTCCCAAACTAAAAAATATATGACTTTAATTATTTTTACATATTTCACATGCCACCTCCATAAATTCCCCTACCAAAGTATTCTACTCCAATTCTTATGAGTTTTCCAAAAATAATTTTTGAAAACAGCTTGCAAACTTTAAAATGATGATTTGATAAAAATCAACTTTATGCAAATTTGATCACACCAAGAGCTTTCCAAAGCCAAGAGATGTCAAATGAACAATACACCAAAATTGAATTCAAACCTAAAGCTTTTTTTTTGTTGATACTGATTTCCAATCTGCCCAGATGCTCCTACATCAAACATATCGGGTAGGAAAAATTTTGTGAGTAAAACTCACAAAATGGAGTGGAGTAGTAGGACTACTCTTTCAAGTTGTAGACAACCTATAGAAAACTCCATCACTAATTTAGAAAAAAGGAATTTCTTCCTCTGCCTCTTCCAGCACTTAGCTAGGATTCTTTTCATCCTCCTCCACCAAGTGTGCACTCTATTCATCCTTCTTCTCGAAGACTACTATCTACCATAGACCATCGTTCTTCACCATATCTCTTCATCCTTTCCATCTTTCTTTGTTGAATCCAACCCACTACAAACTGACCACCTCCACCAAGTTCCTCCTGCACCATCATCTACAACTTCTATATACAAATTTGTAACAATCACATACCCATTTTCAAATGCAACTTTATCTTCTACTACTACAATCTCTTCCTCGGAGGGTAAGTTCATTCAATATTTTTAAATTTAAAACTAGAAATTACCTTCTTTGTTGCCCCAACATCATTTTCTTCATCCTAAAAACCTTTCATGTATCCATCTTCATAAGGCTATTTGAATTTCTCCCATGTAGTCATGTCCTCCAAAGCACCATTGTTTGTTACATCTCCTTCTTTATTGTTTGTACTGAAGATAACTTCACCCAACATTTTCCTCTCAAATAACTTATCTATCATCCTCTTCCTCACTAACCCACTTGTCAAATTTAGGATCATCCATGTTCACATTTTCTAATTGCAAACCCTCTTCATACACTTCACACAATTCACTCCATTTACATGTTATCTCTGCAACTTATACCTTATAATCTTCTTAACTTTTGTGGGCTACCCCCACATATTCTTTCTTACATTCAACCCCTACCAAAGGGTTTCAACACTCTTTCTTTTTTCTCTTCTTTTCACTTTCCTCTTCTAAGAGAACATTAAATTCTTCTCATATCTCTCTTCTCACATTCTCATTTCCTCTTTAAACTTCTTTTCTAATATATTCACTTCAACCTAAAGCTTTTCAAACTCTTCACAATGTTTCATATTTTCCACTTCTTCCCAATATTGTTCCTAGATTAAAATTTGTACGATCCTCCTAATGACCCATCTCATCCTCTCAAGTATAGACTATCTCACGCTCGGTGATATGTCTACACACTCTAACCCTCTAACTTCATTCTCCACCAATAGGTCTTAACATAGATTGCCTCACATTCAGTGCTCTACCTATGCACTCAAAACCTCTAGCTTTGATACCACTAATGCAAACAAAAACCACCCCAAGCCACAACTCACAAAACAACAGAGATTAAACAAAGAGAGAATCCATTTCAAATTAAATCTAAAACTTCTTTCATTCAAATTTATACAAATAAAATTTTCTGAATACATTTTTGAAATCAAATTTCCATAAATGTTCTCCCTACATAGCTTCTTCTTGCTGCTCCAAAGCTCTCTTTACTATTGTTCAAACTTTCACACAACTACAAAATCTCTACACCTCTCACACACTAGTGCCTTGTATTTCCTTCACTGGTGTTTCTCAAACCTACAACCAAAACCCCCAATGAATACCTCTACAGAGGTATTTTTCTTCTTCCTCCTCCCAAACTTCTTCCCACATTTTTCTTCAAAAACCCCCAAAAAATGCATTGAAAATAATCAATTATTGCCTCAGAATGGGTTCCCCACTCTCTCCAAGAATATCTATCCATAGGGTGATCCCACAATAGTGGTTTACAATTTTTGGTCAAACTGGACACTGAAATATTTTTTTTTAAATCTTCACTTTCGAGCACCTATAGCGGCTAAACCATAATGAATTTGAAGATGATGCAAACTAGATTTTCGTGAAATTTTGTCTATAGATTCTAAATATATTTTTTTCAAACTTTTTGGAATTAGATTGCAGTTCTTTTTCCATCTCCCTCAAAAACTAGTTTTTTCAAAAAACAACATTTTGAAAAAGTGACGCTCACCGTATAACGCATAACTTTTTTCCCATGAAGGATAAAATTCTAATTATTCCGAATTTAGATTTGTAACTCTGATATATAGTGCTTCCACTTGGTTAGGTAGTTTTTTATTGAATATTTTTTCTTTAATCAAGTTTTGAATTCAAACCAATTATAATTCAGACATAGCGCAACTGTATAATGCGTAACTTTGTTTGTATGTATCAAAATTCAATGGTTTTTTTTTTTTGGATCAAGGACTTCAATATCTGGTGCACTAATATTTTAATTATTTTTTTAATAATTTTCTATTTTTCCACATGTGTAGAACAGAGAGCTTGATTTTCAGTGAAAAACTTACATTCACGAGAAATAAAAAATAAATATAATAATTAAATTAATTTATTTAAAATTATAATTTTTGGGAAGCTTATAATAAGGAATACATACTTACAAAAATAAATTTTAAATGAATTCATTTGATCTCCCAAAAGCTAAATCAAAAGTGTTTTTTTATCAGCATTTTGATAGGTGTAAAGGATACTCTATTATAGGTATGGTTTAAAACTAGTGTGGTTCTATCCAAGGGGGTTTGATTTAAGGTAGTTTTATTAAACCCTCTTCAATTGGAATTCTTTAAATGGAACCTTTTAAGGCTTAAATAATTATATTTTCTAAAAATATGTGATTTCAGCAAAAATCAGTTCCTCCCAAAAATTGTAAACCAGCTTTGTGGGATCACCCCATATTCTAAGTTTATGCAGCATTAAATGAGACATTTTAAGCCTCCATTAACTCCTACAAGTGTTGTCTTTACTCCCAGAGGCGTTTTTCTCAATTTTAGGCATTTTAAAATATCTAAAATCTTGATTTTTTGTCTCTTTTATGCTCCAAATTCCCCCCATAATATTTATGCAATAGATAAATGTTTAATTAAGGAATACAAACAGATATTTAATTTCCATGACCCTTATAATACCCTTCCACAACAAAATTGATCAAATTGGTACTCTAGAAGTGTCGAATCAAGTGTTGATAGGTGAAAAAAAGAAAAGTTCTCTAATTCCCACAAAAAATGGAATTCAAGCATGGAATAGTGCCCCATGGATTTTTGCGAAAGGATTTCACAACAATCCTCCAAAATCATGAGATATTAAACTTTTCGTAAATTGTTGACAATTTTTTTAACAAACTTTCAACATTAATGTCTCCCAAACTAAAAAATATATTATTTTAATTCTTTTTGCATATTTCACATGCCACCTCCATAAATTCCCTTACCAAAGTATTCTACTCCAATCCTTACGATTTTTCCAAAAATAATTTTTGAAAACAACTTATAGGGCCTTAAAATGATGATTTGATAAAAATTGACTTTATGCAAATTTGAACACACCAAGAGTTTTCCAAAGCCAAGAGATGTCAATTGAACCACAAAATACACCAAAATTGAATTCAAACTTGAAGCTTATTCTTGGTTGATGTTGATTTCCAATCTTCCCAGATGATCCTAAATCAAACACGTTGGGTAGGAAATATTTTGTGAGTAGAACTCACAAAATAGAGTGGAGTAGTAGGACTACTCTTTCAAGTTGTGGACAACCTAAAGTAAACTCCATCATTGATTTAGACAAAAGGAATTTCTTCCTCCACCTCTTCTAGCACTCAGTTGGGGTTATTATCATCCTCCTCCACCAAGTGTGCACTCTATTCATCCTTCTTCTCATGGATTCACATCCACCATAGACCATCATTATTTGCCATATCTCATCTTCCTTTCTATCTTTCTTCATGGGATCCAACCCACTACAAACCAACCACCTCCGCCAAGTTCCTCTTGCACCATTATCTACAACCTCTATATACAAATATGCAACATTCGCATACCAATTTTCAACTACAAATTTATCTTCTACTACTACAATCTCTTCCTTAGAGGGTAAACAATCAATATTATTAAATTTAAAACCAAAAATTACCTTCTTTGCTGCCACAACATCATTTTCTTCATCCTCAAAACTTTTCATGTATGCATCTTCATAAGGTTGTTTGAGTTTCTCCCATGTAGTCATGTCCTCCAAAGGACCATTGTTTGTAGCATCTCCTTCTTTATTGTTTGCACTGAAGATAACTTCATGCAACATTTTCCTCTCAAATAACCTATCTATCATCCTCATTTCTTCTTTCAACAAGAGATCATCATCTTCCTCACCAACCCACTTGTCAAATTTAGGACCATCTATGTTCACATTTTCTGATTGCAAACCCTCTTGATCTTCTTCACACAATGCACTCCATTCACAATTTCTCAATACATTTTTTAAATCAAATCTCCATAAATGTTCTCCCTGTAGCTTCTTCTTGCTACTCTAAAGCTCTCTTTATTGTTGTTCAGACTTTCACACAACTACAAAATCTTTGCACATCTCACACACTGGTGCCTTGTCTTTCCTTCACTAGTGTTTCTCAAACCTACAACCAAAATCCCCAATGAATACCTCTATAGAGGTATTTTTCTCCTTCCTCCTCCTCCTAAACTTCTTCCCAAGTTTTTCTTCAAAAACCCCTGAAAAATGCATTGAAAATGATCAATTATTGCCTCAGAATGGGGGCCCCACTCTCCCCAAGAGTAGCTATCCATATTCTAAGTTTATACAGCATTAAATGAGACATTTTAAGCCTCCATTAACTCCTATAGGTGTTGTCTTTATTCCTTGAGGCGTTTTTCTCTATTGTGGGCATTTTAAGATATCTAAAATCTTGTTTTTTTGTCTCTTTTATGCTCCAAATGCCTCCCACATTATTTATGCAATAGATAAATAGTTAATGAAAGAATAAAAACTAATATTTTATTTTCAAGACCCTCATAATACCCTTCCACAATAAAATTGATCAAATTGATACTCTGGAAGTGCCGAATCAGGTGCTGACAGGCAAAAAAAATGAAAGTTATTTGTATCACACAAAAATTGGCATGCAAGCATGGAATAGTACCCCATGGACCATTGCAAAAGTATTTTACACCAATCCTCCAAAATCATGAGATATTAAACTTTTCGTAAATTACTGACATTTTTTTTAACAAACTTTTGACATTAAATTCTCTCAAACTAAAAAATGTAATACTTTAATTCTTTTTGCATATTTCACATACCACCTCCATAAATAACCCTACCAGAGTATTCTACTCCAATCCTTGCGAGTTTTCCAAAAATAATTTTTGAAAACGGCTTGCAGAGCCTTAAAATGACGATTTGATAAAAATTGACTTTATGCAAATTTGAATACACCAAGAGCTTTCCAAAGCCTAGAGATGTCAAATGAACCCCAAAACACACCAAAATTTAATTCAAACTTGAATCTTGTTTTTGGTTGATGTTCATTTCCAATCTGCCCGGATGCTCCTGCATTAGACACACTAGGTAGAAAAAAAATTGAGTAGAACTCACAAAACGGAGTGGAGTAGTAGGACTACTCTTTTAGGTTGTGGAAAACTTGCAGAAAAATCCATCACTAATTTAGACAAAATTAATTTCTTCCTTCGCCTCTTCCAACACTTAGCTAGGATTCTTGTCGCCCTCCTCCATCAAGTGTGCACTATATTCATCCTTCTTCTCATAGACTCACATGCACCATAGACCATCATTCTTTTCCATATCTCTTCTTCCTTTCTATATTTCTTCATGAGATCCAACCCACTACAAACTGACCACCTCCACTAAGTTCCTCCTGCACCATCATCTACAACCTCTATATACAAATATATAACATTTGCATACCCATTTTCAACTGCAACTTTATCTTCTACTACTACAATCTCTTCCTTAGAGCATAAATAATGAATATTTTCAAATTTAAAACCAAAAGTTACCTTCTTTGCTGCCCCAACACCATTTTCTTCATCCTCAAAACCTTTCATATATGCATCTTCATAAAGTTGTTCAAATTTCTCCCATGTAGTCATGTCCTCCAAAGGACCATTGTTTGTTGCATCTCCCTTACTGTTTGCACTGAAGATAAATTCATCCAACATTTTCCTCTCAAATAACCTATCTATCATCCTTATTTCTTATTTCAATAAGAGATCATCCTCTTCCTCACCAACCCACTTGTCAAATTTAGGACCATCCATGTTCACATTTTCTAATTGCAAACCCTCTTCATCCATTTCACACAATGCACTCCATTCACATTTTATCTCTACAACTTGTACCTTATCTTCGTCACTTGTGTGGGCTACCCCCACATATTTTTTCTTACATTCAACCCCTACCAAAGGGCTACAAAACTCTTTCTTTTTTCTCTTCTTTTCATTGTCCTCTTCTAAGAGAACATTCTTCTTCTCATATCTCTCTTCCCACATTCTCATTTCCTCTTTAAAATTCTTTTCTAATATATTCAATTTAGCCTGGAGCTTTTCAAACTCTTCACAATGTTTCATATTTTCCACTTTTTCCCAATATTTTTCTCAAAGCAAAATTCATATGAGCCTCCTCATGACCCATCTCATCCTCTCAGGTATAGACTATCTCACACTCGGCAATTTGTCTACACACTCTAACCCTCTAACTTCATTCTCCACCCGCAAGTCCTGACATAGACTACCTCACATTTGGTGCTCTACCTATGCACTCAGAAGCTCTAGCTTTGATACCACTAATGCAAAAAAAAACCACCCCAAGCCACAACTCACAAAACAATAGAGATTAAACAAAAAGAGAATCCATTTCAATTCAAATCTAAAGCTTCTTTCATTCAAATTTATACAAATACAAATTTCTCAATACATTTTTGAAACCAAATCTCCATAAATGTTCTCCCTGTAGCTTCTTGTTGTTGCTCCAAAGCTCTTTTTATTGTTCTTTAGACTTTCACACAACTACAAATATTTGCACCTCTCACACACTAGTTCCTTCTCTTTCCTTCACTAGTGTTGCTCAAACCTGCAACCAAGACCCCCAATGAATACCTCTATAGAGGTATTTTTCTCCTTCCTCCTCCCAAACTTTTTCTCACATTTTCCTTCAAAAACCCCTAAAAAAGGCATTGAAAATGATCAATTATTGCCTTAGAATGGGTGCCCCACTCTCCCCAAGCATACCTATCCATATTCTAAGTTTATGCAGCATTAAATGAGATATTTTAAGCCTCTATTAACTCCTACAGGTGCTTTCTTTACTCCCAAAGGTGTTTTTCTCTATTCTGGACATTTTAAAATATCTAAAATCTTGATTTTTTGTCTCTTTTATCTTCCAAATGCCTCGCACATTATTTATGCAATAGATAAATAGTTAATGAAGGAATAAAAATTGATATGAATAATTTTCATGAGCCTCATAATACCATTCCAAAATAAAATTGATCAAATTAGTACTCTGAAAGTGTCGAATCGAGTGCTGACAGATGAAAAAAATTAAATTTCTCTGATTTGCACAAAAAATTGGTGTGCAAGCATGGAATAGTACCCCATGGACCGCTGTAAAATTATTTTACACCAATCCTCCAAAATCATGAGATATCAAACATTTCATAAATTGCTAACAATTTTTTTTAACAAAATTTCCGCATTAAAGTATCTCAAATTGAAAAATGTATGACTTTATTTATTTTTGCATATTTCACATGCCACCTCCATAAATTCCCCTACCAAAGTATTCTACTCCAATCCTTACAAGTTTTCCAAAAATATTTTTTAAAAACTGCTTGCAGAGCCTTAAAATGATGATTTGATAAAAATTGACTTTATGCAAATTTGAAGACACGACGAGCTTTCCAAAGCCAAGAGATGTCAAATGAACCCCAAAACACACCAAAATTGAATTCAAACCTGAAGCTTTTTTTTGGTTAATGTTGATTGCCAATCTGCTCGGATGTTGCTGCATCAAAAATATACTAAATCATGGATGCAACTAAGTTACCATGGAAGTCATTAATGGATGCTTTAAGATAATAATGAATGTAACTTAATCTAAAATTCCTTTAAAACATAAAACATGAATGCAAGATGAGAATTTTTTTCAACAGCGTAAGTTTGCTCTGAAAAGGTGGATCCATATTCAACAGATGCAAGATCTATTTATAAAATAGGCAAAATGAAACTGATGGTCAAGATTGAAAGAATCAATCAATGGTCAAGATGGAAGGAAAATGGAGGCATGGATCATGGATTCCCATCAAGGGTTGAAAATTCAAGTTGATATTTAATCAAGGCTTGCAATCATGCAAAGAAGCACACTTTCAAAACTACTCAAGAAGTTGTTGAAAGTTTGTTACAAGGAAGAATATTCCTTTTCTCAAATGAGTGAAGAGTAAATGAATATTCCATGAGAATATTCTCTTTTTGGAGGAATTTGAAAAGGAGGAATATTCTCAAGGAATATTCCCTTACAAGTGGGAGAGTTAGAATTAATTAGTAATTTGATAATTAAAACAATATTTCAATTATGCAAATTAGGAGAATTTAGGACATTCATTAAATAATTAACTTATTTAATGAAAAGGGGTAAAAATGACATTTAATTAAATAATTAAAATTATTTAATTACATGAGAGGAATTAGGGTGTTAAATTAAATGTTTTGATTGATCCAATTTAACAAGACAAAAGTTTAGCATGAAAGGGGTAGGAATTAACCTCATTAGATTAATCAGGTTAACAGTTGAAAATGACATAATTGATTAAATAGCTAGGTTAATCAATTAATTTAAAAGAGGATGGATTTTAGGATGAAACGGTGTTATTATATCAAATTCGAGTGTGTGATATCATTCAAGACATTTTTAAGTGTCTACAGGAGCTACACCCTAAGGCTCAAGAAAAAAAGAAACAAACCAACGAATCTTCAAGAACAAAAGAAAATATACTTGAGAGAATGAAAAAGGAGGAGAATACAAAGTAAGATCATAAAAATTAAGGAAATTAACTTCATACTTACATCACCTAGTTGGACCTATTGACTTAGTTACACCTATCCCCATGTTACAATCCCTTGTAGGTAGGGTAATCAAAGAAACATTAAAAATATATCACAACATTAGTGATGAGGTAAGTTTAGAAATAGAAATGAAAACCAAAATAGATGAAGATATGTTAATGTGGGAGGAGTATATTCTATTTTTGTAGAGAATGAGGGTCACTCCCTCAACCAAAATAGATGAAGATATGTTAATGTGGGAGGAGTATATTCTATTTTTGTAGAGAATGAGGGTCACTCCCTCTATCCAACAAGGTATCTAGGCATCAATCAAATCATTGAAAGAAAGGGGGATTGTTTGAAAAAATGTTTTGGTGGAAATTTATGGAAAATTTGGTAGCATAGGCAAGGAAATTAGATGTTTAGAAAAATGCCTCAAATAAATGTGGTCTCATGGTGATGCACATCACCATAAGACCACATTTCTTTGAGGCATTTTTTCAAACAGTTGATTGCCTTGTCTATGATGTTTGATAAAATGCTTTGGTATACATGCATAGAAAATTTGGTAGCATAGACAAAGAAATCAGTTGTTTGAAAAAATGCACATCACCATAAGACCAAATTTCTTTGAGGAATTTTTTCAAACAACTAATTACCTTGTCTATGTTGTTTGATAAAATGATTTGGTAGACATGTATTGAAAAATTGGTAGCATAGACAAGGCAATCAGCTACTTGATAGAGCTATTTGAAAAAATGCCTCAACAAGATATGACCTTGTGGACTAGAATGATTGCAGGATATGCACAAAATGGATTTGTTGAAAAGGCTTTAGAAAATTTTAAGAAAATGCAATTTCTAGGTGTAAAGCCAAATTCCACTACATTTTCCAACATCCCCCATGCCTATACCAAAATGAAAGCTTTGGAAAGGGGTATGCACATCCATAGAAAAGGATTGAGAAATGGTGTATTAGATTACATACTTATAACTACTCTCATATATATGTGTATACAAAATGTGGAAGCATAGAAAAGGTACGTCAATTGTTTAACAAAATGCCTCAAAGAGATGTGGTTTAAAAATGTAATTGGAAAGTGAAAAGAATTTTGTAGTTTACAATATGCCAAGAGGGGATAAGGTTATAATGACAAAAAAATAGTGATCAACATGGAATATACATAATAACAAAATCAAATCAATCCAATATAGAGTTTAAGGAAAATGTAAAGAAAATGTGTAAAGACTTCACATACCTAAAAACTGGAGATTTGAATGGAGGAGTTCTACCCAATTATGTAGCCTTTGTTTCTTCTTGCATCAAACTCTTCAACAATTTTAGCTTTTCACAAGCTTCTTTCCTTTTCAATGTTCAATTGTGTATCACTCTTGAATGAAATTGAGACTTGAATTGATATATATCAAATTCAAAGTGAAAACTATGTTATTTCATGCAAAGGTGGTAGAATGTGAAAACTTTGCATGCACACTTCACAAAAGCATCAAAAAGCTTCTTTTTATCAAAACACATGTATAACCAAAAGAATATAGAGAATGTGGGCTTGGAGATCATAGGTGTGTTGACTTTTTTACCATTTTTAGAGCAAGCCAAAATGCAACGCTAGTGCGTTTTTCCTTGCTATACAAATGGCTACATCTCAACTTCTTCAAAATGAACTCGTGTTATGAAAATGTTGATTTTTTATAGGTTTCTTCTCTCTCTACCCTTATCCATCCATCCCCCCTTAGCCATCTAGGTATCTCACTTAACCCTAAACACTCAATCCTAGACACTATGCCTTAAACCCTAATCCCTCAACCCTATACTACAAAAACCCTTAATACATCGATCTTTAAACCATAAACCCTAATCTTTCTCTCTCCATCTCTCTGAAGTCTCTCCCTCCCACCTCCTCTCCCCTCTGAGGTCTCTCTCTCACTCCCTCTATCTCTCTCCAATCCCTCTATCTCCCACTCCCTGTCTCTCCCTCACTCTCAACTATCCCTCCCACCCTACCTAGATAAGTCCCTCTCACTCCAACCCCTCTCTCTCTCTCTCTCTCTCTCTCTCTCTCTCTCTCTCTCTCTCTCTCTCTCTCTCTCTCTCTCTCTCTCTCTCTCTCTCTCTCTCTCTCTCTCTCTCTCTCTCTCTCTCTCTCATCCCTCCCTCTCTACTCTAATCCCTCAACACTATACCCTCAACCCTTAAACCCTCAACCCTCAACCCTTAAACCCTAAACCCTAATCCATCAACCCTATACCATCTTGACCCAATAAAATAAACCCTCAACCCTATAGGTCCTAAACCCTCTACCCTATACATTGGATCCTCAACCCTCATCTCTCTATGTCCTTCCCTCCTGTTCTCTCCTCTCTATCTCATTTCTCCCTCCATATCTCTCTTGTCCCTCTATCTCCCACTCCCTCTCTCTACCACTCCCTCTCTCCCATCTCTCTCAGTTATCTCCCTCCACTGCCCCTCTCTCTCTCTCTCTCTCTCTCTCTCTCTCTCTCTCTCTCTCTCTCTCTCTCTCTCTCTCTCTCTCTCTCCTCTCTCTCTCTCCCCCACTCCCTCTCTCTCCCTCTTTGTCCTCCCCTCTTCCTTATATCTCACAAGTCTCCCTCCATCTCTCCCTCCCTCTCTACCCTAATCCCTCAACCCTTAAACTGTTAAAACCCTAAACCCATAAACCCTAATCCCTCTACCCTCTACCCTCTACCCTCTTTGTGGGTATGTGCAGGATCATCATGGAAAAAATAGGCCCTTAAGTGGCAAAAAATTCAGAAAAATCAAAGTTAAGCAACTTGACGTAAAAATTTGAATAAGTTATCTATATTATTTCACAAATATGTAAGAATATAATTTGTAGCAAATTGAATGTAGTTTCTAAGTGCGGTTTTTTTTTAAATCTATTTGGTGAAAATTTGAAATTTCAATGTAGTGGTACATAAATTTCAAGGAAAAAATAAGAAGTAGGTGTCTGTATGACCACCCTAATCACAATAAAATGACAATATTTTTTTATAATATTTTAGATATAAGTAGAGGACTCGTGCCCCGATGTGATGCATATTTTTTTGTAATTTTTTCAAGTAAATAATTAATTATGAATTTTGTACAATTTTTTTTAAAATATATAAGCTTCGTGTTTGACCATAGCAATTCAAACTTCTTCGAAATTCAATTTTATTTTTAATCCTATAGTATATGAAGCGCAGATGTGACATGTTTTGGATTCAAAAATGTAATCTGGTTAAGAAATCTATATGTTTTCAATCAACCTATCAATTAGGACTTTAGTCTAATTTGAATAAATGAATAATAATTACTTATTAAATTCAAAGTAAAACATAATTTATATACGATTTGGAAAATGCAGGAATCTCCTTTAAAACCTTTTCGTTTTATCAATTTTGGGTAAAACTTATGGTTGTCAATACATACCCATATTGCCCTTTTTTGGCCCATCCATGATCCTGCACATACCCTTACCCAATACCTAAACCTCAACCCTCTACCCTGTACATTGGATCTTCAATCTACATTTCTCCTTTGTCCCTTCACTCCCCTCTTCTCTCCTCTATCTCACTTTATTATTTCTCTCCCTACCTCTCTACCCTAATCCCTCAACCCCTTGAGTCCTAGGCCCTCAGCCCCTATACATTTGGATCCTAAACCATGCCCTCAACCTTAAACCCCTCAGCCCCTCAACCCTCAACCCTCAACCCTTAAACCCTCTACCCTCAACCCAATACCGTCTACCCTCAACCCTAAACCCTATACCTTCAACCCTTAAAAACTTAAACTCCCTACCCCAATCCCTCAACCCTCAACCCTTAATCCCTTAACCCTAATCCCTCAACCCTTAAACCCTCTACCCTCTAATCTATACATTAAACCCTCAATTATTAACCATTAACCCTTAATCCATCAACCCTCAACTCTTAAACCCTAAACCCTCAACCCTTATACCATCTAACCTATACATTGGACCCTCAACCCTATACCATCTACCCTCTACCCTCAACCCTAAACCCTCAACCCTTAAACCCTCTACCCTCTACCCCAATCCCTCAACCCTATACCCTAACCCCTCAACCCTATACCCTGAGTTCTTAACTCTACGTTATACAATGTATCATCAACCCTCGTCTCTCTCTTTCCTTCCCTCCTCTTCTCTCCTCTCTATCTCAATTCTCCCTACATCTCTCCATCCCTCCATCTATCCCTCTCTACCCTAATCTCTCAAACCCTAAACCATTAAACCCTCAACTATCAACCCTTAATCCCTCAACCCTTGAACCCTAATCCCTCAACCCTCAACCCTCAACCCTCAACCCTCAACCCTCAACCCTCAACCCTTAAACCCTAATCCCTCAACCCTTAAACCCTCAACCCTCTACCTCTACAATGAGCATTAAACCCTAAACCCTCAATTCTCAACTATCTACCCTATACATTCAATCCTCAACCATAATCCCTCAACCCTATATTCTCAACCCTCAACCCTAACCTCATCCCTCAACTCTTAAACCCTTAAACCCTCAACCCTTAAACACTTAAACCCTCAACCCTCTACCCTATACATTAAACCCTCTACCCTATACATTAGAACCTCAACACTAATCCTCAACCCTATGCCCTCAACCCCTATCCCTCTCTCTACCTCCCTAAACCTTTAAACTCTCTACCCTAATCCCTTAAGCCTATACCCTCAACTCTTAAACCCTTAAACCCTCAATCCTCCACCCTCTACCCTCTACCCTCTACCCAATGCTCTAAGCCCTCAACCCTAATCCCTCAAACCTAAGCCCTCAACCCTTAAACCCTCAACCCAATACCCAATACCCTAAACCATCAACCCTAATCCCTCAAACCTAAGCCCTCAACCCTTTAACCCTTAAACCCTCTACCCTAAACCCTCAATCCTCAACCTGTAATCCCTAAACCCTCAACCATTAAACCCTAAAACCTCAACCCTTAATCCCTCAACCCACAAATCTTAAACCCTCAACCCTCAACCACTATACTCTCTACCCTATACATTGGACCCTCAACCCTATACCCTCAAACCTCTACCCTTAACCTTAAACCCTAAACCCTTAAACCCGCTATCCTCTACCCTCAATCCTTATACACTCTACCCTCTACCCTCAACCCAATACCTTCACCCTAAACCCCATACCCTATACCCTATACCCTATACCCTCAACCCTTAAACCCTTAAACTATGTAACCTAATCCCTCAACCCTGAACTATTAATCCATCAACCTCAATCCCTCAACCCTTAAACCATCGACCCTCTACCATATACATTAAACCTTGAATCCTCAATTATCAACCCTCAACCCTTAATCCCTCAACCCTCAACCCTTAAAACCTAAACTCTCAACCCCTATACCCTCTACCCTATACATTGGACCCTCAACCCTCTACCCTCAACCCTAAACCCTTAAACCCTCTACCTTATACCCTCTACCCTCTACCCTAATCCCTCAACCCTATACCCTCAACCCAATACCATAAACCCTCAACCCTATAGGTCCTTAATCCTATACCCTCAATTCTCAACCCTATACATTGGATCCCCAACCCTCATCTCTCTCTATCCTTCCCTACTCTTCTCTCCTTCTCTCTATCTCACTTCTCCTTCCATCTCTCCCTCCCTCCATCCCTTCCTCTCTACCCTAATCCCTCAACCCTTAATCCCTCAACCCTAATCCCTCAACCCTTAAACCCTAATCCCTCAACCCTCAACCCTTAAACCCTCTACCCTCTGCACTATACATTAAACCCTGAACTCTCAATTCTCAATCATCTACCCTATACATTGGATCCTCAACCATAATCCCTCAACCCTATACCCTCAACCCTCAACCCTAATCCCTCAAACCTAGACCCTAAACCTCATCCCTCAACTCTTAAATCCTTAAACCCTCAACCCCTAACCCCTCAACCCTCTACCCTATACATTAAACCCTCTACCCTATACATTGGAACCTCAACCCTAATCCTCAACCCTATACCCTCAACCTTATCCCTCTCTCTATCTATCTATCTCACCTATCTCTCCCTCCCTAAACCTTTAAACTCCCTACCCTAATCCCTCAACCCAATACCCTCAACTCTTAAACCCTTAAAGCCTCAACCCAAAGCCCTAAAACCTAAGCCCTCAACCTTTAAACCCTTAAAACCTCTACCCTCTACCCTCAACCCAACACCCTAATCCCTCAAACCTAAGCCCTCAACCCTTAAACCCTCTACTCTAAACCCTCAACCCTCAACTCATAATCCCTAAACCCTTAATCCCTCAACCCTAATCCCTAAACACTCAACCCTTAAACCCTAAACCCTCAACATGCTTAATCCATCAACCCTCAACCCTATACCCTCTACCATCTACCCTCAACATTAAACCTTCATCCCTCAACCTTTAAACCCTCTACCCTATACCCTCAATACAATACCCTCTACCCTCAACCCTAATCCCTCAACCCTTAAACCCCTAAACCCTCTACCCTAATCCCTTAATCCTCAACCCTCAACCCTCAACTCTTAATCCCTCAACCTTAATCCCTCAACCCTTAAACCTATACCCTCTACCCTCTACCCTCAATTCTCAACCCTCAACCCTTAATCCCTCAACCCTCAACCCTTATACCCTATGCCCTATACATTGGACCCTCAACCCTAATCCCTCAACCATATACCCTCAACCCTAAACCCTCAACCCTTAAACCCTCTACCCTCAACCCTATAGGTCCTCAACCTTATACCCTCAATTCTAAACCCTCTACCCTATACATTGGATTCTTAACCATCATCTATCTTTGTCCTTCCCTCCTCTTCTCTCCTTCTCTCTATCTCACTTCTCCCGCCATATCTCCCTCCATCCATCCATCCCTCTCTACCCTATACCCTCAACCCTTAAACCATTAAACCCTCAATTGTCAACCCTTAATCCCTCAAACCTAATCCCTCAACTCTCAACCCTCAACCCTTAAACCCTAATCCCTCAACCCTTAAACCCTCTACCCTCTACCCTCTACACTATACATTACACCTTGAACCCTCATTTCTCAACCATCTACTCTATACATTAGATCTTCAACCATAATTCCTCAACCCTATGCCCTATAACCTATATACTAAGCCCTACACCCTCAAACCTTAGCCCTAATCCCTCAACTCTAAACCCTTAAACCCTAAACCTCATCCCTCAACTCTTAAACCCTTGAACCCTCAACCCTTAACCCCTCAACCCTTAAACACTTAAACCCTCAACCCTATAACCTATACATTAAACCCTCTACCCTATACATTAGAACCTTAACCCTAATCCTCAACCCCTATCCCTCTCTCTCTCTATCTATCTCACCTCTCTCTCCCTCCCTAAAACTTTAAACTCTCTACCCTAATTCCTCAACCCTATACCCTCAACTCTTAAATCCTTAAACCCTTAAACTCTCAACCCTTAACCCTCAACCATCAACCCTCAACCCTCTACCCTCTACCTTCTACCCTCTACCCTCTACCCTCTACCCTCTACCCTCTACCCTCTACCCTCTACCCAATACCCAATACCCAATACCTTAAACCCTCAACCCTAATCCCTCAAACCTAATCCCTCAACCCTTAAACCCCCAACCCTTAAACCCTCAACCCTCTACCCTCTACCCTCAACTTAATACCCTAAACCATCAACCCTAATCCCTCAAATTTGATCCCTCAACCCTTAAACCCTTTGCCCTCAACCCTCAACTCTCAACTTGTAATCCCTAAACCCTCAACCCTTAAACCCTAAACCCTCAACCCCTATACCCTCTACTCTATACTTTTGACCCTCAACCCTAATCCATCAACCCTACCCTATACCTTCAACCCTCTACCCTCAACCTTAAACCCTCAACCCTCAACCTTAAACCCTCAACCCTCAACCCTTAAATCCTAAACCCTCTACCCTCTACCCTCTACCCTATACCCTCAACCCTTAAACCCTTAAACTCTCTACTATAATCCCTCAACCCTAATCCATCAACCCTTAAACCCTTAAACCTTCAACCCTCTACCCTAGACATTAAAGCCTCAACCCTCAATTCTCAACCCTCAACCCTTAATCCCCCAACCCAATATCCTCTAACCTCAACCCTAATCTCTCAACCCTATACCCTCAACCCAATACCGTAAACCCTCAACACTATAGGTCCTCAACCCTATACCCTCAATTCTCAACCCTCTACCCTATACATTGGATCCTCAACCCTCATCACTCTTTGTCCTTCCCTCCTCTTCTCTCCTCTCTATCTCACTTCTCCCTCCATCTCTCCCTCCCTCCATCCCTCCCTCTCTACCCTAGTCCCTCAACCCTTAAACCATTAAACCCTTAATTATCAACCCTTAATCCCTCAACCCTCAACCCTTAAACCCTAATCCCTCAACCCTCAACCCTTAAGCCCTCAAACTCTCAACCCTCTACCCTCTATGCTATACATTAAACCTTGAACCCTCAATTCTCAACCATCTACCCTATAAATTGGATCCTCAACTATAATACCTCAACCCTATACCCTAAAACCTATATAGTCAACCCTATACCCTTAACCCTCAACCATAATCCCCCAACTGTAAACTCATAAACCCTAAACCTCATCCCTCAACTCTTAAACCCTTAACCCCTCAACCCTTAACCCCTCAACCCTTAAACACTTAAACCCTCAACTCTCTACCCTATACATTAAACCATCTACCCTATACATTGGAACCCCAACCCTAATCCTCAACCCTATACCCTCAACCCCTATCCCTCTCTCTCTCTATATCTATCTCACCTCTCTCTCTCCCTCCCTAAACCTTTAAACTCTCTACCCTAATCCCTCGACCCTATACCCTTAACTCTTAAACCCTCAACCCTCTACCCTCAACCCTCAACCCAATACCCTAAACCCTCAACCCTAATCCCTAAACCCTAACCCCTCAACCCTTAAACCCTCAACCATCTACCATCAACCTAATACCCTAAAATCTCAACCCTAATCCCTCAAACCTAATCCCTCAACCTTTAAACCCTTTACCTAAACCATCAACCCTCAACCCATAATCCATAAACCCTTAATCCCTCAATCCCAATCCCTAAACCCTCAACCCTTATACCCTAAACCCTCTACCCATATACCCTCTACCCTTTACAGTGGACCTTCAACCATATACCCTCTACCCTCTACCCTCAACCTTAAACCCTCTACCCTCAACCCAATACCCTCTACCCTCAACCCTCAACCCTTAATCCCTCAACCCTTAAACCATCTGCCCTCTACCCTATACATTAAACCCTCAACCCTCAATTCTCAACCATCAACACTTAATCCCTCAACCCTCAACCCTTAAGCCCTAAACCCTCAACCCCTATACCCCTACTCTATACATTGGACTCTGAACCCTAATCCCTCAACCCCTCAACCCTCTACCCTCAGCCTAAACCCTCAACCCTCAGCCGCAACCCCTCAACCCTCAGCACCAACCCTCAACATAGCCCTCAACCCTCCAACCCCTCCAACCCCTAAACCCCGCCAAATCCTTAACCCTTAAACCCTTTATCCTCTACCCTCAGCAATACCATCACCTATGCCCTATACCCTCAATCCAATACCCTAAATCCTCAACCCTATGCCTCGGTTCTCAACCCTCTATCCTATACATTGGATCCTCAACTGTCATCTATCTATGTCCTTCCATCCTCTTATCTCCTCTCTATCTCACTTATCCCTCCATCTCTACCTTCCCCCATCCCTCCCTCTCTACCCTAATCCCTCAACCCTATACCCTCAACCCTTAAACTCTCTACCCTAAACTCTCAACCCTCGACACTAATCCCTCAACCCTAATCCTTCAACCCTTAAACCCTAAACCCTCAACCCTTAATCCCTCAACCCTCAATCCCTAAACCCTCAACTATCAACCCTTAATCTCTCGACCCTCAACCCTTAAACCCTAATCCCTCAACACATAAACCCTTAAACCCTTAAACCCCTCAACCCCTATACCCTCTACAATATACATTAAACCTTGAACCCTCAATTTTCAACCATCTACCCTATACATTTTTTTGATCCTCAACATAATCCCTCAACCATATTTCCTAAAATATATACTTAACCCCTATACCCTCAACCCCTCAGCTTCAAAGTCATAACCTAAACCCTTAAACCTGAACTTGCAGTCCTTAACTGCAAACCATCAGCCTTAACCCCTCAACCCCTTGATGCTTAAACCCCTTAACCCTCTACCCTATACATTGGAACCTCAACCCCTAATCCCTCTACCCCTATGCCTCAAACTATCCCTCTCTCTATCATCATCTGGCCTCTCTCTCCTCCCTCTCTCTCACCTCTCTCTCTCTCCTCCATCCTTGCTCCTCTCTCTCACACTCCCTCTCTCTATCTCTCAGGTCTCTCCCTCCCACCCCCTCTCTCTCAGGTATCTCCCTCTAGCACCCTAACTAGGTAACTCTCTCTCTATCCCTCCCAACCTACCTAGATAAGTCCCTCTCACTCCCTCTCTCTCAGGTCACTCCCCCCCACACCCTCTCCCTCTCTCAAGTCTCTCTCTCACACTCCCTCTCTTTCCCACTCCCTCTCACACTACCTCTCTCTCCCTATCTCTCAAGTCTCTCCCTCTCAGTCCCCCTCACACTCTCAAGTCTCTCCCTCTAGAACGCTACCTACATAACTCTCTCTCTCTCCCACCCTACCTACCTAAGTCTCTCTCACTACACCCCATTCTCTCCCCCCCTCTCTCTTGGTCTCTCCTTCCACCCCTCTCCCTCTCTTGGGTCTCTCTCTCTCTCTCTCTCTCTCTCTCTCTCTCTCTCTCTCTCTCTCTCTCTCTCTCTCTCTCTCATCTCTCCCTCCCACTATACCTAGACAACTCTCTCTCTCTCTTAAAATTCTACCTCCCTCTAAAGAAATACATACACGCATACATACATATAAGTAAACATACATACATACAAGCATACATACATACATAAAAGCATAGATACATATGTACATACAATCTTACATGCATACAAGCATACATACATATGGATATACAATCTTACATACATATGTACATACAATCTTACATAAATACATGCATACACTAATACATACATACATGCATGCATGCATGTACATACATTCATACATACATACATACAAGCATACATACATACATACAAGTTGTAGACACGTGAAATTAGCATTATGCACTTAGTTCATATCCACCCACTCATTCATAAATCAAATTCACATTAATCCACTCATTAGGTAAATCAAGTTCATTTAATCTCTAAGGATTATCAACTTAAATTGAATAAATTAACTTTATTTAATTTAAGCCTATCATTCCCTCTTTGATTAAATAAATCAAGACTTTATTTAATTAAATCTCAAAGGTCATATTTCTCCCTCTTGATTTAAATAAATCAAAATATTTAAGTCAAATGGGTCAAAATCAAGTAATCATCACCTAAGCTAATCTAATCATGATTAATCTAATCTAATGCATGTCACATCCTCTAGCTTTTCCCACTTGCACCAATAAATCAATTTATTGATTTATTAAATCAACATTTTTCATCAACATAGCATCTATGAGGAATATTCCCTCAAATTTGAATTCAAAAGAAAGTTGAAATGTACATCCAACAAGGCATTTAATAGGTCTTACATGTCTCTTGCAGGTCCCTTGTACAAGTCAAACTCAGCATTTACTCTCAAATTCAAATTTGAATCTCCCCCTCTTTGGCACATTGAACAAAATGTGCTCATTCCTCAACCACTCACAAGTTGACAAGTGGCTTCATCTCATTGGCTAAATCTTTATCCCACATTTCTCTCTCATAAGCATTCTTTCAACTTGAGAATCTTTAAATAGAAGCTTCATCCTTCAACAAATCCTCCACAATTTGATCCACAAATCCTATGCAAAGTCACTCTCTTCATTTGAGAACTGATTTTGTCCACTCCACAACTCCAACACCTTAGCATTTCATATCTACAAAAGCTTATGCAAAGTCACTCTCTTCATTTGAGAACTGATTTTTCCCATCTTACTCCATCTTCAAAGCATTTTATCATTTAGCTTTTCTTAGCAAGGATTGGGAAAAGGCTTCTTTCCATAGAAGCACCAATCCACTATGAGATAATTTACTTCATGTTTTATTGTATTCTTTCAATTTGTTTATCTAATCCTTTGTTGCTTTGATTGCATTATTGAAGAATGTTGATTTATTTCATAGGGATGTTGATTATTGATTTTGTTTTAAAATACTAATCATGCTTTGTGTGTTAGGATTTTTAACCAAAATGCAGATTTTGGCATCCACATAATGGCACTAGAAGGAGGGATTTGCTTAATATTTTGGGTTAAACAAGCTTCAATGATGTTTTATGTGTGAGATCTTAATGGATGTTGTTCTAACAAGTTGTTTCAGCATGATCTATTTCATGATAAGCAATGTTTCTTAGTTCTAAATCATTTGATAAATTCCAAGATGGTATCTTAAGTTGTACTGAAAATTCAAATGATTTGTTGTTTATTACACCCTTTTCATTTGGTAGTTTCTAACAAGAGATCGAATGTCTCATCAAATTTTTATTGCCTCTTTATGGTGCGAGATTTCTATCACTGTTTTTGGTGTTGTTTTAACTAATTGATTGTTGTAGATTGGCCTATGGGGATTTGTTTGACCTTTGTGGTACATGTTTTTTATGTGTTTTCTTTTTCAGTGACTTCACTGAAAGGATTGAGAGAATGCGTGTGCCGGTCACTCTATTCCAAGAAAAGACTATATACTTGGTCACAGATCTCATTTGCAGATATTAGTAACTGTTGCTTATTCCAAGTACCATAAGAAACCATGTCCTTTTTTTACCATAGAGTTTCTTTCCACAAGCTAATGTCTCTTTTGGGAGCTTTTTCAAACATTCAAGTGCCCTGTCTACGCATCCACACTTTGCATAAATGTTTATTAGGGTAGTTGCCACTGCAATGTCAAAATAAACAAAAACAAAAACAAAAACAGCAAAAAAAAACAAACTTCTTACGCTTTGATGAATGTCAATGCACAATTCTAGAGCTCCAACTTTGGCGTAGGCAGAGTGGCAACTAGGAAATGTTATGTATTTTGGACGTTACACTTACCATTTGCATTTTCTTGAAAGTTTCTATAGCCATTCCAACAAATCCAATCTACGCGCATATCCTACAATCAACGCATTCCCTGAGATAACAACTAATTGAAAATTTGAATTTTACACCTATTGTAGGTTGATGCTAGCAAAGGTTGTGGAATTCGGTCCTACACCTGCCAATAGCCTTTGTGATAAATTTCCATTTTGTGCTCATCTTGCAAACTAGTGCATCCCATGAGATAGCATTTGATTAAAGCATTATGTCAAACATTTTACATGCCATGTCTTAGACCACGCCTACTCACAGCCCATTTTGAGTATATTCATCCATGGCACTCTTCAAATTCCTTTCTCTGCTATATACCATTAGCGCTCCCTCTTTTGGTTCCATTTTGTTTTATAAACATTCTCCAAGATATGTCACAGAATAACCATCCTAGTGGAAGCTCCATCTGTGCGTACCAATCGTGATTGTGGCGTGGGTGTGAAGGAAAAAGAGTCTTTTGAAGGTTGTGTGGGAACTTTCTTCAAAGTTTCAATAACCTTATCAAAAAATCTATTGAGTAGATTAAGCAAGATTAGAGAACATGACATGGGATTTGAAGATGAAGGAATGAAAAAGTGGACACAGATAAATCATGTGAACTATTGACAGTATACACCAAAAGATGTGCTTTATGACTTGTTGTGCAATCGGTCTCTATAGGAGAAAATAACTAGCAATCGTGCCTTGCTGTGCAGCAAGTATTCCAGACAATGGGCTTTGTTCTCACTGGTGCGATGTCTCTCTTGAGGCATAACCCATGCAATTTTCTTGCTATAGTCTCCATAGGGTGCATTTAAAATATTTTTCAAATTCGCAAAGACTAGTCAGAGTACGTCTTCTAGGCTATTGGTTTAGTTGGTGGAGTTTTTACAGGGGGTTAGGAATTTGAATTTTGAGCCCATCCTTTTGAGTAGGCAGTACCTTGACAAATAATTTTTTTGCGGACCTGAATCAACATGTGCATCTCCCATGCCTAGACCTACACATTTCTCTCAGATACATATGTTGCTCTCAAATTTTATTTTGTTGGTTGCAGAATATGGCTTTACACCTGCTAATTGCATTTCTTTATTCATTGGTGGTCCATGGTTGCAAGTGTTAAATGGTTGTTGTTGGTCCAACACACCTTGTCTCTCATAATCAATGCCATCATTTTCATTCCAACATATGATGAGACTTTTGCATAGTAAGTAGGTCAATATAGCAAAGGTTCTTGAATATGGCTTTGCACTTGCCAGTTGCATTAGCTCAAAAGTTTCTAATGCTTATTCAATAAATCCATTTTATGTGCATCCTGCAATCAATGCATTCCATGAGCTAACATTATCTTTCAGAAATTATGTCAAATGCGCAAAGGTCACGCAATCCATTTATTCATTGGGAAAAGGTTGTAGAATTTGCTTTTACACCTGTTATTTGCATTAAGCCTAAAAGTCTCCCATCAGCATTTGGGCACGGTGAAATACACCTATTGTTTACATTCAATGATATTTATGGCGCGGCTCTCAACAAATCCATTTTTTGTGCATATCATGTAATCATGGTGTTCCCTATAACTGCAATTTCTAAGGCATCCTATCAATAGTTCTCAGGCCTAGTCGAGGCATCTATATTTTGTGTACTGTCTACCAAAGCATTTTCCAACTGTAACATCTGATAGAAATTCTCCATACGTTATGTTAATGAATGTCTATAGCCTTTTACAAAAGCTCTATTTCTTTTTAACACATGCAGAGAGGAGCCAATTAGAGGTGGTAGAATTTAATTGTACACCTACTCGTTGTGATAGTTTGAAAACCTTTTTCATTGGTATTTGGGGCACGGCTTTGTACTTAACAAATGTATTTTCCTAAAAGTCAAAAGACATTTATTCGCTGTCCTCATACTCCTGCAAGTTGCATCTACTTTGAAGTTTCTTTTGAAAATAATTTAGGCGCAAATTTTGTTTCACCTATCAACTGTATTTGCTTTAAAGTCTCTTAAAGTCTTTTGAGTGAATCCATTTTGTGGAATTAGGTGATTATAGTATTTTCTAATGCATGATCTGTGCCTTTTCTATCTCATCACATATCGGGTAATGTGTTGATTTTGTATATCACTGTTCAACTACAAATGAAAAGTAAGAAGCCTCTAAATTGATTGCTCAAGATATATTTGTCTAAAATCTTCCTCAAGAATCAATTATTGCATTTAATAGTTTTATCTTTGAAAGGACGAAATTTAATTGTTTATGTTTATTAACTTTTGATAGAATCATATGAGTATGTAGGACTTTAAGAAGCTAATTCCCATTACTTAGCATACAGAGATTGGGATATGTTTGGTGTCTATTGAGATCTTTGTACTACAGATTTCTTTGCAAGAGGCTTATCAAAAAAACTGATTTTTGGCTATGACTATTATTTGTTTCAGAAAACTTTGCATCATAAATGGAATTTATTTTTGAAAAAATAGTGGTACATGCTTGATCTTAAAAAAAGTTGTGTTTTTAAAGAAAATCTGATTTTGTGTTTTTATTCTTATAGAAGTTGAATCGAGCATTGGAAACAAGTGAAAGCAAAGCGAGATTGGACTTAAAAAGGAATTGAGCATCAAAATTCATAAAGCATTTTTTAATGCTTGGAGATTCCGTCATGCGCCTTAATTTTTTGTTTTAGGCTAACTCATCTTTGGTTTTGGGCTTTAAAATGAACACTACAAAAGCTTTCCATTATCATTGCAAAGGAGATAAAATGAACTTTAGACAAATCCACTAGATTTCATTTAAGGATTAATAAATTGAAAATGAAAGCTTCATCTTTCCTTTGGTGCTTAAAACGAATCAAATTATTGCTTTGAAGGATAAAATGAATGTGTATCTTTATTGTTTTGTAATTATTTACACAAAGTAATATATCATCAAAAGATGTATGTGCTTCTCTCGTGCCTCACGGGGTTCTTGAGAATCAAAATTCTTTTGGTGACATTAAGTTTCGTAAATAATTGTCCATACACACTTCAATTTGGGTTTAAAATTGAACAAAATCTTGTGCGAGTGTGAGTGAGCTTATTGTATGTGTTCTCCCTTTGTTTCTAAACAAGGGTCAATCGAACTATGAATAAGTTTATTTTCTTTTTTCTATTAGAGGGCCTGCCTTGGGGAAAAAGTACTCACCCAAGGGAACGACTCAACCAGTAACACTCTAAATCCAAGAGTATTTCTAACTGAGATATAAATGTGGGTATTGGAGTAAATGCCAATATCACACGGTTGATTCCGACAAGATGGATCCGAAAGGGGACTCTTGCCGTATGGGTCAATCTCCAAGAACAAAAAGTCTGAACTAAAACCTTTGTTTGTAGTGACCAACCAGCCCATCCAACGAGTTTATCAAAGTGGTGCATTGGAACTTAGATTCCAAGAAGTTACTTGACATGTCCGATCTTGGTTCAAATATAGAGGTTAATACTTTATTCTTAACATACCTTTATATTTTTTCCTTGATTGCATGTAAAATCATCTCGTCTACTACGAAGGGCATGAGGCAAGCCCACCAAGAAAAATGTACCAATTGAGCTAGGATGTTATATTGCTTGTGAGTTGGTTTGAAAACACAGTGCTTTGATCGAAAACATTGGAAAACCAACATTCAACGAATCATCAAAATTGATAACCCTTTAGGAAAGGCAATAATCCTTGAACAAATTCACATGTTATTTCTTGCCCTCGGGATTCATATCCTTAGAGGATTTTAAGCATTTGGATTTCATCTCAATTTTCTCCTTCTAAGGTCAACAATAGGTAACTCTTGCCTCAAATTTCCTTGGTTTCCGCATAATACACTTTGCAGGATAAGAGGAAAGTTGAGACATTAGACATCTAGATTCAAAATCTAATCAAGAGTGTGTTTGTGGTAAAAAGAATCCATTAATCAAAGATTGAGGCAATTGGACCCCACACATGAGCTTGGCATCTTTTGGTCATATGGTTTTCATGCAAACATTGGTCTTTTGATTTTGAATTACTCTTAGAGAAATGAATGTTCTTCACTATCTTGGTCTAGTAAACAAGTCCTTCCTAGGCTCATTTAGGATCAAATAAAACACTTCATCCATCCCAAACATTTATCATCTTCATCCCACCAAACAACTTTAGAGCTTTGGAAACATCATTTTAGACTTGGGTAAATCATCAAAAATAAAAAATCACCTTGTTTAGTTAGGAGTATGGGAATGCATCCTTTCTCATACCTCTAATTAAATTAGCACCCCTTTGAACAATTTCATCCTAAGATAACATCTAAACATCTTAGGGTTTACAAGTTCACTATCCAAATCAAACCAATCAAAATCAAACAAGTTCAACACTCCTATGATTTCCCCTTTTCATCCTTCATCTCGTCATTGGTCCTAAGAACCTTAGAGGTCACTTTTTCAACAAGGTCAAAATGCAAGAGGAACATGGAATATAAACTCGATCCATACATCATGAGTATTCCAAGTCAACTAAGTTATCAAAGCCTTACAACGCCGATTGATTATCAACACTCACATCTATACAAACCATACATGGGATCATTACCTTCAACAAATGTCAATAGTACAACAAATGTGAGTATTCCCAAATCAAATTTTGGGACACCTTTTCCAATGGTAGATTTAAATACAAGTCCAAACCTACAAATCCACCAACCGAACAATCAATACATGAGCCTTCAAACGAACAACATCATCCCACCAAATCCCTACATGCCAAATGAGAATGTACCAAGTACAAGTTTTCCAAACATGAACCGGAAAACTTTGGGATAAATATGTTTGCAAATCATACGAATATTATTCAAAATCCAAACAAGATGTTAACAACTCCAAGTCAAGGTAACTCCATGCAAAATCAAAGTTACCCAAATCAAGGCAATGTGATTCCCAACATTAACAATGGTCAATTTCAACCTATCATGCCAAATCTAAACATCATCCCAAATCAGAACATTGTCCAAAATCAATTTGTCTATGATCCCATGCAAACACCACAAGTGTACATCCAAAATCAAGGGAGTCAAATTCAAAACCAAGATCAAATTTCTCTAGAACAACTTGCTTCACATGCCAAACTAATTGAATTATTGAGCCAAGAGATATCTTCACTCCAAATTCAAGACACTCTTCCATGGGTTGAACCATGTCATTAAAGCATTGAGTTGTGTCCACAACCACATCAAGAAGAATATCTCCAATGTTAAGAAGTCAGATATCAAGATCAACCACATCAACAAATCCAACCCCCACGTCTCAAAGATCAATCACCATGTCTCAAAAACCAATCACCACATCTCGAAGACCAATCACATCTCTAAAATTAGTCACCACAAGGTCAAATGCAAATCTCACAAGGGAACAAACATAAATACACACCACTTGGGGGACCCATCGAATTGATCATGTAACAATTGGTACAAGAAAATCTCATTAAACTCCCTATTTATGAGGATTATCAAGAGCCCTTAGTTAAACCACCAGGATATAATGAGAATCACTTTTGTGGCTTCCACAAAATAAAGGGACATGCAACATCATATTGTATTCGACTCAAAAATCTCATCCAAGACCTTATTTATCAAAAGATAATCACTATTGGGGACAATGATCAAGATCTATCCATCGTTGAGCACCTTGAAGTTGTCCCTACTTCATCCAATGATCTAATCAACATATGTCAAGAGTTGCTTTTCAATCATGATCAAAATCCACCAACCAACAATGATCCAATCAAAGAAATGTCAACATCACTTATGGTTGAAGACATTGACAATCTCTCCACCATAATTGTTGAAAACAATGTTCAAGATCTCTCCATTAAGGAGCACATTGAAGATGTTTCTACACCATCCGATGATCAACTCACCATACATCAAGAGCCACTTTTTAGCAATTTATTTCAAGAAGTGTTAGGATTATTTGATCCTATTGACATAATGCATGATCCATCAACCAATGATCATGACGTAAATGTCTCTACATCACCTTATGAGTTAGAGGACATATCTCAAGAATTTATTCCAAAGCAAGATCAAAATATTCCATTAAGGTCTATCAATGGTCCTTTCCAAGACATGTTGACCCCCTTTGACCTCATGGTTACAGATACTGAAGAAATCCTCATCTCAACAATTGATCCAAATTCACTCAAATATCAAGAGGATATTGAGTCATTCCCCATGTCTAATGATGACATCCAAGAACCCTTTATAAGCAATCCATCCTTTGAAATTGACCCATGTCAAGAACTTGATCCAAAGCATGGAAAAAGCAACTCTGAAATCATTCAAGATCAAAAATTCATATCTCCAAGATACTACAATGATTTAATGGACACTCTCCTATCTATGCAAGATGATCATATCCATGTAGCACACACTCCTCCATCTACCCATGAGATTCTTTATGTGGATGGACACGTAGGTGATCTTCTTTCAAAATAGGATTCCTTTAATCCTGACATTATTACACAAAAAGAGAAGGTTACTGATTCCTACAGTCAAATAGAGTTGTCAACATGAGGATCATATATATCCCAAATTCAGATTGAGGACATCATGTATGGAAATATCCAACATTATCCGCTCAAGGAAGCAGGTCAGACAGAACAAGATATTTCAGAGTTAGAAGAGCAGAAAATTGAAATAACATCATCTACAGTGGTCATTTATCAAAGAATGCATTCTAAACAGGAGCTCTCAAAACAAGCAGAATCAAAGCATGAAGGTACTACTTCCACAATACTGGGGGAAACTTCATCTCAAGCAAACGTCAACATAGGAAGCACGAAAAATCCTTATGATGAAACCAATGTCAATACTACAACTAGCCACGTCATGAATCTTCATCCACCCATCACCCCATCCATGAATTGGGACCAACATCAAAAGAAAGATTTGAATCAAAGCACAAAGGATTCTATCAAATCAAAAGAAGCTGAGAAGCATAATGGATGAATCAAATACGCATGGATACCAAAACATACAAAGAAATATTATCCCTATCAAACTCCATTAGTCAAAGAAACTATGGGGGAAAATTAAAAAGGGAAAAGTATCCATCAAAGATGTCCACAAAAGCAAAAGCAAGATTTTCAAGCAACGTACAAAGTATATCAAGTAGTTGGTCCTAATTCTATGCACACTTTCATATCCACCCATCATTGCTCATCTTCCCAAGTTTGGAGAGTCAAAGGTTCCAAACTGTCAACCAATCCATCTCTTATCCCTAAACACACTCCATCCACACCTCCACACATGATATCCAATTCTCAAATTGACCATGTATTGGCAACGACCCTTCATCATAATGATTCTAAAGGCACTCTATCGTGATGTGCGCACAAAGACAGAGTTAACCCCGGTATCAATAAAGCAAATCAAGAATCTCAAAATTTGCATTCAAGTGCATGTATCTTAGCAAAGAAACTTCTTCAAGTAGGATATCGATGGCACATTATGACAGGGGCATCTAAATCAACAACACCTTGTGATTCAACATGAGCTTAAAATCTTTTAGAAAAACCAAAAAAATAAAAAAATATGAAAATCCAAAAAAGATTAGAAAAAGGATTGAAAACAATAAAGAAAAAAATTGTCCTCTAGTGAAAACCACTTCGGTGGCGCTTTGGGAAAGACCATGATGAAAACCTAGAAAACGGGTGTCATGTGTAGAATCGAGCATCTATGTGTGCCAGTTCAGGTGAAAGCATCTCATCCCATCCATAATAAATCCAACATTCCATCCATAATATCCATAATAAATCCATTCATCCATGAACCATATATCCAATCCATTTTTATCCACTACGTTTTTCATCCAAGTTATCTTGATCTTGATGAATTTTCCAGGGAACTCTTTGCACTTGCTTATGGTAAACATCTTTGACATGGGTCATTTTCAATGATCCTATTCTATGCAATGTTATTTGAGCCATGAATCATTATCCAAATAATCATGTTCTTTATCCGAACACCTTATCTTATCGCAAGATAATCCTTGAAATCCTTTGTGTGCGTACCATATCCATCCATCCATACACCTATCCAAGCATCCACCCATGACATTCCATACATTGCTAAACATTGGGGGCAGATATTTAGATCTCGCTTCAGGAATAAATCTTGATCTATATCCTCCAACTTATGTGGTGATCTAAACATTGGCAAATGTGAAATCAAACTAGTCAAAGCAGTTGTGATCCAAAATCCAAATCACTAGCCCATGGCATATTTTGACGAGAACATGTTCCTTATCAGTCTTCATCTTTTAATCAAACATCGATCCAAAAAATCAATATCAGTCGCATCTAACGTACCCTTCAAACATCACATCAAATTATCCAAATATCTTTTGTTCCAAATCAAGCTTCATCAATCCTGATCAATCGAATCCAATCAATCCATAATCTTAGGATATCCTTCCCGATCATTGTGTTGCTTAACACTATCCTTGCATTGTTGTGCATCCTCAACAATGTTATCATCATCAAATCCTAATCAATCAATCCTTGCATTGTTGTGTATCCTCAACAATGTTATCATCATCATCAATCCATCAATCTGATCAATCATCTTTACCCTTGGTTTTCAAAAAAATCCCAAACAGATCACTAATATCACATCCTTATCCAAATCGTCAAAACATGCAAAAATCCAAAAACATCCAAAACATATCAAAAAATCCAAAAAAACTCAAAAATAGAAAACGTCAAAAACATTGGAATCCGAACTGCATTGTCTCTGAGCTTAAACATAGGCAAGGCTAATCTTTGATCAGCCCCCGAGACATCAAAATCCAAAAACATCCAAAACATCAAAATCCAAACATATTTGAAAAAACATCAAAATCCAAAAACATTCAAAAACATCAAAATCCAAAAACATTCAAAAAACACCAAAATCCAAAAATATTTAAAACATCAAAATCTAAAACATTCAAAAACATCAAAATCCAAAACATCAAAATCAAAATAAAAATAAAATCCAAAACATTCATATAATCTCAAAAACCCAAAACATTGAAAAATCAAAAAATCAAAACATTTGAAAAATTTAAAACCAAAAAATAGCCTCAAAACATTTCAAAATGTCAAAAACATCCAAATATTTGAAAAAAAACCATCTGTCTCATTTCGCTTTCACCCGCAATAATCAATCATCCATAATAAATTGATTGTCACCTTCATCCTTTGGCAAAACAAACAGAAACAACCACAACAATCAGCAAAAATAAAACTTCAATCATAAAATCAAAAGCAAACAACAAATCTTTAAAATAAAATCAAACTCTTGATCATTCACAAACATGTCAATCAACCTTATATCAACAGCCTATCAATCAAATTATCAAACCATCATCATCCTATACAATGCATGTCCTAGGATATATCATTCCAACAATGGGCATCATTTTGGATATCACTTTGGATTCTTATCCTATCAAAACACATCCCTTTGGCTGAAGGTATGAGGAACATTGGCTTATTTGCGTACTTGATATTTTCTTTTGATTTATCTTATTGCGCTCATTCCAAAGACCTCTCGATGATATCCGAACGAAGGATTTAGAGAGATATGAATGGGGAAATGATGATTATCTTTTGTCTGTTGTGCTTGTTGGACGTTCTTGTAAGATAACTTGGTGAATACTTGCTTTGTTAGGTACGTCCTAGCAAGGTTTATGTATGTCAAGTGTGAACAAGAATACTCCTATCTATTTTTTGAGTCAAAGTCCATCACACTAGGTACAACGCCATCTTGGTTCTTTATACCTTGATGCATAGTATCTACATGTGTAATCAAACATAAGGTAAGTAGCCCTTTTAAAATCCCAATCCTTGATAAGAAAATCATCATCTATCATCACCATCATCTCTAATAAAGTCTCGTTAGATCATGGACTTGTTGGATCCTCTTGTCATCACATCATGAGTAGTTTATCATCATCACCAATGCATCCATCGTGCATCCATCTTGCATCCATGAACCATTAGTATTTTGCATATCATCTCACATGCATAATCATCATCATAATATAGATCTTTTAGTCTAAGCATCTCATAAAACCATATATTTGCATAAATCATCCATTGCATAATCACAGCATATCACATCATCCATTTCATCCATCATCACATCATATCATCATTTAAGTTGTTTAAAATAATATAGATTTGTTATTCTAAGCATCTTAAAACCATCTCATTTGCATAATCATCTCATAACTATCCATTTTGAACCTCTTTATTGCGAGATTGACCCTCAAGTTGAATCTTTTCACTCGATCTCTCGAGGGGGCAGTGTACCAATGTACTTCTTTCCACTGGGGCATCTAAAAAATTAGAGTTTTTAAATTTTTGATTGCGGTAAGATTATTCTTTGAACCAACACAAGTACATTGCTTCAAAGAGGGGCAAAATGTAGACACATGAAATTAGCATTATGCACTTAGTTCATATCCATCCACTCATTCATAAATCAAATTCATATTAATCCACTCATTAGGTAAATCAGGTTCATTTAATCTCTAAGGATTATCCACTTAAATTGAATAAATTAACTTTATTTAATTTAAGCCTATCATTCCCTCTTTGATTAAATAAATCAAGACTTTATTTAATTAAATCTCAAAGGTCATATTTCTCCCTCTTGATTTAAATAAATCAAAATATTTAAGTCAAATAGGTCAAAATCAAGTAATCATCACCTAAGCTAATCTAATCATGATTAATCTAATCTAATGCATGTCACATCCTCTAGCTTTTCCCACTTGCACCAATAAATCAATTTATTGATTTATTAAATCAGCATTTTTCGTCAACATAACATCTATGAGGAATATTCCCTCAAATTTAAATTCAAAAGAAAGTTGAAATGTACATCCAACAAGGCATTTAATAGGTCTTACATGTCTCTTACATGTCCCTTGTACAAGTTAAACTCAGCATTTACTCTCAAATTCAAATTTGAATCTCCCCCTCTTTGGCACATTGACCAAAATATGTTCATTCCTCAACCACTCACAAGTTGACAAGTGGCTTCATCTCATTGGCTGAATCTTTATCCCACATTGCTCTCTCATAAGCATTCTTTCAACTTGAGAATCTTTAAATAGAGGCTTCATCCTTCAACAAATCCTCCACAATTTGATCCACAAATCCTATGCAAAGTCACTCTCTTCATTTGAGAATTGATTTTGTCCAGTCCACAACCTTAGCATTTCATATCTACAAAAGCTTATGCAAAGTCACTCTCTTCATTTGAGAACTGATTTTGCCCATCTTACTCCATCTTCAAAGCATTTTATCATTTAGCTTATCTTAGCAAGGATTGGGAAAAGGCTTCTTTCCATAGAAGCACCAATCCACTATGAGATGATTTACTTCATTTTTTATTGTATTCTTTCAATTTGTTTATCTAATCCTTTGTTGCTTTGATTGCATTATTGAAGCATGTTGATTTATTTCATAAGGATGTTGATTATTGATTTTGTTTTAAAATACTAATCATGCTTTGTGTGTTAGGATTTTTAACCAAAATTCAGATTTTGGCATCCACACAAGCATGCATGCATACATACATACATATCATAAAAGCATACATACATACAAACATAGAAATATATATACATACATTTAATAGACTAGAATTTAACTCAAAGCAAGACATAATGCGAGCACGTTATAATGTGCTCGCGTTACATCTTGCTAGGAAAGTCTTGGGCACAAATGCAAAAAATAGGTCAAAACTATGAACTAACATGAGCACGTTATAATGCGCTCAAGTTATTTCTTGCTTTGGTAATCCTTAAGCCTTATGATTGGTATTTACTTTTGTCATGACCCCTATTTTCAATAGGTAATTTATAATTCAATAATACCATTTTGATGCATTTAATATTTAATTTAGTTGTTTGAATGTTTAATTAAATTAATTAGTAGTGGAACAAGAATGCAATGAAACAAAAGGAATTTATTATAAGCTAATTATAGATTTTATTTTGCAAATAAATGACAATGATTTGTTATTTAGTATAATTATTTTATTTTCAATTGAATGATACTCTTTAATATTTATTTGGAGAGAATATTTAATTTATTATTAAAAGGCTTTTCTTTATTATTTACTAAGATTAAATATTAAGTATGAAAAAGAAATATTATTTCTATTTCAGTTACTTTTAGTTTAAAGATTCAGTTATTGAAAATTTGGGAAAAGAAATCTTCAAAGAGGAAAAAAAAGGAATAACGGAGGGGACACAATTACTTGTCATAACTTTTTTTTAATTCTCTGCAAAAGAAAACAACGGAAAAGGGTACAGTAGAGTAGGGTTTTGGGAGCACAGTATAATGGAAAAGGAAAAGAAAGGAAAAACAAGAAAAGCCAACCAGAAAACGATAGAGAGAAAACAAAAGGAAAGGAAAATCTTCAGTAAGGTCATCTTTTCTCTTTTGGCTTAACTCGCATTGTTCTTGTGGCATATAAACGCATTCTTTCTGAAATTAAATAGTAATTGTGTGGTTTGCAATTTGCATCCATAAACATGACAAATTCTATAATGCCTACAGAAGTAAATTCAGCTCATTTATTATTCTCAATTAATTTTCCTTTTGAAAAGACTCCTTAGTGATTTGGATGCTTCCATGAGATCGGAACCTTCAACTTACAGCCGTATATTTTAGTTGAGCTTTGTGATGGACTCTATGTTCCCTCTCCTGAGCTAATTTTTCCATGCATTTATGTTAGATTTCCCAATTTTTGAATTGTACACAAATAAAGTGTTTTAGAATTGCGTTCTTATTTGCTGGCTACATTAGTGATTAATCAGGATTCGACATATATTTCTTTGAGTGTATCCTTACTCCTACCAAATGCATTTGCTTGAAAGTTTCTTAAGCCTTTTCAATAGATCTTTGTGGACGTAGCCTCAATCTTTTCTGCCAGTGCCAGCGCCTACCCCTACGCGTACAGCTTCACACTTGCTATTTTCATTTGCTTGAAGTTTCAACAACCCATTTTGTGCATGTCCTAAAATTATTTCAAGCCATGTTGGCATTTTTCCTAAGGTAGGCGCCCCCACTAGGAGGCAACGAATAATACTTGCCAATACATTTTCTTGAAATATTTTAACGCCTTATCATTGAATTTGGATGTTGCACTATGCCCTTTCCCAGCGCACTTTGTAGCCCTCCTCAGGCAGCGTACCATCATTAGAGGGGGTCGTGGGCCTCTGACAGATCTATATGTTAATGGCCTATAAATTTCATGTTTTGAGATTTCATGTTGCATAGTTATGAAAATGAAATAGTCACTACTGAGGTTGTTCTCCAATGATGACAATGGAGGCATGTTAGGCCTCCCACCCACCTAGATGTTATTTCTGCAGTAACAGTTGGGCCAAGTGCAAGCTCTGGCCAACACTGAGAGAAGAGTGAACTTATTTTATGGCAAAGTAGTTGAAGGAGAATTTGGTGGATCATGGAATATGGATATTATAGTTTCTTGTGCATTATTAGGTTTAGTCTCGACCATCTCCATAGTGAGAGGAAGAACTCACTAAATGTATTATTATATATACAAATTACAATCAACCCATTTAACTAGTTCCTTGCTCTCCAATTGTGTAAGTTAGATGAACTATTCCCGCATAGCTAACAACTTAAAAGTGAGCCTCTTATAGGCTCCCTCTCACACACAGTTGCCAGATACTTACCCCCTTCCCAATTTGGATATACGTATCAACATATTGTATACTTTTATCTACATATGGGGTACTCGAGATACGATACTCATAGTTATGGCAGGGATACCATATTCGGACATATCCATAAACTAGCTTATAGTTGGGTTGTATTCAAATACATTTGGATGTGACACCACAACGTTTGGTGCCATATCTAGTTTATGATTCATGAAAAATATTTGAAATTTGCAAAAATAAAAGAAATACAAAAAAGTTTGTTCACTCTCTCATATGCACGCTCCTGACTAAAGCGACAAACATAATATACAAAATAAATTCTGTAAATCAAAAATATGTATTTAGTTGAACCTATCTTGTGTGGGGTGAGGGGAGGAGTGTGGTCCGATCCTTGAAAATTCATTATAGTTGTATCAGATACTTTTTTATATCCATTACCGTATTTGTTTCCTTGCAACTCTGGTTTCAGTCTAAATAGTGCCTCAAACTTGGATTTACTTCATTTGTCATTTGTTCTTTTCTGCAAATTCAATATCCTTTCACAATAGTTGAGGAAACAGTGATGAATTGGATCACTTATCCATGAAAATATGACCAACAACCAGCCATCCTTGTTCGTGATCTCACTATAGGATAGGATTCAGGGATGAGCTAGATCATTTTTCCTTGAAAACAATGCTTTTGGCTATATTCTAAGGAAACAAATCCTACCACTTGAGATGAAAGAACACAAATGAGTGAAATATAAATATATGGCATACCTTGTGAGATGACAAGCAAAGAAATTCAGGTATTGCACATTACGCACATAAGAGTAAAACAATACCCATATGAATACAAGAGTATATAATCCTTAACTTTTGAATCTTTGATAACTGAATATACCCTGACGGGAATTTCACACTTAAATCAAAGCAAAATTCCCAATTCAAACCCTAATATTTTACAACTATGACTTAGGATAAAGAGAAGCCATAATCCAGAGGACTGGAATAGGGATTTTATAAAATCGTATGTTTATTTCACTTCTAATTCCCTTTTAACCTTGTCTTCAGGCTACAACATAGTAATAGGTTTGATGAAATGAACATGCACAATGTTGGTAGCCTTATGTTTGATGAAATTTACTAACATTTACTTTTAAGATAGATAGCCCTAAATCAATTATATAGCTTGGATATTATCATGGATAGATCTTGCTAGAATTTCTAGGGAGATAATAGTCTTCTAATTAAATTAAATAGAAAGAATGTTTTGTCAACATTTGAACTTGTCATATGAGAAATAATAAAGGTTTATAATTAAAGTTGTGAATTTGACTCAAGCAAGAGTTTGGAAAATTAATGTTTTCTTAGAAGGAAATTCTTGAAGAGAAGGCCTCTTGGCTATTGATTTAGTTAGTTAAGTATCTCATTATGCTTTTGGGAAACTATGAGCTTGAATCATTGGTTTTATATAGACTTCCTATTGTTGCTGATTTAGAAGTTCTTGGGATGAAATATGTTTTAGAAATTGTATGTGCACTTTCTTTTTCTACATAGTTGGAGGATGAGATCCACATTGAGCTCGATACATAAATGTATGCAAAGCAACAAAGTGAACCTCTATAGTTGAAGACTTTATTAATCAATAATATGTAGTGAAGTTTTAAATGGTCATGTCAGTGAGACAACTTGATCATTGTCAGTGAGGCATCTTGTAACCTATGAGACATTTCATTAAGCCAGTAAGGCACCTTTTACGAGTGGTTTTTCATCCCTACAAGGTTTTTCCACTCATTAAATTATTTGTGTTATGATCCTTTATGGTTGCATTTATGATTTTTCTATTGTTTTATAGTATTTAAATTTACATGCATTGTTGATATGATAAATCATATGTAAGACTATATGGTGATATATTAAAATGACATAACCTTGTTTTGATACACTTGATTCATGGGTGTATGTTATTCCATTTAAATATAGTGACAAAAGTAATTAAAGTGTTACTCTTTTTCCCACACAGTTTTATAATGATTTGATTCTATTAAGTTAATTTGGAAATTAAGGGTTTTAATTGGCACGTAAGATTTTCCAAACTTCACAAATTTGGAATACCAACCCAAAGGCTTGGAGTGCCTTCATAAAGTCTAAAGATGTGTTTTTTTGCAAATTCTACAATATTTCACATAATCATGTTTGTGCTAAGCACCAAGTTTGCACATGTTTCAAGGTTGAACAAATCGAACACCTAGGTAATGTTAGGTGTTGGTGTTTTTTCTAGTACACCCTTAGAACTCCCTAAATATTAGCCAACTCTCATACTCAATAGCTTCCAAGAGGAATGGCCAACTTAATGAATAGAGAATTCTAAGGTCTCTTCCTATGCTTTAGGCTCTATGGGACCTAGGAGATTGTTCCTATTGTGTTCATTTCAATTAATTCAGTGCAGAACACATCAATTCACAAATCAGTTCCCATTAATGGTAAATAAACACAATTTACTAAAATATTGGCTAGTCTTTGAGCAAATAATTGTCCATCTATCAGGAACCGAAAAGATATTTCAAGCACATATCTCATAGTTTAACAAATTTTAAATGATTTATATTCTGATCCTAAGTCCACAATTGAGTATATCATACTTCAAAATGTAAATACCATGTGGAAATCAACCAGTGTCTTATAAAATGGGAATTTAGAGTCACTCATATGACAACTACTAATACATAAATTCTTTAGTTCTAAAAATTAAGGACTATGTTCATAATGCCTTACATTATGAAAACATGTTGTTCCTAAAACATAACTCATTGAATCCTATGTAAATTATCACAAATTTATGACCTTATTCAAGCATTTAATTGATTCTTTGAACCAAAGCAAAGACAAGGACATACATTCAAACAAATATTTTATGATAAATAAATCTATCTTTGATATTCCATTCATAATTTGCAAAAACTTTACAAAAGGAGAGTGAATGCTTTAGACATAAGATTTGTTTCAATATCAGTCATTTCCATAAAACTCTTTTAAGATTAACATATGCACAACTTAAAACCCAGAAAATTCAACTATTCAATTTATTGGTATTTTTCCTATACCTAGCTTCTACCTTGAATGTATTATCAGACTCAAAAAAATTTAGAGACCAAAACCCCTACAAATGAGCCATGAAATCCCTTTTATAATACAAGGGAGCAACAAGCATCTGGCTCAAATGCAGTTACAATTTGAATATTTCATTTCAAAATCAATTTGCATTTCATCTAAAAATTCCCAACATGACAATTTGCAATCACTTACATTGAAAATTGGAGGAAAAACTTGCAACCATCATCAAAAGGGAAATACAATTACCGCCAAAAATTCCCTTAATCACCAACTACGCCTTGCAATCGATGTCCACGTTGCCTTGGAGACACATAGTCAGCACAAAAGGCCAAAAAACCACCACCACACATGAGAAATAGGAGCAACTACCATAGCAACTATATCAATCAACACAAAATTGTAAACCCATACACCACCTCTCTCTCAACCAGCAAACCAACCAACACCAACACCAAGCCCATGATACATGTGCCCACTTCGTGTTGTTACAGGAGGCGAAGAAGAAACTTCATCTCCCTCCTTGTCTTTTTCCTTGTTTGGAATAGCACCATCATGCCCACTTGGAGTTTTGGCGAACAATGGTGGTAGTGACAACACCTCCATGCCCGAGAATGCAGCTTGGTTCAATATCATGAGGTATTGCTTGTAAACTGAGTCTGTCTTTGTTGTGCTCTCTGAAGGGATGTTTTTAATAGAAATTGGTGAATTCTACCTCCCATAAGAGTCACATCCATATTGTAACTTCTTGCGGAATCCAGAGGTGAACAGTGTAGGCTCCTTGCCCTTTTCTTCCACCTTCTCTGTGGTAGCTCCCTGGTGTTTTAGTCTACTATTGCATCTAACGGGAATGCATGAGGGCTTCTCAACAAGGACCTTTTCTTTTGAAAATGGAGCATGTTCAGGTGTTTCATGCTTACGTACAGAAACATCATCTTGAGGCTTCTATGAATTAAGTTCGGGGGACCTCCTAATAGGGACTGTGGAAGTGATTGGTTTACTCTTTCTCACTACCCGGTAGCTTCTCAAACTCACACTCACACAACCCTCATTTTGCATGAATTTACAGAGATGTCAACTGTTGAATACAATGGTGAAAATAGCTATCACTTCATCCATATTTATCAATCAAACTTGATGGTATTTTCTCATCAACTTTTTTGTCACATGCTTGAAGAAGCAATTAATTGCTAGTGTTGATTACTTCACCATTTAACACCCTGGTACTAGGAGATCAACGAATTGTTCCTCATAATAGGTAGAAATTAATTCCTTGCACACATAAGGACTTGATTCAATCATTCCTATAGAAATCACACCATTAATGATTCAATGGTTGTAGAAAAAAATGGCTATCACATGCGTGTTTTGAATTTTGAATATCGTTCGTTGATGTCAAAATGAAATGGACAATCGAATGGCTAGGATGCAATCAAATCAGGTTTGACAACCCAATACCATGGCTTGTCACCTCTTGGCTAATGGAGGCACACTGACTAGGATCCATGTCACTCATTCATGGGATTCACAATACTCCTCATGGTGGTCAAAAAACACCACATTCCAACAATTCACATACCTCGCAAGTTGTCTAGCAGGCATTAATAAAATGTTGCGAGGTGTGAGATGACCAACCCAGATTAAATCCAGCGACAATACGATGATCATCAATCTCAACGTCATTGGTTATCGAGCCTCAATACATGGTTTGAGCTCCATACAGCGGGGACACGTATCAGCATCTTGCAAACCTCGCATGCTTCATGATGGTCATCCATAAATGCTCATGCGGTGTGCAATGGGCGGCAGGGATTGAATCTTCATATCCAACAGTTCATCTTCCTACACATGCTAAACATTAGTCATAAAAGGGGGGCCATGACTAGGCCGATGATAGTAAGACCCTTGAGGCGACAACTTAAATCCCAAAAAAATATTTTTTCCAACCTTAACAAAACTTGGTGCAGGTTAACACACGAGGTGACCGACCTTCCTAACTGAAGGGGCCAGTGGATAGATGCATTTGAGGACTTGAATGGAAACTTACTTAACCAAAAATTAGTAGGAACAGGTCACCATAGGATTATAACATTGAAGGATTTTGGAATAGGATGCTTGTGGAATTAGGGTTTACAACCAGACCCTTAGCCCATTTTGATTATAGAGCTCAAAAACCATGACCCACATTATGGTTTTCTCAAAATTTTGCAAAATTTTAGGGGCTCTATCAGTGGTTCATGCTTGAGGACATATACCCCCAATGGGTTTAACAAGAATCTAGATCTTACGTTGAAGTAGATTAGGGTAGAAACACAAAAAACCTAGGAGATTGCCTGGATAAAGCAAGCAGACACAACCAAAAAGAAACACACCACCCAAACCTATGTACATTATTTAAAAAATTATACAATGCATTTTATTTTTTGGGAAGCCCCTTTTAAAAAATTGGCTTTGATCTTCATACTGGAGCCCCTTGGCCCCCAAAATTTAGGACTAGCTCTTTCCTCTATCAAAAACTTTATCCTGCTCTACTGGAAATGGATCAACATGTACATTGTGTAATTCTAGGCCATTAGCATCATCACACTTGACACCATCCATTCTAATTTCTACAATTTTGCCCCATTCACTAGCTTTCTCCACCATAGGCTCATCAAATTGAATTGGGAAAATAAAAAATTCATACTCCAAATGGTCATGAATTGCAGTATCACATTCAATTTTTTCTCCAAATTGGAAACCTTCATAAACACTTTGACTTATACTGGGCTAGGTTTCTGCAAAATCATGGGAGAAAAATGCAATATCATCCATACCCTCACTCTACTTGACATGAGAGTTGTCCTCATGGGATGGAAATATTTCCATGATAAAATCCAGAAGATATGGAGCATCTACAAACAATTCAAGTGCAACTTCATACCGATTAACATCATACCTCCAGTTATCCACACCTTTGCATTGCTCCTTACATAGAGCAAACAATTCGGCAATATCAACACATTCTGCAAACTCATCAAATGGATTCTTCTCATCAATAGACAACAATGTTTTTCTAATACCAGTGCACTCATCCTGATGTGCCATTTGACCATCCAGGAATGAACTTCCTTTCTCATTGATGTAAATGTCATCATGTTGTATATGGGTGGTTGGTAGTTCAACCACTTTCTCAAGCACATAACAGGGCACTATGGGAAAATTAGCATACTCATCCACATCTCCCTCAATAGTAGTGCTACATTCAAAACTACCATCACGGTCTTCCACTTCTTCATCATGTGAATAGTTATCACATTCAAATATCAGCAAATCTAAATTACATTCTTGGTGCTTGTTGGATACTGTCTACTCAATCACATATGAGTGAGCAATTTTAGCTATGTTTGTACCCTTACCTCTTTCATGTAACTAGGAAGCTATAGAATCAAAGTTGTCATCTTCAAAGGAAAATTCATAAGCCTCAGTGTTAAGTTGGTCCTCATTTGTATCATCTCCAATATATTCACCAATAGTACTTGCCACAAACTCATCAAAATCTTCCTCAAAGAGTGGATTTCTCCTACACTAGTACAAGTCATCATTTATAACCTCATATTCTAGTGAAGGTCCATTAAATAAGGGATTGTACCACACCTTCATGGTGGTCACATATACCCCTACCTCTCCAATATGAGGGTCCCAATCACTAGGGTCATTAGTGCATTCAAAATCAGTTTAATCACTAGAAGAGTAGAGAGAAACATTTTCAACACCCTCTTCATCATTTGTGCTTAAAATTATTGATCCACACTCTTAGAACTCTTCACATGAAGAGAATTGTTCACTACCAATCAAATGGACTCTTTCAAGGTTGTCAATTTTTCCTCCACTTGAAGCAAGAGACTCCACTTCAAGTTCATAAGAAGAATTATAATCAGTAGATGATTGACCAAGTTCAATTTCATCACCATGGTCAATAACATGTGCATCATTGTTCCTAATTAAATCAAAATGTGGATCTTCTCCTTGCATCCCTTGTGCTTTCTCACAATTTAGGACATCCCAAGGATGAAAATCATGTAGCATTTCTTTATCCTTATATTCTATATCTTCATCCTCACAATTGCTACATGAGTTCGCATCTATGGTACTACTAAAATGACAACCATCAACAAGTAGCTCACATTCAAATGCATCCTCTTGATGTGCTGAAATTGACCCCTAGTTCTCCTTATCATGATAATCATTGGCAATACTTTGAGGTAACACTTGTAATGTGTACTCACTCTTAACTTCCTCTACTACCTTTATCCAATCAACTACTTGGCTCAAATTATGAGGCTTCAATTATTTTGGTAAGGTGCTTAATCCTGATTGATACATGTCACAGAAAAAATTAATACATGTGGATTCTTCTAGTCTGATATCTTTATGTATATCTAACAAGGCATCCACAAACCTAGAGAACAAATCATAGGGTGATTCCCCTTGATATCTCTTCATGTCATGTAAATTCTTGGTCAGAAATACTTGATCAACTTTACCATAGTCTTGTAAGCTTTTCACTTGGGCCTTACTATAATTCTCACATTGTTGTGGTGGAGAAACTAGGATAATGGAATCTTTGTCCTCTTAACACAAACCTCTATTCAATGATTCACTATTTGCATTTGCAATAAATGGAATAGGGTGATCATTGTTGATGGTTGGACATTCCTTCATCATTGAATACTTAAAATTATTTTCAAATTCTATGGAAATTTGGTATGCTTGGTGCAATTTAGTAGGCTCTTTATCTCTCAAAAGGTAACTCATCTTTTTGTTGAATGCACACAAGTATACCACCAAACACTCAACATCATTTGGTCTTATGCTTGCAAGGATCTCTCTGATTACTTTGGAGAATCAAAGATTAAAAGCAATAACTAACTCATCTTCTACCTTTTCCATGCTCATGAACTTTTTTCTGATTAATATGATCAATCCTTTCCCCAAATTGTTCCATGAATAATGCCTTAAACTCCTCCCATGAATGTATGGAGGAAGTTGGTAAATAAGAGAACTAGTCTCTTACATCTTCTCTCAAGGATTGAAAAAATAACTTCATGACAACATATTTAAAGTCCAATTTATAGTATCCCATCATGTCAATAAACTCTTACATATTCTTGCCTGCTAATTCAACTTCCACACCATTGAACTTTGGTAGCTTGTCCCTAATCTTCGATGGGACAACATTTGGATACCTTAAAATATTTTCAAAGCAAATGGTCCTATATCTCTCAATACTAAAATTCCTTTGACCCAGCAAAGGTTTTTCATCGTGCTCAATTACATTCATGTCTACACCAAAATATGCAGCTTGACTATGCAATTTCACTCCTAGAATTTTGTAGTAGTCGCATATCCTTTGTCTTCAAATCTACAAATCTAGAGATTTGATGTATACTTTATTAGGCTCTTTTGTCAAAGTCACCACCTCTTTTCATGGAGGAACTTCAAATAATATGAAGTTTCTTCAAAATAATACAGGCTCAGGGTTGGCTTCCATGGTGGAGTCACTTTCAGGTTCCTCAAACTTTACTGCAATCAAATATTCTGCAGGGTTCAAGAATTGATCAATATCTAAACAAGATGTTTAGAATTATCTCACCATTTGACTCTCTGATGCAAAGATCCATGTCTGGAGAATGAGAATTATCACCAGTAGAGTCACCATTCTATTGGTGTTTTTTCCAATTCACCCTTAGAACTCCCAAAAGAGTAGCCAACTCTCATACTCAAGAGCTACCAAGAGGAATGGCCAACTTAATGAATAGAGAATTTTGAGGTCTCTATTCCTACACTTTAGGCTTTGTGGGACCTAGGAGGGTATTCCTATTATGTTCATTTCGATTAATTCAGTGCAAAACACATCAATTCACAGATTGGTTCCCATGAAGGGTAAATAAATACAATTTACTAAAAGATTGGCTAGTCTTTGAGTAAATAATTGTCCATCTACCAAGAACAAGAAGATATTTCAAGCGCATATCTCATTGTTTAACAAATTTTAAATGATTTATATTCTAATCCTGAGTCCACAATTGGGTATATCATACTTCAAAATGTAAATACCATGTGCAAATTGGTCAACTCGTCTTATTAAATGGGCATAGAGTCACTCATATGACAACCAGTAATATAGAAATTCTTTAGTTCTGACAATTGAGGACTATGTTCATAATGCCTTACATTATGAAAACTCATTATTCCTAAAACATAGCTCCTTATTGAATTCTATGTAAATTATCACAAATTTATGACCTTATTCAAGCATTTAATTGATTCTTTGAACCAAAGCAAAGATAGGGACATACATTCAAACAAATATTTGATGATGAATAAAGCTATCTTTGATATTCCATTTATAATTTGCAAAAAAATTAAAGGAGAGTGAATTCTTTAGACATAAGATTTGTTTCGATATTAGTCCTTTCCATAAAACTATTTTAAGATTAACATATGCACAACTTAAAACCCAAACAATTCAACTATTCAATTTACTTGTATTTTTCCTATACCTAGCTTCTACCGTGAATGTATTATCATACTCAAAAAAAATCAGAGACCAGAACCCCTATAAATGAGCCATGAAATCCCTTTTATAATGCAAGGGAGCAACAAGCATCTAGCTCAAATGCAGTTAGAATTTGGATATTTCATTTCAAAATCAATTTTCATTTCATCTCAAAATTCCCCACATGACAATTTACAATCACTTACATTGAAAAGGGGAGGTATAACTTGCAACCACCATCAAAAGGGAAATACAATTATAGCCAAAATTTCCCTTTAATCACCAGCTATGTCTTGCAATTGATGTCCACGTCACCTTGGAGACCCACAATCAGCACAAAAGGCCAAAAAACCACCACCACACATGAGAAACAGGAGCAACCACCACAACAACTATATCAATCAACACAAAATTGTAAACCCATACACCACCTCTCTCTCAACCAGAAAACTGGCCAACACCAGCACCAAGCCCATGATACACATGCCCACTTCGCATCACTGCAGGAGGTGGAGAAGAAACTTCACCTCCCTCCTCATCTTTGTCCTTTTTTGGAATAGAACCATCACTCCCACTTGGACTTTTGACAGAAAATGGTGGTACCGACAACACCTCCATGCCCACGAATGCAACCTGGTTCAACATCATGAGGTATTACTTGTAACCTAAGTCTATCTTTGTCGCACTCTCTGAAGGGTCATCTATAATATCAATTGGTGAATTCTACCTCCCATAAGAGTCATGTCCATATCGTATCTTCTTGCGGACTCCAGAGGTAAATGGTGTAGGCTCCTTTCCCTTTTCTTCCACCTTCTCTACAACAGCACCCTAGTGTTTTAGTTTGTTATTGCATCTAACAGGAATGCATGAGGGCTTCTCAACAAGGACCTTTTATTTTTTAAATGGAGCACATTTAGGTGCCTCGTGCTCACATATATAGAAACATCATCTTGAGGCTTCTATGAATTAAGTCTGGGTGACCTCCTAACAAGGACTATGGAAGTGATTGGTTTACTCATTTTCACTACCCGGTAGCTTCTCAAACTCACACTCACACAATCCTCATTCTGTATGAATTCAAAGAGATGTCAGCTGTTGAATACAATGGTGAAAAAATCTATCACTTCATCCATATTTATCAAGCAAGCCTTATGGTATTTTCTCATCAATTTTTTCGTCACACACTTGAAGAAGCAATTAATTGCTAGTGTTGATTACTTCACCATTTATCACCCTAGTACTAGGAGATTAGTGAATCGTTCCTCATAATAGATAGGAATTAATTCCTCACATGCACAAGGACTTGATTCAATCATTTCTAAAGAAAGAACACCATTAATGCTTCAATGGTTGCAAAATAAAATGGCTATTACATGCGTGTTTTGAATTTTGAATATTGGTTGTTGATGTCAAAATGAGATGGACAATTGAATGGCTAGTATGCAGTCAAATCGGGTTTGACAACCCAATACCATGGCTTGTCACCTCTTGGCTAATGGAGGCACACTGACTAGGATCCATGTCACTCATTCCACAGGATTCACAATACTCCGCACGGTGGTCAAAAAACACCACGTGTCAACAATTCGCATACCTTGTAAGTTGTCTGGAAGGAATTAATAAAATGTTTCTAGGTGTGCAATGAACAACCTAGATTAAATCTAGAGATAGCACGACAACCGTCAATCTCACCATCATCGATTACCGATCCTTAGTACATGGGTCAAGCTCCATGCTATGGAGAAACACGACAGCATCTCACGGACCTCACACGCTTCATGGCAGTCATCCATAAATTCTCTCATGGTGTGTGATGGGCAATGGGGATTGAATCTTCATATCCAATGGTTTATCTTCTTGCACGCGCTAAATGTTAGTCATAAAAGAGGGGCCATGACTAGGCTGATGATAGTAAGACCCTTGAGGTGACAACCTAAATCCCTAAAAAATATTTTGCCCAACCTTAACAAAACTTTGCGTAGGTTAACACACAGGGTGACCGACCTTCCTAACTAAAGCGATTGGTGGACAGACACATTTGAGGACTTGAATGGAAACTTACGTAACCAGAAACCAGTGGGAACAAGTCACCGTAGGATTATAACATTGAAGGGTTTTGGAATAGGATGGTTGTGGAATTAAGGTTTACAACCATACCCTTAGCCCATTTTGATTATAGAGCTCAAAAACCATGACCCTATGCCATTGAAAAATGGACCCTTGTCATTTTCATGGTCTTTTAGGTCTTGTTTCATAGTGTTGGAACTATGTTTCTTTAATTATATGATGTATCTTGGCTTGAACATGCTTATTTTGGTACTAAAACTCAAAGAACAACGTCTTGTGAAGGTGTTGTGAAGTGTTGTAGTATATTTCTACATTCGTCTAGACTCTATTTAATGCAATTCACCTAAAAACAACCTTTTCATTCATTAACAAGTCCTATTTTGAAGTGTTGTAAAGTCTTGTAACAAGATTTCATGCTTTTCTAGGCATATTTTCACTATTTACACCCTTCTCATGCTTTATTTTGTCTCTTTATGCCCTCATATGCTTATATTAAGTGTATTTTTGGGTCCTATCCTAACAAACAACATTAAACACAACATTATTTTTGACACTTGGTTTTCGGTCCTAGGTGGGACTCATTCACCAAGGGTGGCGAATGAGTCCCCCTTAGCCCCAAATTCAAAATATTTCAAAATTTCTTTTAGGATTTTACTCAAATTCACTTCATGTCAGCCTGTGATGAGGTATGAATGGATAGTAAGGCACAATATTTGTATAAATATGTATTAATAACCTTATTTTACATCTCCTAGCACATTCAAGCAATTTCCTGATTCAAGCATTCAATCTTCTAAAGTCATTCAAGCACTCAAGCACTTTGCATCATCAATTCAAGCACTTTTCAAGTACTTTGGAGCAGCCATTGACACCACTTTAGATTTTCATATTCAAGGATTTGGTAAGTTTTTAATACTTTCATGTTATTCATTTATCATTTCCTTTACATTTCATTCATTTCTATAGGGTTTGATTACCAAAGTGGGGTTTGACCAAGGCAAACCCCTATTCACTAACCCCCCAACATTTTTCCCCTTTGTGCATTTGTATTTGTAGCTTTGTTTTGTAGATTTAACAAGGTTTAAAGATGTTGAAAAGTGGAATTCAAGTCAACTAGGCTCTTCAAGTCAACTTGTCATATTTTCAAGCATTTTGAGGGTTTTTTGTCTGTTTTCTACAGAATTGACCCTGACAACCTAACATTCAGACATTGCCAAATTTGGTGTAGCAGTGTTGTCTCCTAATTTTCCAAAAATATTGTGGAGGACTAATTCACCACCCTTGGAGAATGAGTCCCACTTGAAATTTGAAAATCTGCATTTTGTCATAAATCAACTCCCAGCTATAAGAAATCAGTTACTAACACTTTTTCAACAGTAGGAGGACTGATTCGCCACCCTTGGCGAATGAGTCCCACTGTGAAAAATTAGAAAACTGCATCAACATTCTAGACACTCCATAAAGCTCATACAACATCCAGGTTCACTCAAATTTGACCCTATACCTTCTATTCTGAATATTTTTATCAATTTCTTAATCTTTCATAGTTGTTTGCATATCACAGTGTGTTTTCAAACATAGCTTAAATTGCACTTTAACATTCATTTTAGATCATTTTAATCATTCAATTTCATTTATTTAAGATCATTTACATCACATCACATTGCATACATCCTAATTTGAATGTGCATAAGCATTTTAGGAACCCCTAATCTCACTCTTTCTAGGTGGAAAACCCTAGGAAGAGACCCCTAGCCTTTCAGGTTCCTAAAATCTATGTCACAAACCCACATTATGGTTTTCTCATAATTTTTCAAAATTTGAGGGGCTTTATTAAGCTCTCTCTTAGCTATCCAACATTGTAATTTTTTTCACATTTTGACAATGTTAAGCCTTTGATCTATAATTTCTTTTGTTTGTGTGTCTATTTTTTGGAAAAAACTAGTGTTTGGTATTTTTTTCATTATAAATTAATCATTCATCAAATTTTCAAATAAATTACATTTTTAGAAACTAGACTCCATTCTACACATGAAAAAAAAATTTTCAAATAGTTTTCAAAATTTATAGGAGTAGCACGGCCAAAATTCTATTTTTCAAGAAGTGTCCACTTTGAAAATTAGTTTTAAATCAAATATTCATAAAAAAATTATTAGAAAAATTATGCATAAACAACATACTGTTAGCTAATTTCTCACTAAAGCGATTTTAAAAATACTAAAAAAAAGTTAACCTTTTCAGGGAGCCACGAAAGTCACTATGTTATGTTTTTTTGACAAAAAAACACCAAAATTTTTGTGGCCCCCTCTTTTGAACCCCTTAATCTCTACCATTTTCAAAAAAAAATCATAGTTTAGAAAGTAGACTCAAAGCACTATGATCCTTGTTTATGTTGCATCTCAAAATTTTGAGTGTAACTATCCTCAATTTTACGTCCAAGGTCAATATTTCCTAATTTCATAAAAGAAAAGAAAAAAGTGGTCACTTAAGACCCTTTTTTGGCCCCCCATCTTTTTGCACTTACCCTACATAACATTATGATATTGTTTCACTATCAATGTGAAACCTGATATCATCCTGTTATGTTATCAATCATTATGATAGGTAATCATTTCATTGTCAATGTGAAACCTGATATCATTATGTTACATTATTGTTCATTGTGATATGTAAGCATTCCACTATTAAGGAGAGCTCGATTCTCTGTATTATGTTACCATTGTGTTGTTTCTCATGGGAGGCTAAACCCATTGATCAAGTGACGCCAAATACATTACCAAATATGAGTCTAAAGTTAATGCTTATAAGAAGCTTGAGACTTTGTTTAGTGCCACCTTAAATCCTTTGTTTCTATGAAGATGACTCCAAGTAGTTAAATTTCTTCCTTCGAAGAGTTAGAAAACTCTTGAAAAGCCTAAATGAACAAACACTTTTATAAAAACAAAGTCTTGAAACACTAAAAATACAATATTTATCTATCGATATATATTTATGTTGGACTAAAGTGTTGTAAGAATGATCTCTTAATTTTCTATGGAACTTTTATGATAATCATATCAATACTTCTAGAAATGGATTACTGTCTATGGAATTCATAAAATTTCCTATTGATTCAAATTCCTTTGTTTTCTAGAAATAGTTTTCTGGTAAAAGATGTTGCTTCCTTTTTGCACATTACAAGAAAATATGATTTGTATCGAGTTGTCTACAAAGGAATTGAGCTTTTCTTTATTTTAAAAGAATGTATACACATACGTATTACTATAAATGAAGGAAAAATATGTGTATATACATAAACCAATTATGTATATACACATACATGTGATATACCTTTTGTTGTGCATGTTTTGCACACATGCCCCATTGTAGGCAGGGACCCCCCCTCTTTTTGCTCGAGTCGGGTCATTTTTACCTGGTCTCATTTTACGTGCCCTTGTTTCCATGCCGAAATCAGCCATGAACCTTAAAACACATCAAAAGAATTGGTGCTAGAAGGAGGGCATGGCATTTTGAGGCTACAACGCTAAAGGTTAGAGAGCTGGTGTAAAGGAATTTTGCAGCAATAGAGAGCTACATTGCATGATTTATGAGTGTTTCTCTTATGTTTCTCATTATGCATGCATGGTTCTACTTCCCTATTAGTTTAGTTGTTGGTTTCTTGAGTGGAAGTGATGATGGTGTTTGTTGTTACAGTATTTGATGAATTTCTAGCCATGCTTTTTGTGGTTTGTTGATGATGAATCATGTTGTAAAGCTAGTATGAGCTTCCTTACTTCATTTTTGCAACTTAGTTCAATTGCATGTTTATGATGTGTGTGTGCAATCTAAAAATCTATAGTCCTTAGAAGATTTCACTTGCTTTTTGTAACTGTAGGTTTCTCTTGGCCAAGCAAAACTTAGTTTGGGAAGTTTGTCTATTGTAGTAGCCTCCATGATCACTGTTCATTTGTAGCTTCATGTTTAGGAACTTCTTCTCTTCCCTAACCTTTTTTCCCTTTTTTTAATAGTGACTTTGAACAAGGTTCATTGCACATTGTAAAGCCAAATATAAAGTTGAAATAGGAGTTCTAGACTGTTGTTTGAACCTACATCAATTGAACATCAATTTCTTCATCTTAAGAACTCCATTCGCAGACCCAACTTCCCACACTTTGTAACTCATCTCTAAGCCCGCCTTGTGATTCCAAAAAATCACATGAATCAACTAAGGTATTCCAAGCACTGTCAAGACCTAACATTAGAGACCTTGGGATAGTGTTCTACAATTTGATTATGGAAGATTTTCTTTCAAGAGAGGTGATGCACCTATGCATTACCTGTGTTGAGAAGTGCATAAAAAACACATCAACACCTTCTTTAATCATTATATTTATTTTTCCTTAATTGTATATTGAATTTTTTATTATGAGTAGGATAAAGTAAGGAAATGATGTAATTTCTATGTTGATGCATGTGGGAACGAATGTGTATTTACATATCATTCATTTGATAAATATAGAATATGTATGATGGTTGATTATCTTATGTATAATGTACAACATAGTAAATTTGGATAGTTTACTTGCATTAAACTGTTGAATCCAAGATAGCCCAATTAAAAAATACTTAGATTATGTTTATAAAATGTTCTGAATTGTAGTCATAAGAAGATTAGTTAGAACAACCTGTTATAAGTCAGATTATGTGTTTGCAAACTTAATGATTAGAAGGGGAGGGTGTTTCCTTGGTATGTAGAAAGTTACATTATGGGACAGGTGTTGAAAATGGATTAACAGAGAGTATAGGTTTTTCTTTTTCCAAAATCTAATATTTGTAGTTGTATACAACATATGCTTGGCCAAGTGATTATAGCCCATAACATTGAATGGGAAAAAATTATAATGTAACTCTTTGCCATTTCCTAACATTGATCTTGCATGCTCTGATTAGTAAGAAATGCTTGTAGTTATGTTAGGCACGCTCTAGATTCCATCTTCCATATCAGTTTCTCTTACTAAGTATTTTGTGCAAGGTCAGGTATTCTTCAAGTTAGGAAGAATTCTAGGGGAGCATAGCTTCATGGTTGGGTGTAAAAAGTGCCTGAACCATGTTCTTGTCCACCAATTGTGATGATCTTAGTGAGGAATCACATGAAATTTCCATCTTTGACTATTGTACTTTGTAATACTTGATGTAAAAATTGAATTGACTAAGGGGAAATATTAGCCTAGTCAAACTTTGTAACTGATCACTTGACATTTGGAAATAAATATAAATTATTAGTTGGACATGTGCTATGATAGAAAATAGATATTGGATTTATGTTCTTAAATTTATTATTCATAGTGTTGAAATTGACTTATTGGTGATTAATTAAGTATGACACATTACACTCATCCATCATTCGAGTAGTGAAAACTACCCTCCATGATTAGTTTTTGATGTTATACTTGGGCCAATTTCACTACTTCCTAGGAATTAAGATTACTCAATCTTCTTTGTGTATCTTCTTTGCACAACCTAAGTACACACTCGATATGCTCTTGAGATTTTGCATGGCTAATTGTAAGTCTACATTTACTCCATTTCTATTTTGGGTTGAACTTGAGGTTAAGTGTTCTTCACCTTTGGTTGATTAAACTTTGTACCAACAAATTGTTGGCAGTCTCACATACTTGACTCACAAAAGACCCAATGTTTCATATGTTGTAGGCATTGTCTCTCAATTCATACAAGAGTCACATGAGATGCACTAGAAAGCAACTAAGAATGTTATCCACTACATTCAAGGTACTCATAGTTATGGGGTGTACTATATAGTGGGTTTGGATGTTGATTTTGTGTGACACATAGGTTCAAATTGGATAGGAAATTCTCACTATTACAAATATAATTTAGGGTATTACTTCTCATTTGGTTCTAGTCCAATTTCTTGGTTGAGAAAGAAACCATCTACTATTTCTCTTTCATCTATAGAGGTTGAGTATCAAGGATTAGTTTTTGAATAGGAAAATCAGGTTTTGAAGGGGCCTCGAAACCCTTTACAAGAATGAAAGGCTGCAAAAGAAACTAAGCACTAAAAACTAGCAGCCCAAAAGACCAAAAGCTGACAAAAGATAAAACATAAGGAACCCATCAACAGAACAACAGTAAAAACATCAACAACCCTACTGAACAAACGAAAAGGAAAGCATCAGCTACAGCATATTATTTAGGACATTCACCAAGGCCATATTCTCCTTAATGACCTCTTTCATTTCCACAACATCTTTAATCTCATCCATAGACACAACAGATCTCTTTTTAGTCCTACTCCTTGTCCTAAGACATGGCCTAGCCTACACATCTTTCTCCAACACTAGAGAAGACTCCTCAGCTTTCTCCACCTGATTCACACAATTGATCTCCTCAATCACTTTTTCAAGCTCACCCAAGTCAAGAGGTTTACCAGTCCAATTAAGTGATTTCTCATTTAAAACAGAGAGCCCCCTAGTTGTAGTCTTCAGAGAGTTGTTACTGATATTAACCATGGCTCTTAAATCATTTGACATCTTACCAGTTCTCTCAAGTCTAGCAACCCAGTCCTCCAAGATTTTATTGACTAGCATTTCCAAAGAGGAAATCCTCTCCTCATGAGAAGCCCCCCGACAATTTGCATCCTTAATCAACTTGTCTAGCATGACATTCATAGTTTTCACTTTTCCTTTAATAGCCCATTCCTTCTGATTACCACAAAGCATAGCAACACAAATCTCCTACCAATTTTTCACCTAAATATTGAGCTCCTTAACCTCAGAAAACAACCACTTCACCAAAGACAGCAAAATTCTGTGTCCCATCCTCAGCCATCTTACAAAACATATTCATATTCACATCATCCCAGTTAATAAGAGGCTAAACATTTGGATCAATATCACCAAGAGTATCAAATCAATGCAAATTCTACTCTTCATCCTCTTCAAAAGGGGAGTCCTTGACCTCAACCACTTCCACCTTGATCCACTCCTTATTAGGTAAGCTAGTTAAATTGGCTAACACTTCCAATTGTTCCATTTTGACAGCCCTATCAACTGAAGAAAATCCCTAAGAATAATTGATCGACTCCATCCCCTGCACCTCCATAGGCCTAGGCTAATTCAATAACTCTTTAGAACTAGGATTAACAACACTAGTAGGAACTTTCAAACATAGACCCTCAACTTTAGGCACCTTGGGACCAAACGCAAAGGAAATTTCCCCCTTCCTGAGCAAAGGATCCCCAATAGAGACATTCTCAAAATAAATATAATGATTAACATCACCTTTCCCAATAGGATTATCCTTCACACCACCTTCCCCAAGAGCCACCAAGGGTTTCTTACTAGAACTGAGAGCCAACTCCATCTTCCTCTTAGCATAAATTTTTTCTTTCTTGGGGGCTTTTGATTTTCCTTTTGAAGTATTTTTCACAAGCTTCGCCATGGAATCCCTCAGCTCCACATCCATTTTGTAGCCCTTGATCCACTCTTTGGATTCATCTTCCCCTACCTTAGAGCCATCGTCGTCCATAGACATTTCCTCAAACTTTGTTTCCTCATCCTCAAAACTCTCAACCCATTCCGTAGCAGAGTCTCTAGTGTCATAACCAGTGTTTTTCATAGCCTTCTTACCAAGGGTTTTAGGAGAGACCGCAATTGACTTAAGCTTAATGTGGGACAACAAGAGGCTCATAAGACCCTAATGCAACACCACCTTCTTATGGTTTTTTTTTGTGATCTTCTATACTCTTTTCCATGGAAATTAACAAATAGAAGGGAAAGGAGACCAACACCTTATGCCTAAAATGATTCAAAAGCATAAAATGGTAGTTGTAAACAATAGAGAATCTACCTTCAAGAGTAAAATAATTCATTAACGCCAACACAAGGTCCCTCCACAATGGCTTCAAATACTTATGAGCATAGCCACCACTCCCAATTGCTCAAAGCTTCTTCTTCTCATCAAATTTGAAAAAATTCACAAAGGCCTTCTTAGCAGCTCCTCTATCCCTAAAAAATTTTCTCCCAAAGACTACCAGACTAGTGGCCTCTACTATAAACTCCTCATCAATCTTAAACTCCACACCCTTATAATGCAACATCCTCCCATTCCACCCTTTCAAAAATAAATTTGTAGCATCAGGGTCTGGACCTTGAATTCTCTACATGAATTGTGTAACCTCACCAAGCTCCAAATTCTCCCAAACAATAGGATTTTTTTGAAATTCCTCGCATGAACTCAGCTCAATTCTATAGTGATCTCCACCCATGGTAGCATGAAAAGTTGCAGAACCCAATGGCACCAAAGAGTTAAAAAAATAAACTCTCCACAAAACACAAATAACACCCACAATATGTGTGGGCTTGTCATTCAAGGTACTTCCCTACCAATGTTGTTAGGCCTTCATCATATGGAAACCAAGGAAATAATAATGGATCATACAGGAAAAAGGTTCATCAAGCATATCCCAATTATGAAACATTATGAAGAATATTTCCCCTAATGCCTCAGTCTTAAAAACAAGCCATGTGGTCTTCATTAGAAATACATTTGAGATTAAGAAGAATAGATTCAAACAAACCCCAATCAACTCTCTCCACCACACCCACATCAGCAACACCATCAGCCAACCTATTAGCTTCATGGAAAACATGTGAAACTTTAAATTCCTCAAAATAATTTAAGATATCTATAGAGTCATTGATAAAATAAACAATAGACCATGAGGGAGGGCATTTTTTAACAAGGCAATTTATAACATTAAGAGAGTCCCCCTCCAACCAAAGTTTAGAAACCCCTTGATTTTTAGCCAAAATGAGGCCATGATAGGTTGTTGCTACCTCCATAAAATTGTTTGTTTGGTTTCCCAAAGGGAGCGCCACTACGGAGACAAACCCACCATTCTCATCATGTAACACTCCCCCACAACCAGAAAGCCCCAGATTTCCCTTAGACTCTCCATAAAAGTTAACTTTAAACCAACCAATCACTAGAGCCTTCCACTGAACCCCCTCTCTGGGTTCTTTCAACTTATTCACCAGATTAGAAAGATCGAAAGAAAGGTTCCACCTCTTACCCACAAGTAGATCATAGGGAGACACCAGCACTTTCAAATTAAAGGAAGGAATCCTCAAGAATTCAAACATGAAATTTTTCTTGATAGCATCATGGATTTTAAAATCCAGCTTGGAGGTCAACAATTCCTATTGACAAAAAACCCTGTTGTTTTGTTCCTTCCAAACACCCCAAGCAACATGCGGAAAAATAAGAGACCACAACAAATAAAGGGCCAGATTAAGGAAGGGTGACACCCATAGAGAGCATAAATCAACAAAGGATGTAGGAAACACCCACGCGATCTCCCACAGATTAAAAATATGAGACCAAACCTCCCTAGTATAACTACAACCAGTCAGCAAATGGAGACAATCCTCAACATTTTCCTTACATAAGAAAAATATATTTGGCAATACCATACCTCTCTTCACCAAATTATTCAGGGTAAGAATCTTGTCTTGACATATCAGCCAAAAGAAAATATCAATTTTAGGTAGCAACTTCCCATTCCAAACAAAACCCCAGAAAGGTAGAGGACCTACCAATCGAGATAGAAAAGAAAAAGAAAAGGACACCAAGAAATTCCCATTGGAAGTAAACTGTCAAATAACAGAATCTTCTTGAGCTTCCATAGGGATATGAATCAAAGACAAAAATTTAACAAGCGGCTTCAAATCCCTATTAACCACATCAAGACCAATCCATTTTCCCTACCTAATATAATCAAAAACCAAGATGCCCCATTCTCTTACATAGAAATCCTTGAAAGGAGCCGCCCAGGACTCATCCTTCAAATGCCCATGCCCAATCCACCAACCATCCCAAAAGAGGATCCTTCTACTATTCCCCAAAGTCCACCTCAAACCAGTAGACACAGTCAGTCAAACCCGGATCATACAATTCCACAAGACTGACCCCTACGAAGGAACCAAGTTCTCCTTGAATAAGTCACAGAACTTATCCACACCCCTCAAATAGTTAGAAGAAAAAATTTCCACCCATTCTTTGTCAGAAACAAGCAAGTTCCATAGCTATTTAGCCATCAAAGCAAAATTAAAATCTTTCAGTTTACGCAATCCTAAACCACCTTGAGATTTCAATTTACACACCTCCTCCTAGGACAAAAAATGCAACCTTTCCTTCTCTACACCAGACCATAAGAATCTTTTCTAAATTCCCTCAATTTTCTCCAAAAATATTCTAGGGATTTGGAACAAGCTAAAGGAATACACCGGAAAGTTCTAGAGAGTAGACTTGATTAACTGAATCTTACCAGCTTGACTAAGCAAAGCACCCTTCCACCCAACAAGTTTTGAGATAAACTTATCAATGATACTATTCCAAAAGGAGTTAGGAACACCATTAGAACATAAAGGAAGCCCCAAATAAGAAGAAGGGAACTCCCCAATAGCACATCCAAGAATGCCAACAATCCTCAATTGATGAAGCTCCAGAGTATTAAGAAAAAAAGTAGTGCTTTTAGGAAAACTAACCTTTTGACCTGATGCAGCCTCATAACTCTGAAGAATAAGGCGAATAGACTTAGCTACAACCACTAAAGCCTCAGCAAGAATAATTGTGTCATTAAAAAAAAATTGATGAGAGAAGCAAGCTGACGCGAAGAGGGGTAAAGGCCTTTGAAAGCCCCATTAGACACAGTCTAGAGGAGATACCTCCCTAAATATTCCACCATAATAATGAACAAAAAGGGGGATATAGGGTCCCCTTGATGCAAGCCACGAGAGCTTTTGAAAAAGGCCGAAGGAGAACCATTAATAAGCACTGCAAAAGAAGGAGAGGAGATTAACTACCACACTAGTCGTAGCACCCTATCTAAGAATCCAAATGCCTTGAGGATACTACAAAGGAACCTCCAATTCACTCAATCATAGACTTTGACCAAGTCTAGTTTCAAAATAAGACCAGGCTTCTTACTGACTTTCAGAGAGTGAATATTCTCGTAAACCATGATAATGGAATCAAAGATCTATCATTTAGGCACAAACCCATTCTGCTAAGGAGAGATAATATTCAATAACACCCTTTGCAACCTTGAGGCAAGCACCTTAGAGAAAATATTATAAATAGAATTGCATGAGCTAATAGGTCTAAAATCACCAAACCTCTCAACACTAGGCTTCTTAGGGATTAGAACTATAAAAGTAGAGTTCAACTCCTTCAAAATCTTTCTACTACCAAAAAATTCCTTCATAGCATTGATAACATCCTTAGAGATAATCTCCTAGAAACAGTGGAAAAATAACATGGGGAAGCCATTTAGAATTGGAGATTTATTTCCCTCAAACGAGAACACAACCTTTCTAATTTCTTCATCTGAAGGAATAGCAGACAAGAGACCATTCTCCTCCTCCAACACCAAACTAGGAACAACATTTAGAAAACCTTGCTGGCAATCAGGATCCAGCGGCCCTTCCTTAGATAGAAGGTTCTCAAAGAAGGACCGACTAGCAGATCTAATATCATCATCTTCCTCAATAGACAAATTATCCACCACCACTTTAGAAATTCTATTTGAAGATCTATGTTTCATTGTAGGGAGATGGAAGAAACAAGTATTTTTATCTCCACTATGAAGCCAAATAGCTCTCAACCTCTGCTTCCAAAACTCCTCCTCTCTAGCCACAATATTATGAAATTTGGAAAAAATCACACTCTCCTCTTGAAGTAACGTTGCATCAACCCCTAAAGCCTACAACTATTGTTGCACAATGTCCAACTTAGACTTCACAACCAAATTTTCCTCGAAGATATTACCAAAAGAGTCCTTATTCCACTGAATCAAATTACACTTAACCAAAGCCAACTTCTTAGCAACTTTATACATGGCCAAACCATCAATGTTAATATTATACCACTGAGCAATTTTAAGACGCAAATTAGGATGATCAATCCACATCTTCTCAAATCTAAAAGGAAAAACATTTTTACAACCAAAAGGTTCAGCAATCAAAGAAATAGGGAAGTGGTATGAACCAACCCTGGTAAGCGCAGACAAGGAGAAAGCATAAACATGCAACCAATCCATAGAGATAAGGGACCAATCCAATTTAACCTATATGAGAGAATCTCCAGACTACCTATTAGACCAAGTGAAGGAAACTTCCCCCAAATCCAGGTCCAGCAACAAATTATCATTAATAAAATTCATTAAATCAAGCCTGTTGTCATCAGCAATCTGAGAACCCCCACTTTTATCAACATCATTCAATGGGGTATTGAAATCCCCCATCACAAGCTAGTTAGGAAAAAGAGAATTGAGCCTTAAAAGAATTCAACCGATCTCAGAAACGCTTATGGGAACTTTTAGCATTGGGAGCATAAATACTATACAAAACCCAAGAGAGCTTTTCCCTAAAGCATAAAAAAGAAGAAGCAACATGATTTTCAAAAGTAAACAACTTCGACCTAGCCACCACCTTAGGGTTCCAAAAAATTCCCACCCCACTAGATGCACCATCAGAGTCAACAGCTTGACAACTACAATCTTTAAAGAACCTGTTCTTAATCTTAAACACCTTCTCAGCACTCATCTTAGTCTCCTGAATCAAAATAGTATTTGACCAATGATATCTTACCATATTAGCAAGAAGATATTGTTTATGAGGATTATTCAATCCTCTTATATTCCATGAGAGGATCTTCATAACAAATTTTCTAAAGGACCATTCAAGCCTATCTCATGTAGAGTAATCTACAAACCATCAGCAATTTCACACTTGCTTACCCTCTCCCTCACTTTTTGTAGAGAAGGTCCGCCTCTACCCCTAGGTTCCAACCCAAAATCTAGCTTCAAGTGATTCCAAGTAGCCATCCCCAACCCTGTGGGAAATTTATTTTTCTTAGACTAAGACTTAGAGGCCGAAAGAACAATTTCGCAAGGCTCCTCCTCCTGAGAAGCACAGTTTGAGCAATCCATGACAGAAGAGGTGAGCACCAGCTTTTCAAGAACTGAATCCACCAAAAGTTCAACAAAGGGTAAATCCTCACTCTTCTCCTCCAACACAACTAACGAAGACACTAACATGTCCACCTTTGAAGAAAGAAAAATCTCCTCAGAAACCATCTTCAAGGGGGTCACCTTCTCCGGCTCAGCAACCAGAGTCAGCGAGTGAGCACCACCAACCTCCACAACTCCAGCTTCCTTTTAGTAGAGTCCACAACCCCTACCTCCTCCACATGAACTTCCTCAACAACAAGAGAAGCAAAAACTCTAGGAGAAATGATCTCAACTGCCACACCCTTTTCAGGCTCTCCCTCACTAGGCTCAGCAAATCTTAAATCAAGATCAACATCAGAACACTGACCCACCTCCTTCTAGACTTTAGATTCCTTGGGAGGAGTCGATTTCTTTTTAGGAGGAACCATAGGCTTCAACAAACACTTCTTCGCCCAATGACCCACCATCTTGCAATGGAAGCAAGCAAAGGGGATAGATTCGAACTCAACCTATTGCTCCCACACACCCAGCTTCGAGTTAATCTTAATCAATGACAAAAGGTTCATGGTCTAGTCCAAAATCACACAAATCCAGGCATAAACCAGTCTGCACCTTGAAGCAGTAAGATTATCAATCGAAATTAAATTCCCAAAAGTAGATGCAATACCCTTAAAAACTTGCTCATCCTAGAATTCTAGAGGAATCCCAGGCAAACGGACCCACACAGGGGTAAAGTCAAAAGAACAAGAGCTAGGGGAGAAGTTGTCCTCCCGTTTCTTCAACACCAGAGTATACTTGCCAACAATCCAAGACCCTCCCATCAGAACCTTTAGGAAATCCTCATTGCAAATGAAAGAAAAGGAGAAGAACCCCTTAGCAAGAGCTGTTATCTCCACCTGCCCTTTCAAGAACCACCATTTTTTTGCAAGCATCCTGACCAATTCAATATTAGGGTGTGTGCCCAAAAAATTTCCCACCAATGCTTACTCCATTGAAAGAATACCTTTATCAATAATGCAGTTAGGCACCGAAACTGAATACTCTCCCTCTGAAAGGTTGGAAAAGAAGTCGACAAGGGGAGAAGAACTTTTCCCCTTAAGCTTAGTACCAAATAAAGCATAGTACTTCTTACCATCCACTGAAGACAAATCATCCTTAGCAACTTCAGAAATGACAGCTTCAAAGGTGACAGCTACCTCAGGAGCCACATCCTTAGACCCCACCTTGACAGGAGAAGTGCAACCCTGACCCAAAGTGGCAAAGGAAGAAAGGGATGTACCCTTCTACAAGGACCCACTAGGAGTCCCATCCACAAAACCACCATCAACCTACTTCCCAACATCAACTTGACCTCTTCCATTAACACCAGCCCCTGGAGCAGGGGTTCCCACCTTGACCAAATTTAAAAAATCCTTACCTTCAATAGCTCCACCTGACGCCGCTCCCATCATTTAAAAAGGATCTTTTGTATCAAGGAGTAGTTAATGTTTCTAGTAAGTTCATTTTGGATTTAAAATATTCTCATTGAGTTTGACATTCCATTTTGTAAGCCTGCAATCATCTATTATGATAATCAAAGTATAATACAATTCTCACATAATCTAATCCACCATTAGAGGATTGAAAATTTGAGATCTATATACAATACAACATGGAGCTAATTCATGATCAAAACATTGATCTTCAGTCATGTGAGGCATCACAGCATATTATATAAATCTTCACCAAACTCTTCACTAGAGCAAGTTCATTTTTGAGCTTTTCTAGGGTGTGACATGCATCCTCTTTGAGGGGATTTCTTATTCCTTTCATTTTTGTCTCTTTATTATGGTGGTATACATTCTTTTTTGGGGGGTTTCTTCTCTTTGGGTGGATTTTTATGTACATAGATACCTTGTTAAGCTTCATTTTTCAAGACCCATAATTTTTCTCACATAAGTTGAGCTTAAGGGAGGAGGTGTTAGTGAGGTTTTATTTTCCTAGTGGAGTAATTTATTTTCCTATGTCTTAGGTTTTTCCTCAATTTTATTAATTTTCTTAGGTTAATAAAGTGAGTTTAATAAATAAGTAGTAGAGAAGGTGTTAATGTGTCACCATCCTAAAAGGGAGAGCATTTACTATTTTTATATCACTTGGTGATCACTCCCTATTGGTTGGATTTTTCACCTCCACCCTCTCCCCATTTCTATTTAAACTTACTACATAAATTGTAATTTCATACATTAAAATTAATTCATACAATAATTTTCATGCAACTTCTTTTTGAGATCTTAATGCAATATTGTTATCTTGACGTTTGCACATCTCTTGGAATCTCAACTCTATAATTGTGTTATTCATTTACAATTATATAACTTATTTCTATCTTAGAAAGTTCTTGGTTATGCAAATGTTTTATATTTCTAATATCCCATAGTATAATCATTCTACCCATGTTTCACTTATGTCTTTGACATTCACCACTCACAATTTCATATTTTTTCAAGATAGTGATAATTTTAAATTTGGTTTTCAATGTTCTTTTCATATGACATCTAAACCAAATTTTATAACCTCTAAATTATTGCATCATTGGAGGTAATTTCATTTGTGATTTATTGTCTAAAGACCAGTGGTATTGTGTACTAAGTTTATGATGATAATAAAATTATTCTAGATAAAGAGTCATAAGTTTTTAAACTTGTGATGAAAAACTAGTGGTACTTGGAATTTGTTTTTTCCTTGGTTTCATTGTGACTTTGGCATCTTTGGGGAAATGCAACCTAAAGATCTATTTATGTGTATAATGGGTCACATTTTGACAATAGCTACTTATTTATGTTCGTTTGTTTCTTTATTTTTATTTTTTTTTGTAGATTCCTTCAAATTTTAACTTGAAATCAACTAACATGTAGATCTATTTTTTAATGGTGTATTTAACTGAGCAGAAATATTTTATGAAGTTTGTTTAGTACTTATCTTTAGAAAAGTATAATATAATAAAATATGAATTTTAATATATATATATATAACAAATTTATAGATAAATAAATTAGTTTTGAGTTATTTTCTTTATTTAAGAGTTATTTTATTATATATTTGTTTAAAAATATCTTAATTATATATATTTAACAAATAGTAGAACATATTAATTTGAATTATTTTATCAAATTAATTAAAAGTTTTTCTTTATTTTTTCAATATATTTTAGTTTTACAATCTTTTATTATTCAATAAAAATTAACAAAAACATCATATATCTAAAAAATTTGGATAATTTTTTTGGAATCTTATTGCAAGCTTTATATAAATAAAAAAATAATTACTTTTGTTCAATATTAATTTACACCTTACACTAACACTTATAATTAATTTTAAGAGTTGTACTTGAAATACTATACTATAGGTGAAAGCATATTATTCTTATTAATATTTTTTATAGACCTAAGAAAAATTTTGATATCTTTTGGTTTAAATTTTTTTTAATTATTATATTTTATGTAGATTATTATTTTTTTATTTGAATATTTCTTTATATATATATATGAAATTTTCATAGTTCATGATAAATTAATCTATTAGTTTCCATCTTTTCTTGTGTAATCAATATTTTCATCAACATTTCCAATCATACTCTTTGATTCATCATTCACTTCACTTTTCTAGTTAAGCATATCTTGTTGATGGATCATGGAGTATGATGAAAAATGATGAAAAAATTGATTATATGATCAAATCCATAAACTAATAAATTAATTTTGAGTCTAGCAAAAAAATTCAATGTGACTTAGTAACTTAAAAGAAGAAAACAAAACAAAACAAATAAGAACCACATATGAATTAGCTTATACTTTCACTTCTATCGAATGGTAGAGGACCCCACCACGCCCAATGCATATGTCTAAACCATAGCTCAGCAACTAGATTGTTGGGTGTTGGGCAAGGAAGAGAAATAATGGAATGAGTTGTTTGCATCCTATTAGCCAATTTTTGTATGAAAGAATTATGTTGATTTTTTTTATCTTGCTCCACTACTAAGGTTTATTTTTATTTTTATTTTTAATCAAATATATTTAAATGTCTCACATCTTACACCATGTTAATTAATTATTTAGGAAAATTTATTTTAAAAAAAATATTTTACATTACAAATTTTCTTCAACTCTAATAAATGGTATATGAAATATGTTTGTTTATCTTTTATTGAACTTCTATTATGTTTAATATGAATTTTTAGAAAAAAAATTAATTATATAGATAATTTATTAATTTAATTTAAATATATTTTTGTAGATTTATTTTTAAGATTTTTCTCAATTTTAAGATTCATTTGTCTCCCATTACAAGTTAAATATTGTGTAAGGGGAAATTGGATCAATGGAATCACAAAAATGAAATCAAATCAATTGAAATAAAAACAAGATAATAACCCACATGCTCATGAAATGCGATTGCAAAGCAATGAATTCAATCAATCAATATTAACATAAATGAAAGCACAAAAAAGAATTCAAAACTACAAACATGTCATCCCATGTTGGAGTGTATTTATATTGATAATGGATGTTGGTTTGCTTGATCAATACAAAGCCTCCATTGAATTTGCAAAAGCTTGTTGATACATGATGACCTAGATAAGATGACAATAATTCTCAATTGCTCAAGAATCAAATGCTCGGGGCTTTGCTATGAAAATTCTAGGTAGATTATGAGAAGGATGAGGGTTGTTTTATAGATTTTCAAGTTTTAGATGAACGATGAGGATTCAACAATGAAATATCAAGATTAACAGTTAGAACCATTGAGAGGAAATAGATTGATCAATTAACTCATTTGATTGATTCAATTAAGTGATTTAATTGAATAATCAGTGGGATTAGATTTGGATTTAATAAAGTGTATTTATTTTGACCATGTTGAGTGGTTTTGGGGAAATTGAATAATTGATTTAATTATTCAAGTTTGGAAAAGGTAAAGTGGCTTCATTAAATTATTAAAGGTAATAATTTAATTAATTTAAATGAATAAGCTATGTTAGTAACATAATTAAATAAATAATGTTTATTTAATTAATCAAGAGGAATAAGGTTAAATTAGGTGATGATATAGTGAATTAATTAAACAATTCAATATTATTTAATTAATAGAGGAAAATAGGGTTAATGATGCAAATGATGTTAAAAAGGGGGATTAATGATGCTAATGATACCAATAATGGAAAAATGCAATTTCAGGATGTGTGATATGCACTAGGCATTTTTACATGTCTACATTTTGTCCCTCTTTGACACAATGTACTTGTTGCATTGTTTCAAAGAATTTGATACTCAGATCAAGATTGAAAAAAATTAATGTGCTTTGGTGGTCAACAGAAGGATGATAAGGTGCTAGGTTGCCCCCTCAAGAGATTGCCAAGAAAAAAATTACTTTTTTCATGTTGGGCTTGTTGAAAATGGAGGTAATCATGTAGCTTAATTCTTTGTAAAACTATTATACTGTAGATCTAAATAAGTGTTCTTTGTTACAATTTCTTTGTGGATGTTTATTTGTTTAGATTCATTTTACCATTTGTAGAAATAGACAGAAGATTGTAGAAGAATAAGACTAGAAGATAGAAGTGACACAACATATACTTTGGAGAAACCCTTTCAGGAAAAAACTCCACCACCAGAATCAATAGTGCTTGTATTATTTAACCTTAGAACAAGATTACAATAATTCTTTATCAATCCTGTTTGAGATGATTTTTTGTCCTTCAATAATTTTTCTTCACAACCTGCAATTAACTCTAATCAAACTCTCTTCAACTTGCTACAATTTATAGACAATAATGATCCTTGTAAACTCCAAAGTGTTTACAATTACAAAGCACAAAGCTTATCTCACAAAACCTATGCCTATTCTTTGCAAGTAGAGTTCTTCCATGAAAAACAATGTCAAACCAAGTCCATCAATTTGGGTGTCCCAAACTAAAGTCCTAACTCAATGTTAATTATGAAGATATAGATTGTAAGCTTCTCCTCAAAGTTGGCACCCAAGAATGGGCCCACTTAACTTAGCCTTATAAAATATCTTCTCAATGCAAAAGTGTTAACTCTAAGATGCCAACTTGGGCGCCCAAGGTGGGTCCAAGTCAATCTTTGTTAACTAAAACATATCTCTCCAACAATTCATGCAAACAAGATGCATGATTGATCATCCCCACTTAACTGAATGTATCACTTGTTATTTATCATGCAACTCAAGTCATTAGTCATGCATTCCAAGTCAACTGAATTCAACTAGTATTCAACAAAAACTAATTGCATGCAACTAAAGATAATTGAACCATAACTAAACTAAACTGAACTGAAATAAACTAAACTGAACTGAACTTCATGCATGTAGACATCAATCCCTAACTTCTAGGATCTTTACATGCATTACTGAAGTGTTATCTTTCTCCAAACAGTTAACTTAACTCAAGGTGAGTTCCACCTTCCATGTAGGTGCCCCATGTGCTCCTATTTTGTTGGAGCTCTTCTTGGGCATCCCCACATGTTCGAGGACTATCATTTAGAATTAATTACAAATATCAATTTACATGTTCATTTCATTCAAATTTAATCTCTTTCTAATCCTAGTGTTAGGGAACACTTTCCAAGGACTTAGGAGATACATGAAATAATGTTTAGGATTGCAATTAAATGGCATCTTATTCCCAACATTCTCCCACTTGACATTATACATTGCAATTATTCTAAACAAGGAATCATTATTATAAATCAAGTACAGGAATCAAGGCCAATGGCCTTCCTACACTAACTAATCAATCCATGCCAACTTCAAATGAAACCTACATAATCATGAAGCTCCAAGCAAATTATTAATACTCAAAACCAAGAAACTTATATGTAAGAATTGGTTTTGTAAGATAATCTACAACATTAATCAAAGTGTCAACTTTCTCAATTAATACATTTCCACTCTCAACCATTTCTCACACAAAGTGATACTAAAAATCAACATGCTTAGTATAAGCATGATACATAGTATTTTTGGCTAAAAAAATAGCACTCTAACTATCACATTCAAGTTTAACTTGCAATTATAACCAATATCTTTCCCAAGTCTTTGTAACCAAACTACCTCTTTGGAGACATGTGAAACCACCGAGTGTGTTGAACTCACCTCCAACCAAGGTGTAGGCTTCTCAGTCTTTACTATTGAAAAATATTTTCTTACAAGTAACCATTCCAACATATATCTCTTGCCATAAGAGAACTCAAGCCTCACCTATTTCTCCAAGTATCCATGAGGACTTGTAACCAACCAATCCATGCCAAACTCCAAATGCAACATAGCACTATCATGAAGTAATCAAGAAAATGATTAATGTACCCAAGAAGAGAACTACACAAGATCAATGTCAAAGCTCTAATCATGAATCAAGAACATAAACATGACAACATAATCTAACTATCTCCTCCAAGGAGATCGCATGCATCATAACATACATAAACATCCCAGTCTCAAGAGAACAAGTACCATGCCAAACTCTAAATGTGTATCAAGAGTAAACCATGACATAATAGCAACCACTCTAAACCAAAAAAAAACATATCCCCAATCACATGAAGATAACCTTACCAATGATGCATCCACATCATTACCAACAACTCCCATTGAACCATGGTATGAGCTACACATGGCATCATGACTACCATCCTCTTCATGAAGATCACTCTTTAACATCAAGAAAAGAGTCATCACTAGCATTTTTACATGAAATGATCAATGCATGATTATCAGCATCCAAGGATTCCTCTGTAGAAGAATCATAACTCTTTTTCTTGTTCTTACAATCCTTCTTCACATGTCTCAGTTTCCCACAATTCCAACACTTTACCTTAATCTATCCTTCAGAATTACCCTTCCCTTCCTTGTCTCCCTTAGGTTCCTTTTTCTCAGGCCTACCTTTTACAAACAAGGCATCTTGGATTTCCATTTTAGACTTCCTCCTCTGATAGAAGAGTAGGAATTATATTATCCATCTTCAATCTACACCACTACCACTAATAGCAACAATTAGATTTTCCCAAGATTCTGGTAAAGAAAAAAGTAACAAAATGCATTTATCTTCATCTTCTAGATTTACATCTATAGATGCTAACTGACTTAGAATCAAATTAAAGGCATTCAAATGATTTGCAATAGAATCACCATCTTTCATCTTTAAAGAATACAACTACCTTTTTAGATACAACTTATTAGTAAGACTTTTGGTTTGATAGATATCACCTATTCTCTTTCATAGCTTATATGTAGTAGTTTCTTGTAAAACAGTGAAGAGAATAGCATTAGCAAGACATAATTTTATGGTCCCTCTTTCCTTCTTATCAAGCTTAGCCCAATCCTCATCTGACATCGTTGTAGGTGACTTTGTCTCATTACCAATAGCTAACCAATGATCTCTCTCTTCAAGGAGATCCTCCATTTTTAGTTTCCACATCTCATAATTAGATCCATTGAATCTTTCAATATCTAAACAAGAATTAAAACTCATTGTAGCAAACTTATTTTCCAAAATCAACAATAACATAATAGTAAAAGCTCCCACTATAGCCAAAAAACCTTCAAACTTTTAAGAGAAAGGCATCCCAAACTCTACCCCAACCTTGCTCTGATACCAAATGTTGAAAATGGAGGTAATTATGTAGCTTAATACTTTGTAAAACTATTATATTGTAGATCTAAATAAGTGTTCTTTGTTACAATTTCTTTGTGGATGTTTTATTTTTTTAGATTCATTTTACCATTTGTAGAAATAAACAGAAGATTGTAGAAGAATAAAACCAGAAGATAGAAGTGACACAGCATATACCATGGTGAAACCCTTTTGGGAAAAAAAATCCACCACCAGAATCAATAGTGCTTGTATTATTTAACCTTAGAACAAGATTACAATAATTCTTTATCAATCCTTGCTTGAGAGCTTTTCTTTCCTTCAACAATTCTTCTTTACAACCTTCAATTAACTCTTATCAAACTCTCTTCAACTTGCTGCAATTTATAGACAATAATGATCCTTGTAAACTCCAAAGAGTTTACAATTACAAAGCACAAAGCACAAAGCTTATCTCACAAAACCTATGCCTATTCTTTGCAAGTAGAGTTCTTCCATGAAAAACAATGCCAAACCAAGTCTTTCATCAATTTGGGCATCCCAAACTGAAGTCCTAACTCAATGTTGATTACAAAGATATCTTGTAAGCTTCTCCTCAAAGTTGGTGCCCAAGAATGGGCCCACTTAACTCAACCTTATAAAATATCTTCTCATGCAAAAGTGTTAACTCCAATATGCCAACTTGGGTGCCCAAGGTGGGTCCAAGTCAATCTCTGTTAACTGAAACATATATCTCCATCAATTCATGAAAATAGGATGCATGATTGATCATCCCCACTTAACTGAATGTATCACCTGTTATCTATCATGCAACTCAATTCATTAGTCATTAATTCCAAGTGAACTAAATTCAACTAGCATTCAACTAAAACTAATTACATGCAACTGAAGATAACTGAACCATAACTGAACTAAACTTCATGCATGTAAACATCAATCCGTAACTTCTAGGATCTTTACATGCATTACTGAAGTGTTATCTTTCTCCAAACAATTAACTTAACTCAAGGTGAGTTCCACATTCCATGCGGGTGCCCCATGTGCTCCTAATTTGTAGGAGCTCTTCTTGGATGTCCCCACATGTTCCTATCATTTAGAATTAATTACAAATGTCAATTTGCATGTTCATTCCATTCAAATGTAATCTCTTTCTTATCCTAGTGTTAGGGAACACTTTCCAAGGACTTAGGAGATACATGAAATAATGTTTAGGATTACAATTAAATGGCATCCTATTCCTAACAGGGTTCACAAAAAGATTCTAATGATATTGGGATGCAAGATGGAGATGTTATCCAGAAGAAATATTAGTAGGATCATAGGATAGAAGAAATTTGATGATTGATATATGATTTGATGAATTTTCTTTTGCTTCATGGAGACTACGTAATGTTTAGCAATCCTTATTAATGTAGCAAATAGACATGATGCACCAAGGTATTAATGACCAAGGAAGCTTTGTATCTATTGTTTGGACTTTGGCTCTACAAACAAGGAGTATTTTTGCTCATACCAAACATACAAAAACCCTATTAGAGTGTATGGGTTAGAAGTTCATAGCATTTTGGACTAGTGAATAGAGAGGTATGAGGAACCAAACATGCAAGGCCACTTGGGTTGCTTGAAATGACTTCCACACATAGAAGGAAAGTATTTGGGACATGGTAGTACTACAAAAATACCTAACAAATAGAGCAGATAGAAAATCAATGATCAATACCCCATTCCTTCCTCTCTAAATCTTTACGAACATCCTCGAGAGATCCTAGGAATCTGACAATAAGATAAATCAAAAAAGATAAGATCATAAATAAATTAAATAATGCTATTGTATCACTTGCCATAGTTGTTTTCTATTTCAAGATAGTATCCATCGATGATGTCTTTTGTAGGAACAATTTATCCATTAAGACATACGTCAAGATGTTGATGATGAATCATCGATAGGTAGGTAGTTTAACACTTAGGCATTGTTTTAGTCTAATGATGATCAAGTCTTCGATTTTTTGCTTGAAATTTTTAGATTTCGATGTTTGTTTTTTTTGTCAATTTCTTTTTCAAAGGCTAAGGATGATGACTTTTTTATTATGAATGAATGGTTTATTATGGATAAGTGATGATGGAAATAGATTTTTTTGTTTAGATTTTCTGAATGTTTTTGTGCTTTTTTTCAGGTTATTTGATGTTTTTGACATTTTTTAGATTTTTTTTTTTGAATTTTTGACCAACTTTAAAGACCTAGAGGGACACCTAAAGGGACTAACCTAGTTCCTCGGGGGCTCATCAATTATGTCCTTTCCTACGTTCAAGCTAAGAGACAGCATAGTTTGATATGTATTGAGTGATATTGTTTTGATAGTTTTCTTATTTTTTACTAATTTTTTTGGTTTTTTCAAAGGATATTTGAATGTTTTTGGATTTTTGACTAAGTATAAAGACCATAATAGAAAACTAAAGTGGCTAACCTAGGGCCTCAAGGGTTGATCAAATATTAGCCTTGCCTACCTTTTACACATAGAGACCATGTAGTTTGACTTTATTTGACTTGAAAGCTCATATAATGTTGTCTTGGGATTTTGATGTTTTTGACTTTATTTTTGGATTTTGATGGTTTTACCAATGTTTTTGGATTTTGGTAGTTTTTCTCAATGTTTTGGATTTTTGAGATGTGACCTTTTTTTTATATTTTCAAATGATTTTGACGAGCGTATATGGATATGTGATGATATCAATGATCTTTTTGGGATTTTGTTGAAAACCAAGCTAGGATTGATTGATCTAATGATGGATTTTTGATAGTGATAACATTGTTTAGGATACAAAACAATGTAAGGATAGTGTTGAACAACACAAGGATTGGTGAAGGATACATCCCAAGATGATGATTGATTGATTGGATAAAATGGATCAAAATTTGGAAGCTAGGCTTGGAACAAAATGTGTTTAACTTATTTGATATGACATTGAAGCACAAGTTAGATGTAACTGATATAGATTGTTTAGGCTGATATTTGATGAAAGATAAAACTTGATAAGGAACATCTTATTCATCAAAATGTGCCATGGGCTAGTGATTTGAATTTTTTCTTACAAATGTTTTGATCATTGGATTTTATGTTTAGAAAAAGTTTAGACCACCATATGAGTTGGAGGATATAACTCAAAATTTATTCCTGAAGCAAAACATAAGTATCTACCTCGAGTGTCTAGAAATGTACAGAAATGAATGGATGGATGGATATGTAAAGGATTCCAAGGATTATCGTGTCATGGGATAGCATGTTCGGATAGAGTATGCACCTTTGGACAATGCCTCATGGCTTAGATAATGTTGGATAGTATATGATCAATGATAGTGACCCATGTCAAGAAGTTTACGATTAGCAAGTGTGAAGTGTATACCGAACCTTTGTCAAGATCAAGATAAGTTGGATTAGGATAAAAATGGGTTGGATGAATGGTTCGTGGATTTATTATGGATAAGATAGATGGATGATGGATGGAATGTTGTATTTTTTATGGATAGGCTGAGATGCTTCCACTTGAAATGGTGCACATAGATGCTCAATTCTACTCATGGTGCATGTTTGCCAGTTTTTCATCATGGTACTTGTTCAAAGCACCACCATAGTGGTTTTTATTGGAGGACGATTTTTCTCTTAACTATTTTATTTTTTTAATTTTTAATTTTAATTTGTTGATGTCACACAAGACATCTATTTACCAAGTTTTCATCATGGTGGTGATTTTTTTTGTTTAGGTTTATTCTCATGTTGAACCACATGATCATGTTGATGTAGACAATGTTGGTGTTGATATAGATGTTGTCATGATGTGTCAATGATATCCCACTTGAAGGAGTTGTTTTGCTAACATATAGGCGCGTAAATGTAACCCCTAATAATTCTTATCTTCTTTGTTGATACCATAATTAACCTTGCCTAGATGCGCACATCACGATAGGGTGCCTTTAGATTTCTTATGATAAAGAGTCATTTCCAATACACAATCAATGTGATATTTGGACATCATGGATGTCAAAATGGATGGTGAAATATGTTGAGGGATACAAGATTCAAATGGATTGGTCAACAATTTGGAATCTTTTATTTTCCAAACTTGGTAGGATGAGCAATGATAGGTGGATATGGGGATTCAATTGGGACCAATTTATTTATATACTCTGTAGGTTGATATTGAAGCTTTCTTAGACATCATTGGACATTTTTTATGGACAAACTTCCCTTTTTGATTTTTCCCCATAGTTTCTTTGACTAATGGAGTTTGATAGGGATGATTTTCTTTATTTTTCTTTGGTATCCATTTGAATTTTTTTTGTCCATTTTGTTTTGTTGATTCTTTTGCTTTAATGACTTGTTCCTTTCTTTGATATAACTTTTTCTCTTGTTGTTGTTCTCAATTAGTGGGTGGAAATATGTGTGGATAATAATTCATGATATGTCTAGTTGTATTTTTGGTATTGATTTCATCATAAGGACTCTTCATGTTCCCCATGTTGGTGTTTGCATTAGATAAAGTTGCCCCCAATATTATAGAGTTATCACTGATATGTTTAGATTCCTCAATTACTAAATAACCAAGACCTTGATACTGAGGATTATTGATAATCTACAATGATTCTATAATACCCTGTTCATGTAGGCCTAGTCCTTTTCCTCTATACTAATTTATTTGACAAATCTTATTTGTAATAAGATATGATTTATCTTGGAAACAAAGTGTTAATCCTTCTCTACTCTAATGTGGATCTTCAAAAGTGATAGCCTCTTCATTGGTAAGATAGTTGGCTTTGACAAAGGTAATTGATCCAAGTTTATAAGTGATAAGATCCTCTATATGTGGGATAACTTCCTAATTGATATCTTCGGCTTTATCTTCAAATAATATTTTTGATTCACAATCCATGTAGAAGTATTCTTCATGATGCATTTCTGCTTGTTCTTGAAAGGATGTTTCTAATTCACTATCCATGTAGAAGTGTTCTTCATGATCATTTTTTAATATGTCTATGGATTCTTCTATGCCTTGATCGTGTGTAAAGATGTTAAGAGTAGGAGACTCTTGTTCCTTGGTAAGAGTATGAGACTCTTGTTTTGGATGAAGATCATCTATATGTCCATTAGGATTAAGCATCTCATTAGGATTAGGAGTGGGTGATATATGGATATGATCATTGTTCAAAAAATATTATATGGTTTGGAAGATACCCATTAAATCATTGTAGTATCTTGGACATTTGGATCCTTGATTTTTTCTTTTATCAGAGTTATATTTAGTATAAAATTGGAATAGACATGTTAGATCTTGAGAATACTTGGATCCTTTCTCTTGACTAATTTCAAAACTACTTTTGGTATGCTTCGAATCAAGTTCTTGACATGGATCAATTTCAAAGGATGGATTATTTACAAAGGGTTCTTGAACATCCTCCTTAAGAATGGGTGTTGGTTTAAGATTATTTTGACCTTCAAATTACTTTTGATCAAGTGTTGGATTAATGATTTCCTCAATATCAGCAACCATGAGGTCAAATGATTTCAATATATCCTAGAAAGGACCATTTCTAGAATTTGGTGGAATATTTTGATCATGCTTGGAGATAAATTCTTCAAATATGTCATCTTTCTCCTTAGATGATGTAGAGACATTATCAATGTGATCATGGGTAGATAGATCTTGGGTGTTGTCTTCAACGATTGAGGTAGAGATCTTGTCAATTTTTTCAACCATGAGATCAATGATAATATTTTTCAAAATGGATCATTGTTAGACATTGACGGATTATCTTCATGATGCTTTGAAAAAGTATCTGTCTTCTAGCCCATCATGTGAGGTAAAGAAATATTCAATGTGATCGTTGGTGGATGGATCTTGATCCTTTTCTTCAATATTTAAGGTTGAGATATTGTCAATGTTATCATTAGTGGTCAAAATTTGAGTTTCGTCTTCAATAGTTATTTATCCTTGATCAATAAGGTCTTGTATGATATTTTTGAGTTTAATATAGTTTGATGCATCATGACCTTTGATTTGGTGGAATTCACATTGTTTTTTTTCATTATACCATAGGGGTTTGAAATTTGGCTCTTTGTAATTCATTCAATTGGGAAGTTTGATGAGATTTTCATGGACTAGCTTGTTTAACATCGACTTGATCGGCTCCCCTAAATGAGTGTATTCATGTTTGGTAGTATGATTGTATTGTAAGGCTTGTTGTGGTGGAGATGATTGTTAGACACCTGGATATTATGTTTGAGGTATGAACATTTGATGTTGTGGATTAGGAGTTTGGTGTTGAGGATGTGTGTTTTTTATGTTTGGGGGTTTTGAATGAAGGAAGATCCATATTGATTTTGCATGACATTAGGATTCAAAAAAAATTTATTGTAACCCTTGTTGATATTATGGATTGTATGAAGGGTCATGGTATGCGGGTTGTTGTTGCATGTATTGTGTTGTGTTTGATCTTGTGTATTAGTTTGATACATGCTTTGATCTTGAGGGATGGTATAAATGAGTGATGATGTGTGTTGTGGTTGAGGAATGTTAGCATGGAGTTGTGGTTAGACATTAAGTTATGGATTTGGTGTTTGATATTGAACACTTTGGTTTTGTGAAGATGGATTTTGTTGTTGATATTGTGGTTGTTGATATGCAATGTCTTGATGTTGAACATGTTGTTGATGATATGAATATGTATTTTTATGATTTTCAAGATGTTGTTGATATTGGGACTCACTATTTTTATGGCATTCAAGTGTGTCAACTATTTTCTCAAGTGAATTTATGGAAATTTTATGTTGTAGATTTTGATCTTTATGATTTTTAAACCCTTGATATTGTTGCAATACTACTTGATGTTCTTATGACCCTTGATAAGAGTGATTTTGATATGGATTTTGAGGATTTTGATTTTGGTGTTGATTTTTACTTTGTTGAGGCATGAACAGATCCATCCCATAATTCACTATGTGAGGATTAGACATGTTTGTGTTTGGGATGTATTGATTTTGAAATATGATGTTGGATTGAGGAAGATTCATGCTTTGATCATAGACTTGTATGTTTTGACCTTGATTGAAATCTTCTATGTGACAAGATGCTCCAAAAATTTGATTAGGGGAATCCATAGTTGATATATCATTAAGATTCATAGAGTACAACATCCCCATGGGTGTATTGAGTGGAAATATATTCAAATAATAGATTTATGTCCCCATGGATGGTGTTTCAATTTAATATTTTGTGTGGTAAAATGGCGTACGAAGGGGATGTATGTAAACCTTTTGGACAAAGTATGTTGGTTGTTTGTTATGGATCGATGTTGGGATAGTGGATGATCAATTTTTATGTTGGATGGTAAGATTTTGCTACTCAACCCTATGATGAGGAGATGAACCAATTTTGGGTGTTGTTGGATAAATAAAGCTATGATTATGGATGTTTTATGCTTTGATTTGATGCTAGTTCTAGAACATAATATTTCACAAGACTCAAATCAATGTTTTGTTATGCCTTAGAGGATATGGTGCTTTCTTTACTTGAACTAGCTATGAGATTATAGGTAAAGGTCGCTTTACTTGAACTAGCGGCAGTGTTTTAGATCAATAGAGGCTCTATTTCAAGGCAATTGTGGAATTTTTTTCAAAAGTGGCTCTATTTTGATAGTGATTGTCATAAACCAATGATAGAAATAGTGGTAGTTTTTTAGATGGACTATGGTAATGTTTGAGATAGTAGTAACCAAACATGGCAATAGCAACTCTGTTTCAATAGTTTCCAATTTTATGATGGTAGTTTGTTTGATAAGTTTGCAATTTTTGACATTCATTTGATATGATATTTGAGACAATGTTTTTTTAAGATACGGTAAGTGATAAAACACAACAAACAAAGTGTATGACTTGATCGTAATGTTTTTATGACAATGGGCCAAAATCAACCCAATTTACACTAGTAATAACACATCGAAAAAAATTTCAAACAGTTTTATCCCTAAGGTCAAAGCAAATGGTAACACTTTTAGGCCCACAACTTGGAAGCTCCTTCAACTCAAAGGTAGGGACACCCAAAGGGATGTCTACACTTTCTTCTTTGCTTGAAGAGACAAACAGGGGCCTCTAGGCCTGGAAGGATGTCCCAATCACCCTCTCCCCGAAAAGCTACAAGTAGCTTATGCTAAGCCATGGATTTTTGTCTTATCTCAAGGGAGTTCATATGGAAAGTAACTTCAAGGTGCAATGTGCATCCCTTGCACTAAAAATTCCACCAATACATGGTCAATCAATAAGATGGGCCACTATAACAAAGTTTTTAGTCACTACCCGAGGAACTCAACACCTTGCTATCACCTAGCAAGCCACTTAAGGCTCTAACCACTCCTACTAGGGGATTATTTATACCTCACACGAATGTGGATACCTCCCCATTTCGAATGGCACTATCGGCAAGGTAGTTGCCAATTAGACCTAGGATTTAGCCAAAGTCAATTTATATAGCGGCTTGAGGGAAATACCACTTTGGGTTGCCTTGAGTTCTCCATTATGGAATGTATCTCAAGGTAGACCCGATCTAAAGGTAATGATGTAAAAAAACATACAAAGAGCCCAAAGTATTTCTCATCACCCAAGATCATCCAAAGATGCAAGGGGAGAGGATATGCACTTGGCTTTCCAGTCACGATGGACACTGTAGACAATACATTGTGATTTGATTTTAAGCCCAAAAATGGGTTGTTAAAAGATACCAAATCATGTTTTAGATGCACCAACTTCAAATATTTGAGACTTTCAAACAAGAAATGGCATAAATCATTTAGTTGTCAATGCAATCAAAAAGATGAAATATTCAATTTTATGCACCAAAATGAAATGTGAAGATTGTAAACAAGTTTGAATGCACCAAAAATAAATCTTCAAGTTGTCTTATTTAGTTTTATTGCACCAAATGAAAGTGAATTCATTTTAAGAGAATCAAATGTAATTTTTTTGAATTGTCTTGTTTAGTTTTAATGCACCAAATGAAAGTGAATTCATTTTAAGAGCACCAAATCTAAATGTTTTGAGTTATGTTGTTCAATTTTTTTGCACCAAATGAAAGTGACTTCATTTTAAGAGTGCCAAATGTAAATATTTTGAAAACTTGTAAAAACATTCATACAAAAATACTTTGAAAATTAAAGACTTGGATCGTTCATCATCCCTACAAGCAAAATGATTAGTTGTTCACACAAAAATACACCATGACCCTACAAAAGTTGCACCAACAATGTTAAACAATCTCACAAAACACAACAAACAACCAATAGTTAGGGTTAGATACACTATGAATAAAAAATAGTTTGCAAAATTGACATAGATTCAAAAAATAAGGAAATAGCGAACTTGTTACCTTCAATAGTGACCATGTATTTAGTGCAAAAGCGATTGTTTTTGGTGATATCAGAAATAAAATAGTTTAGTAGCAACTCTATTTAGGGTGAAAGTTGTTATGCATTGTTAGTTTAAATAACCATACTCAAAAACCTGTAACATAGAAAAGATGATAGCAGTTTTTCTTGGAAATAGTAGCCAAGTTTAGGTTGATAACAACTAGATTTGGGTTGATAGCGGCAAAACAAAAGTGACAGACATATTCAAATTTTAAGATGAAAACATTTCAGTTAGAAAAAGTGATTCTTGAAAAGGATGTCTACAATAGAGAACCTACAACTGCTCACCAAACTCAATGAAAACATTAAAGTTAAAGGCCTAGGTCCCACCAAGCGTACCAGAATGAGTAAGGGGAAGTTGGATAAATAAAATCATAGCAATGAAATAAAATCAATTGAAATCAAAACAAGATAATAACCCACATACTCATGAAATGCAGTTGTAAAGAAATGAATTCAATCAATCAATATTAGCAAAATGAAAGCACAAAAAGAATTCAAAACTGCAACCATACCATCCTATGTTGGGGTGTATTTGTATTGATAATAGATGTCGGGTTGCTTGATCAATACAAAGCCTCCATTGGATTTGAAAAAGCTTGATGATATGTGATGACCTAGATAAGATGACAATAATTCTCAATTGCTCAAGAATCAAATGCTCAAGGCTTTGCTATGAAAATTCTAGGTAGATTATGAGAAGGATGAGGGTTGTTTTAAACATTTTCAAGCTTTAGATGAACAATCAAGATTCAACAATGAAAGATCAAGATTAACGGTTGAGAACCATTGAGAGAAAATAAATTGATCAGTTAACTCATCTGATTGATTCAATTAAGGAATTTAATTGAATAATCAGTGGGATTAGATTGAATGATTTGTGGGATTGAAGAAATCATTTTGAGTGTTTAGTGGGATTGAAGAAGTTAGCTCGAGTGTTTAGTGGGATTAGCATAATCAGTGGAATTGGGAAATAGATTAAAAAATCAATGGGCATATGATTTATTCAATCAAGATATGTGAGGATATATTAATTAATTTAATAATTAATTCATGTTAGAGAGGAACATGCAAGTTGTATTTGGCTTTAATAAATAAATACTTTATTTATTTGACCATGTTGAGTGATTTTGGGGAAATTGAAGAATTGATTAAATTATTCAAATTTGGAAAAGGTAAAGTGGATTAATTAAATTATTAAAGGTAACAATTAAATTAATTTAGATGAATAAGGTATGCCAGTGACATAATTAAATAAATAATGTTTATTTAATTAATCAAGAGGAATAAGGTTAAATTAGGTGATGATATAGTGAATTGATTAAACAATTCGAGATTATTTAATTAATAGAGGAAAATAGGGTTAATGATGCAAATGGTGTTAAAAAGAGGGATTAATGATGCTAATGATGCCAGTAATGGAAAAATGCAGTTTCTCGATGTGTGATATGCGCTAGGCATTTTTACATGTCTACAAATATGTAATTGTATAAATATTGGTTTTAATGTGCACTTTGAAATTTTAAAAACATAAATCTAAATTTTGGACCCACTAACACTATCTTCACCTATTTATTATATGTTAGTCTAAAGTATTAAACATAATAATTACATGTTCATATTAAGACTTGAAACACATCTTGTATTTTATTTCCATTTGACATGTAATTATAGCGTCAAAGTTGATTTATGGTTAACTTGACATATTTCTCCTCTCTGGCTATTATATCCTAATGATGGATCATGTAGTATGATTTGAAATGTTGATGATGAAAAAATTCTACACAATTAAACCTAAAAATATATCAAGCTAACATTACGAATTGCAAAAATTTCATGAATTTAATTGAGGCATGGTTTCAAATTGTAATTAATTGAAGAATTAAAATTAGCTAATCATTTCTTCTCATACCATAATTTAAATTGTGTAATTATGAAATTACATTAATTTTATTTTAAGTTATTTAAGAATTATTTTATTTTTATTTGCTTAAGGGTTATAAATTTGAGTTATTTTATTAAACTAATTAGAAGCTTTATTTAGTTTAATTTTAATAGAAGATAGATGCATATTATTTAATAAAAATTAACAAAATATCATTTATCTCAAAAACTATTGGTTTTTTTTGTACAATTAATTTTAACAATTGTACAAAATACTATATTAAGTATTATCATAACTTTTGTTTATTGTACAAAATAAAATTGCCAATTTGATATGGCTTCTCTTACTTTGTTGCACATCCTCTTACCACTAAATGTGATACAATATATATTTACTTGCTATCCAAGCTTATACAATATGTAAGGAATAAGTTGGCAACAAATGTTGCACTAAATACATAAACTTTACCCATATACTATAGGTGAAGGTATATTATTCTTATAAAAAAAAATTGACACATTCAGACTATTTGAAATGTGAGCAAGTATTTGGATACCACTTATTTTATTTTTTATTTTTTAAATATTGTGTATACATTGTTAACTTTCCAAATAAAATTTCTTTCTAATTTTAACTAGATATTATCAATTATACTTTCAACTATGTTGCAAAGTAATTACAAAAAATAATATTTGTCCATCTTTCGCCAATTACTATCAACTATAATTTTAACATTCATAAATAAGTTCCTCAATCTATAAGTTTCTCTACTAATGGAACAATGAATGGTAAAACCCTAGCAAGTCAATAGTGAATCACATAACCCTAGTAGGTGATGACAAATATGGAGGAAGATTGTCAAGTAGCAAGTTTTAGAGGCCAAAATTTGGGGAATGACAATCCATTGAGTTTTTGTGGATGGATAAAAAGGGTGAAATGGATCTTATTAAGAGTGTAGATACCATAAAGTGTAGGGAACAAGAGGCTCCAATTGTCTAATTCCTTGAGGTGACACTAGCTAATTTAGATCAAGAAGGGATAACAAAGAGGTAAAAAGGGTTTTAGCTACATAGATGAAGTTGGAATTTGAAGTCAGGCTAGTAAATAAGAGTAAAAACTGGAACCCAATAGTGATATGATTATTATGGATGAGGTACCTAACATGGAAGGAAAATGAATGATAAAATGACTGTAGATAAACAAGCCCATCTTCATAATGATGAAAAAGAAAAAATAAATTGAGACCTTGTAAATTAAGAATAAGGTAAAACCATAGAGTTTTAGTTGCTTGATGAAGTTGTAGAATTTATTGCTGAAAATCAAGCTATAAATCTATTTTTCTAAGATGAATCCCTATTGAACTAGATTTTTGTAAATAGGCTAAACTAAAATAGGAGGATAGGGGTTGAGATATTGAAACCATAAGGGGGATAGGGAAGGGTTATGTCTTGTGTATTTTTAAGTCTACTGAGCATGCTCAAGCAGCATTATAATATGATACATAGGCTATATGTGATCGAGTATTCCTCTTCAAGATGCAAATTATATGTCATTTGATGAGGATACTATTAACTATCCAAATTTGCACCCCTTTGCCAAGTTGTGGAAAACTCAGCAAATTTGGAGCAACATGGGACTACTTTTAGGCCATGGGTATCCTATTGTGAAAGTAGACCTCCATATTATGGGATGGCTCCCCTTTTGGTGTCACCTAAACTATTCCTTGTTGGGAAAAGGGGAGAAAGAAACATGAAAATAAAACTAAAGCCCTATGGTGATGCACCTAATTTTATTTCTCAAACCTATATAGTTGCTTTAACACACAATTTCATCAAAATCTCAACTTAACTTGACACAACTTAGATATTTTAATATATTAATTCATAAGTGTTTTGCACAGAGGCTCGGTTCTCTTAACACTTTTGAAGGAAAGGAATTCTTTCACAACTAAAATAGCTATTTGATCCATCACACAGCTTACAACCTACATAAATATATATTTATTCTACCTAAAGGTGCTAAAATGAGACAAGCATTGAAGGAGTTACCAAAACTCACAAGAACATTAATCAATCACCACAATGCACTCAATAAAGTAGCCTCTAAGAAGGTAAAACACTGAATTTCATTAATAAAATTGGTGTTACATATTGCTATACATGTTTGATCCTAAGTCACAATGTCATCTCCAGCTGAAAGAGCTCCAAAGTAAGCTACAATGCCTACAGAAAGAAAAAAAGAAATCCCCCAAAAAACTCAAGTTTGAAGATACTTAAGCAATTTTGAAACCAACTGCCCACACAAGTCCTTCCAGAACCTCTGGGTCAGATGTAGTATAAAGGCCAAAAAAGAACCTTCCAAAACTCCTCCAAAATGCAGAAAATCCAAGCTCTAACCCAACCATACCAAAACATGACAAAAATGCCTCCAAAATGGTCCCATTTCCTCCAAAATCCTAGTCAAAGACAACTTTCACACTTTCCACATGTTGGTCAATATTCCTCCATATTTCTTTGACTCATACTTGGCACCAAATTCCATTATGTTTGGAAGGCATAAATCTTCAACTAAAATCCCTCCTCAAGCACTTACATATCACACCATTACTTTGCATTTAAATATAACATTTATAATTCAGTGATTTATAAATTATCACTTAATTAAAAAATGTTTCACATTAAAACTCCATGCAAAAGTAAAAATACAAGGCTAAGGGCATATTAAGTTTACTAAGGCACGAGCATGAATTAGCTCATTACAAATATTTAAAATGAAAAGGCAAAAATTCCCTTCATCAATTGGAAAAAAACTAGGGTTGAAACCCTAAAGACAAAAAACTCAAATTATCATTGTAAGAGAGGGGGACCACCACATGCAAGGCCCTAGGTCATAGAGGGCCAAGATGCAGAAGGATGCCCTAACTCACCTCAGCTTAACAAAGTGTTAGGATGTGCAAGACGAGAATTATGAGGACTATAAGGCCCTTCAAACACTCTATGGACCCGAAATACAGGATGGGGCTAGGCGAGGCAATTTTTAGGTTCAACACTACACCTCAGGAAGCTCTCTACCTGAGGATGAAAGCACAGTCCTTAGACAATAGCACAGTGTGCTAACATCTCTAAAGTGTGATAGTGTCCATATGACCAAACAACTATAAACCTAAGAAAATAAGCTAATGACCCAGCTAACTATTACTAAATGGCCAAAATAGCATGATTAAGTAAACAAAATACTCTCTAATGTGATAAAGAAAAAATGCAAGAGTTAAGGTGGAAAGAAGGATCTCACAAAGAAATTTGTTCACTAGCTAGCTCCTTGAGAACAAATTCACCTACACACAAAGAGGAGGAGAATGTTGGGTGGTTGTATAGGGGCCTACCTCAGACAAACCCCCGTTTAGGTGTTTCCACCTCCACAAATAGCCAAGAAAGCGAGTATGATAAATAAATTACTATAATGAAGAAAACCAACAAAACTACAAAACAGTAAGTGTTCTTACTCAACCAAGTGATAGAGGAGAGGAAAGGGAAGCTTACCACCTCCATCAAGAGCAGTCAAGGCTGCTTGGGGGAGAAAATGAGAGTACTCAAGCCTCTACTGCAATGGTGTTGTCCCCAACTTGCTCTATTGAAGTGGTGGAATCAAGTTTTTGTTGCAATGGAGTGCTTGGAATGCTTGGAGTGAGTGCAAGAGTGTGAAAGTGAGCTTGTGAATGAAGTGGAGAAGTTCCATTGAATGCTTATAGGATGAAATGCTTGTTGAAGGAGTGAATTTGAAGGAGAGATTGAAGAAGATAGCCATATTCAGGTCGGTCGACCAAAGAGGGTGTTACAACTTGACTCCCAATGAGAAGTCTAACACCTCTACAAGTTCAGCTGCAGGAATTTTCCAGGGATGTAAGCACATCGCACAGATGTTTGTGCATCGCGCAGGCGTCTTCAACAAAAACTCCTCCACCAACACTCAAAACAGGCACCAAGTGGGATGCAAGCAGTTGGATTAAGTGTAATTAATCCTCCGAACTTGTTTTTCTAAAGTGGAGAAGGGAAAAGGGGGAATTTGCATAAGGGGTTAAAATTCACTCTTATACATTTTTCCCCCACTTTAGCGAGCATGAGTACTAATGAGTGCTTGGTAAAGTAGATCAAGGAAGTAGTAAGATTAGAAATGTATACCTGAACCATCGAGGAAGTAGACCATGATCTGGTGAACCTAAAGGTGTGGGGAAAGCAAAGGACTTCATAGCTTCTTGCAACTATGAATTTGAAGAAAGAAAGCTCCTTACAAGACCATGGACCTGCAAGGAGGCAACCCCCAAGATCTCTTGCATGAAGGAAGCCTCATGAAGTAAGTTCCTTATAGGCCCATAGACCTACAAGGAAGGTGTCCCCCAAGAACTCTAGCATGGATGAAACCCAAAGGAGGTTCCCTACAGGCTCTCAGGCCTGCAAGGAGGTATTCCCCAAAATCTCTCACATGGAGGAAACCTAGGAAAGCAGACTCTGCAGAGTCAGGAAGTGGCCACATAGGAAAGTAAGCGGACAGTCGCGCAGACTGTTGATAATTTGGAAGAATTTCAAAGGGGTCTCTTGGGAACCCTTCAAAAGAAGAGGGGTCCACTCAAGGGACACATTGTTTGAAAATTGAGGTCTAGTTAGGCTTCCCCCAAGCTAGATGCAAAGAAATTCGTTTGAGAAAAATACTTTCAAAGGGGATCCCTCGAGAACCCTTCAAAAGAAAAGGGGTCCACTCAAGGGATGCATAGTTCGAAAGCAGATGTTTTCTTTCTTAGATCAATTCATCATCAAGGGATCCTTTTGAAAGATGTTCACTTCATCAGGGAATTTGAAAGGAAGAATATACCCCCACATGATGGGAAGGTCAAAGTTGTTCCTGCTTTGGAGGAAGGTTTTCAAGTCCTTTCTTTACGAACTCATGATCAAGGAAACATGTTCCATCAGGGTTCCAAGCTGAGAATGTGATTCTGAAGAAAGGTTTGTGAGGATTTTCAAGAAAATATTTGTTGGCAATGAATGCATTTTCTAAAAATTGAAATGTTGAAGAAAGCATTGTCACACAGGAGAGGGGCAACTCAAGAAAAGAAGATAAAGAGAAAGTAAAAGAGAAAAACACAAACAAAGGACACAGGGGGATCTAGTTTAGTGAGGTTAGATCTTTCCAAGCTCATAATAGGTAACTGGAGTGTCAGGAAAAAGATCACCAATCCCCAACCAGATCAGGAAGAATGCACGGAAAAAATAAAAAAGTAAAAATAAAAAATTAGGTCAACATGGAAGGGAAGCCTAAATGCCTCCAATGCTTTGCATCATCCCCAATTTATCAAAAATAAGCACAAACATGGAAGAATGATGATACAAATATTAGAAGAAGGTTTACAACACAAAAAATCAAACCTATATCTAAGCACCAACAAGGGTAATGAGGGTCATCTAGGCACACATAGCATGATCACGGGGGAACACGTCACAAAACACACACACACACAAAAGATCAAGAAGAGGTCTCCTCCTAACACTGATTGACCAAGAGATCATTTGCTTCCCACTCTAGGTCATCATATGGGGAAGGAGGACGAGCCTACAGTGGTGGGATGTTAAGAGGAGGAGCATCTAGCCCTCTTGCAATAAGGGCTAAGGAAGAAAGCCCCTCAAGATCCTTTCCACTGAGCTCTTATGGGGCTAGGGTCAACAATTTTGCGAAGATCGTTGACAAGGCTGGAACTTCATCCACAAAGTTAAACATGCACCCTATAGGAGTGTTGTGTCTAACTTTAGTGGATGGGGTAGGTTGCACCTGAGATTCATCGTTGGGCTCACCAAATGACTCGGGAGTAGTGAAAAACTCAAGGGAAGTCGGGTTTCATCACCAAGATAGAACAAGTCAACGTGGGGCCACTTTGCGGAGAAGGTGAGCTCCTCTTATGTCCTTTGCTACTAGAAGGATCACACTCCATCTTTTCCTTACTCGAAGGAGATGAACTCCCCATAGATGAGGCTAAAGGTGTGGAGGAAGAGGAGGAAAGAACTGCAATGGATACAACTGAGGTATTAATCATATCCACGGGTTTCGAGAAAGGCTAGATGTCTAAAATGAACATCAGCAAAGGTGGCTCCACCAAAGGAACGATGAACACCTATACCCCCTTAGGGCTAGGTGCATTCATACTCACAACGAAAGCCAAAAGCAGTGTGGGACTAGACTGAAGAGAGGCAGAAGGAAGGGGGGAGGAAGACACTGTAGGAGGCCCTAAAGCGGGGGTGGTCATCTCTTCCTCCTTCCTCTATGAAGTGGCCTACTCACCCAAGAGATCCTTTCATCGATACTTGTGCTCCTGTGCAAGGTGGTTTCTACGACTCTTTGAGCTGGAGGCCAGAGGCTACAAAGGAGTAGAAGGCTCTTGTTCAACCATGGGAACCTCCACTACGATTGTCTCTAGTGGAGGAACGGATTCCTAAATGGGAGTAGGAGGAACAGGTTGAGGAGTAGCAGGGGGATTTGACTCAAGAGCTTTGGCAGTAAGCCTCTTCCTAGTCACTGCTTTAGGAGTAGGAGTGGTAGGAGGCTGCATGCGTCGATACAAAGAGGACTCTCCATGAGAAACCTTCTTCCCATTATACCAAACAAGTCTAGGCTTCATTGAAAAAACAAGAAGTTTGAATGCAAGACGCTTAGGCTTTCACCAAGCGGGCCCCATAGGATTCTCCTACAAATGAGGAGCAGAATCTGATGGTACCACAACAGAGTGAGAAGTGTCAAACTAACCAATGGAAGAGGAAGAAGGAGGATCTCAGGACCACTTCTCTTCTTCCTTCCTTTGTGTCTTAGTGGCATCATTTTTATCTTTTAAGCAGGCTCTATGTGAAACAGCATAAGGTGATAGAGGGTATCTCACTTTCGACCTTAGGCACCCTTTCTTATAGTTCTGATATGGTCGGTGCAGAAGGTTCGTTCTAGGAAGACGAGGACCAACAAGTGTAGGCCAAGAGTAAGCCAAGGAGTAGCTACCACAAGCAACTGGTGGTTTATAACCAGTGTCATGAATTACATATACAAAACCCCCATGGATAAATTTTAAACATTTATTCACAACCAAGGGTACCACATTCATTGCCACCAACCAAGGGTACCGCATTTATTGCCACCAACCAAGGGATACCCAAATTTACTCTAAATATTTCAGACCCAAGGATGTTGTTGAATAGGAGTTTCATAGATTTAGGTCCAACCAAGACTGACAGGAAAATACTACCCAAAGGGGGCATGGAAATCCTATCATGCGTGCGGATGGTGCTCACTAGTATGGCATACCCATCTTTATGTAAGAAGTTAATCAGCACAATCTCCTTGGTTATTATGTTTACTTGTGATTTCAGATCAATGAGAACACCCACTACAATGTTTCCATTGATCTGCGTAGGAATATAGAGTGGAGATGGTTCCCTGTTAAAACCCATCGACAGGTCATGTGATGTAAAGGTTATACCAGTACCACTATCCACATGTTGCGTAGAGGGGATAGGTTGATGCAAGAAGTAGGCCATTATGCACACTAGATGATACTTCCACAGAGTCCCTAAAGGTTAAAGGATAAGACAATGACCCAATTAAGATTTTGTTATGCAACACCTTTGAAACCTTCCAACTACGCCAACTAGGGGTCGCAGGTTGGGTTGTAAGGTGACAACCTCATAATACTCACACCTACAACATTCCTAGAGTACGAGGAAAGGAACTATCAGTATCACAAAATGAAACCAAAGTGGTTCATGTCAAGTTCCCCAAAATGTAAGAGAAGGCGACCACCACGTGGAAGGCCCCAGGTCACGGAGGGCCAAGATACGAAAAGCTGCCCTAACTTACCTTAGCATAACAAAGTGTTAGGATGTGTGGGATGAGAATGATGAGGACTATAAGGCCCTTCAAATACTCTACAAACCTGAAATACAGGATGGGGCTAGGTGAGCCAGATTTCAAGTTCAACACTACGCCTCAGGAAGCTCTCTACCCGAGGATGAAAGCACAATCTTTGGACGATAGTGCAGTGCTCCGGTGTCTCTAAAGTGCATTGGCGTCCATATATCTAGAAAACTATAGAGATAAGGTCAAACCTAAGAAAATAAGCTAATGGCCCAGGTAATTATTACTAAAGGGCCAAAATAGTGTGATTAAGTAAACAAAATACTCTCTAATGTGATAAAGCAAAAATGCAAGAGTTAAGGTGGCAAGAAGGGTCTTACAAAGAAACTCGTTTTCCGGCTAGCTCCTTGAGAACACATTCACCTACACACAAAGAGGAGGAGAATGTTGGGTGGTTGTATAGGGGACTACCTCAGTTAAACCCCCATTTAGGTGTTTTCACCTCCACAGACAACCAAGAAAGTGAGTATGATAAAGAAAGTACTATAATGAAGAACACTACAAAATAGTAAGTGTGCTTACTCAACCAAGTGATAGAGGAGAGGAAAGGGAAGCTTACCACCTCCACCAAGAGCATTCAAGGTTGCTTGGGGGAGAAAATAAGAGTACTCAAGCCTCTCCTACAATGGTTTTGTCCACAACTTGCTCTATCGAAGTGATGGAGTGAAGTTGTTGCTGCAATGGAGTGCTTGGAATGCTTAGAGTGAGTGCAAGAGTGTGAAAGTGAGCTTGTGAATGAAGTGATGAAGTTCCACTAAATGTTTAGAGGATGAAATGCTTGTTGAAGGAGTGAATTTGAAGGAGAGGGTGAAGAAGACACCCATATTCGGGTCGATTGGCCGAAGAGGGCATTACAACTTGACTCCCAATGAGAAGTGTAATGCCTCTACAGGTTCAGCCGTAGGAATCTACCAAGAACGTAAGCATTCCATGTGGATGTCTGTGCATTGCACGAGCATCTCTGACAAAAACTCCTCCACTAACACTCAAAATAAGCACCAAGCGGGATGCAAGCAGTGGGCTTAGGTGTAATTAAGCCTCTAATCTTTGTTTTCTAAAGCGGAGAAGGGAAAAAGAGGAATTTGTATAAGGGGTGCAAATTCGCTCTTATACAATCACTCGATGCACTTTCATTTGCATTTGTAAGCTCTAGAACTCTCCACTATCGACATAGGGTTTTGACATTGAGCTTATCCATGGCAGATTCTAGTATCTCAGTGGCATTTCCAATAGATTTTTTGGAAAAATCACCATGAGCAAGCTTGAAGTGAGATTCATGTAAGTAAATTCTATGATTTTACTTTATTATATGAAGAAAATAGTGTTTGAATGAACTCTATTTGTATAGAAAAAAGCTAAATCTAGTATCTTTTGTATTTTTTCGTTCATTTTTGAAGAAAACCTCTTTCATTTCCTATAGAAAAGCTACTCCAACTCAAGCTTTATATGAATACATTATTTTGTGGGCATATTATGAAAATTTCTAAATATACTCTCCTCTACAGGTTGTAGCCTTAAGCTTTTCCATGTTCACTTTAAAATAAATGGGTATCCTTGATTTGTTTCTCGATGCCATGGAATAGCAGCTAGCATTTTCATAATCACCTTTACCATGATATGATCATGCAATATTATAATATGAATGAGATTTAATGAGAGAGTGATCAATTAAAACAAGAGCTATCGCAGTCAACTATTTCATAAGATAATGCAGCCATGTGAAGAAAAAAATGGTCTTAAAAATGATTCGATGCCATTGCACAATACGAGCATGAGTCAAAGACTCTACACATATTTTGCATTCCTTTATGAACACCACCTTTTCCTCTTAAAATCCTCCTTTGTTTTGTTTTGCTTTCGTTGTTATTCAGTCCACATTGAAATGCAGTTGATGTTGGCTCGCTGATAATTGCTTTTCACATCCACCCCAACAAATTTTTGTATCCTGACACCAAACAACACAAAGTATCATATTTTTTGCTAAAAGGTCAATTTTATTAGCAATGAGGACTTTAAAACACCATTTGTTGAGCCTAGCCGCATAAAAGTCCTCACTGTTCATTTCGTATTACAGTAACCAAACAAAAAGGCCTGAAACTTGGACTGCAAATGCAAGCAAAAATGATGAATCTCTACCTTCATGAGATGACTATGATTCATCTGAAGTTAGCAAGACAAGAATACCCTATATATATAGAAAAAATACTACTCTGGAACAAAAGGAATTTGCATAAGAACACTAGATTGCACAACATATTTTTGCACCACTTTGTCTTGATTCAAATCCGACCTAACTTTGTAGTTGATTGACATAGGATAAGGTTGCTTTGTTGCATATTAGTTTGGGGCATATTCCTATGTCAACCACTAGGTCAACTCTGAGGAGATCTTCTCTATAGAAGGGATAAAACATGCTATCAACAATCAAACATTCTACTTTCCTGGCAATTTCCAACTCAGAAAATTGACAATATCTCACCATATTGTCACCCTCAATCTGATTTTCCCCTCATAGACTATCATCCATGCTTCTATATGATCAAGAATAATATCCTTTGTGACTTTTACTATCACTAACTTGTAAACTTTATTACTCATTCTCATGATCCTTCATATTTCTTTGTTTCTATCATAGTCATGAAGCTATGACTTGCCTTTGCTACTTTTTGACCTCCATGCTCTTTTCACGAGACACCACTACCAACATTGGAAGCTCCTATGTCATGCTCTTATTTATTCATTTCACTTGCCATCACTGCTACTTGCATGATACTATCATAGGTTTATGATCTTTCTATCAAACTTTGATGTTAGGACTGCTACAATGCTGGAAATTGTCTTCCAAAGATATCTTCTATGTTGCATATTCATAATGGGGTGGTAACCTACCCACCCTATCTAAGATATATGTAATTCATTTTAGAGTTATTGGAAATTCCTACATTCTTGTTCCAACTAAGATATTTAATTTAGATTCTTTTAAGCATCTTCATATGCTAGACTTTGAGGTCTGTCATTGTAAATAAGTCTCCTTTTATTTGTGCAGGTTCTTTATAGTTGAATTAGGAGATAACTCTTGGCTTTCATGAGGCATTGTCACCAACTCTTACCTTTCAGAAATGTCTAATAGAGCAACCTTAAGAATTTGATGACTTCTAACACATGTCTATACTTTGTAAGAAGTTGATTTAAAGTTCTCTTCTCTTAGCTTCCTCATTTGACTCTTCTAAGATGACTACTTCAAGTGTATTGTATTTAGTCCTCTACTCACTATCATAATTGCTACCTCATGATCTCTGTTGACTGCTTTAGGACTATTATTATCACTCTTGTTGGTTAAATCTTGCATTCCATTAAAATATCATGTTTCATAGGACTGCTCATGAATATACCCTATTTTTTGTACTAGTCAAGTATAGATCATTGTTGGCCTTGTAAAACTACATCCTAATGCAATTGCTCCTCAATAATTTTGCTTATCCTTATCAACTCTACCATGAGAAATAATGGCACAAACTCACCTACACCCCAAACACCTTATGACAAGCTCATCACTCAGGTTACTAAGACATAATCATGAAGGATCTTCCCCTTTTTAGTTTATCTCACTGTGCATCTAAAACCATTGTCATACTCTCATTTGATTTTCATCATAAGGCTTCATGATTCATTTATGCTTGACTATCCTTTTGAGCATATGATTACTCTGGAATGTTCATGACTCTACCTTTGATAAACTGGCCTCTAATAAGTTGTGTACTAGTTCATGTACTTGTTCTTGTGGTAAATAGTGTGACTTAATTCCTTGATATATGGCAGTCATTACATGACTATGATCGTTGACTATGACTATTCACTATGATTAACAAACATTTCCTTTGTAATGTGTCATATGTTGAAACTATGTTATTGTCACACTTCCACAATGCCATTGTGTGGACTATCAAAATACCAATATGCCCTTTTAGGTCTATTGTGATTGCCCTGTCCATTGTTATTAAATGATGACATCTTTGAGACCTAATCAATTGTATAAGAATTATTCTTCATAACTAACAGGTTGTATTTACTATTCCATGCCTCATATTGGTTTTCAATACTCATTGTATCAGTAGAAAGATGATTACCAAATGCATGTTAGTTACTCATCTGCATCAATGTGCTTTCCTTTCTCATGCATTGGTCTTCGGGACAACATACTGTCATGATGGCTTTGGCCTTGCATTTAATTGCTTAGCTTGTGTTGCTCCATGTAACTCATGATAGCTCCCAATAGAACTTGATAACTCCTCCATTATTTATTTATGGATACATAATTGAACTTGATGCATCTATAATTGAACTTGATGCATATGTGCCTCAGTGCTCACAAAAATCATTTGCTTCTTTAATAAAATGGATCTTGGATCCACTTAAGAAGATTGAAAGACATATCAACAAAGTACTGCCCTTTTTGGCATGACGGTAGCCTATTGATTGATTCATTGTAAAAAGATGAAGAGTAACTTCTTGATAATTCACATTGTTTGTTGCATCTTTTGAATCTAATAATGAAAGTTGATCAACTAGTGTGATTCTATATTGATTTAATGCATCAATAATTGAACTCGATTATCAATTTAATCAAGTTGCTCAATTTCCTATCCCTCCTAAAACACAAGAGGGCAGCATGTTGGGCTCAACCCCATGGGAGCCACATTTTACTCATGTTGTAATCAGCTAAATCAGAATAGTAACAAAGATTTGTCTTATATCTGCACAAGGAACAAACAAGTTAGATAAACAAAGCATATCACAGGTGTGTTTGATTACTCTTTTCTTTTTTTCTTGGACACTTATGGTATGTTGTCTATTTTAATTCTTATGGACATCAAATTACATGTTTATGGATATTTTGCACTTATTCTAATCAATGACCTTTCATTGCTCTAATAACACTCTTTTTTCAAATGCAGGAAACCTAGGAGCAATGAGGAGAGTGACAAATGGGAACAAGACAAGTGAGGAAGATTAAGATGATGCAGGACAAGGCCAACGAGATTCATCATTCCAAGCAATGGTGGGTCCCTTTTCATTTTATGTGCATTTATTTCTTTTTATCTATAAGTGTACAGTCTTTTCTTCATAAGAATTATAATAGTCAGTCCCTTGGCTTGTGAGGGACATTATACACTTATGATCATCAATAAAGATTATATTTGCAATACATTTTGGTTCTCTTTCTTATTGTATGCAATTGAAAAACTAAAATAATGCAATCTATTTGACAATCTCCTTTATGCACATGAATGAAATTTAGCAAAAAATGATGTATCTTTTAATGTATTTAAATGCAAACATAATAATAAGTTACCTAATTTAGCTGGAAGCAAAATCAGGTAACAGATACTTTAGAGGAGCTTGAGTATATCAAAATTCTTGCATGTTTTGATGGTTCAAAGACTTATCTTCATGTTCCCACTCTTTAGATCGAGACTTCATGATCATCATTTGTTGTTCCTAGTCATCTTGGCAATGCCACATCTTTGGCCCCTATTGGTTCAATACAATAGAACATTCATCTTATTCCAGACATAGCCACTTGGTATTTGTATCTTGAAGACATATCATCCGCATTTATAGAATCTCAAATTATAGATTTGGAGGAATAGTTTGAGGAAATTCATCTCCTCTATGTTGACAGCCACACCATCTTTGTTGGCCCGCCATATTCATCACCTTTGTAACTTTTTCTACATTAGTCTTCACTATTTTCTAGATTGACATCATCTCTTTCTAAATTATGGAAATTTGAGCACTTTTTAGAGGCACACATCAATTGGATTTGGATTCCTAATTTACCCATTTTTTGGATCAGCTTCTCCAATTACTAATGAATTTTCTTCTTCTTGAGGGAAGAAATACATTGTTTGTAGGCAGTGGATCATATTTTGTCTTTAGACATTCATCATTGGTACTATAAGAGATCTTTCTTTATGGGGGGACTCATATCCTCTTTTTCTCTCTCGTATCAAGGGACATCTATTATACTTGTATGATAGAAGTAGTCCTTGGGGGGTCACATTAAGTCCTATCTTTATTTCATAATGCAGCTATTTCTTTTTCTCTTTTGAAGAGGATTTTTCCCATGTGGTTTTCTCTTTTTATTTGGTTATGGGAAATTCATTTATTTGTACATGGGTACCTCATTATGACTTGTATATGGGACCCATCCATGCATTCATCATTATATTCTTCATCAAGGTTTTATAGCTTCTCCCTAAGTTGATCTTAAGGGCTTAGGTGTTGGAGTAATCAGGACATCACTTGATAATTAATTAATCATTAATTAATTATTAAGTCCCTTATTACTTTATTCACTTAAGATAAACTTAGGAGTGTTTTTATTAATTATATTAAACTAAATATAGGTCATGTTGTCTCATTGCATGAGATTAAGACACTTGTCACAATCTAATGCAATCCTCATCTAGGGTTTTTTTTATGCTTTTATAAGCATGTACATTCATTGTAATCATAAATTCCATTCAATTCAATTACAATTTGTAGGTTAATCATAATGTTAGATGTTTGTGTGATACTTGTATAGATTCAATCTTTTCTCTTTTGGTTACATATCAAATTAGTTGCTATTATCTCTCATTTGTGATAGGCATTTTATTTGCAGGTGATTTATGGGAGCTATGGGGTTCACTATTAACTCCAACATATATGTTACTTGAAAGAAAAATATTACACTCTTAAAGAACATGGGATGTATTTTTTAAAGAAAAATCTCTAATTGGAAGAGCATAATTATGTGCAAAGTTATTTCAGTAAAAATAAATGACCCATGTTTTAGAGTTGTTAGGGATTGATAATAAGAAAAATACATCAGATTTATTAAAATAGATAGTAATTGGCACTTGCAACAAGTATTGGATTGTATTCAAACCAAGAGTTGAACTATTGATTTAAGTGTTACATGTAGAGCATTGATGACTACAATTTCTAGTAAAAAATTATTACATAGAAGAAAATTTCAAGAAATTGCACAATTACTAAATGTATCTAGAAGAACCACTCAAAGATATATTGTAAAGAGAAATAGATTAAAGATGAAAATATTGAAAATAATTAGGTAACTATTTTTAGGGTTCCTCAAAAAGATAGAATTTTAGATGTAAAAAACAAGTAATTGGATATTGGATCAACCACTCCCATGTTTCTTCCAATAGAAAGGACACTATAAAAATAATAGGCAACGATGGTATACAAATTTTTCATCTAAAACATTTTATAGATGCACTTAATAAACTATCTCTCTACCTATATGTCCATATCGCTCTATAGCTCCTTGTATGTCTTTATATCTCTATACCTTCCTCTATCTATATCACTCCCTCTCTCCCTCTCTATCTATTGAGCTATATCTCCCTCTCTACCCCCTCTCCTCTCTTCATCCCTCTCTACCTCTCTCCCTCCCTATTTCTTTCTTTCTCTCTCTTATTCACTCCCATCTCTCCTTTGATCTCTCCTACTTTGTATTTCTATCTATCTATTTCTCTCTCTATCTCCCTCTTACTCCTCTCTATCTCTTTATATCCATATCTTTCTCTACCTCTATCTCCTTGTCTCCCTATCTCTATATATCTCCCTCTTTCTCTCTCCCTCTATCTCTTTCTCTCTCCATCTCTATTTTTCTATCTCTACTTCTCTTTGTTTGTTTAAATTTTTATCTATCTCTCTGTCTCTATCTCCCTCTCTCCCACTCTATAACTCCTTAATATTTATCTCTCTATCACTCTATCTCAACATTTATATCTCCATCTCTCCCTCTTCTTCTCCCTCTATATCTCTCTTTAGAGGAGGAAATTTGCTACCCTCAAGTCTCAAGAAAAGTAGGAGTCTTCAAGGATAAAATGGTCCTCAAATACCTCAAGAATACCTTAAGGAATAAAGCTCAAGTGAGGGGATAAAAAAGGGGAGAGTTCAAGAAATAAAAAGAGTGGGTCACAGTAATCTTTTTGGAAATTTTGATGAGCTCTCAGTCAAAGGATGGCAGCGTGACACACGAATGATAGTGCAACGTGCTAGCATCTCAAAGGCATGCCAGTGTCTCGTATAGACTTGAAACTGAGACTATTACATAAAACACCAAAGTGATTGCTTATGTTCTAATTACTAGGAATTTTTTAGGATGCAAGGAAATGACAGAGTAATAGAACTAAAGTAAAGAAAACTAAATGAAGTGTAAACTAAATAGAATGTAGATAGTAAAACAAGGAGAAAGAAAACACTCGCAGCCAACCTAGTAATGAAACCTCCAGCAAAATTGAATATATTCAATACCTGCACACATAAGACCAAGGAAAATTGTTGGGGCTATGTAGGGAAATAGAATGTAGATTAAATGGAATGTAGATGATCAAAATAAGGAGAAAGAAAGCACTCACAACGAAACTAGAAAAGAAACCTCCAACAAATGAATATATTCAATACTTTCACACATAAGACCGAGCAAAATTGTTGAGGCTATTTAGGGGCTTGCCTCAATCAAACCCCCATTTCAATGTTTCTGCCTCCATAGATAGCCAAATAGACAGATAGAGAAAAATATAGATAAATTAGATAATAAAATGCATAGATGAGGGATGTGAGAAATCCCAAGATGATCAAAGACACAAGACAAGAAAGATATCACCTACAAGGCTTGAGGAAGCCAAAGAGAGAGAAAGAGATAAAAAGAGGGTTGTGATAGCCAAGAGAGTTGTAAAATATGTTGTAATATCTTGAAAGTGCTATATAAAGCAAGAGAGTTGTGCAAGCTTGAGAGAGTGAGAAGAGAGAAAGAATGTCCAAGAAAAGAGAAGATAGCTCGAGATAGAACCCAAGAAGACTAAATGAATTGAAAAGACAACTTTTAAAGAGGGAATAGGAGGGAAAACAAGGTTCTTGGGCCATTACAAATCTCTTGAGCCATTACCACCAATAAAGGTAAGTGACAAGTGGCAAGACATTTGGAAATGGTCGTTTAAATTTTTAAATGTCATGGGATGCTAGCACGGTGCACAAACGTTTGTGTGGTGTGCTATTGTCTAGATAAATCATTCTATAAAATGGTGGGAACAAGGAAACACAAGGTTTAACACAAATTTGACATGTAAAGGTAGTTGTTGAAAAGGGGTCATGAGCATCCTGAGGGGAAAATATTGATGCAAGGGATAAAATGAACCTACACAAGTACTAAGGGAGTGGACTCAAAAGTTTAGGTGAAATTGCAAAAGGGTACAATTTTATGACACCATTTTGCACCCACTTTAATAGGCTTATGAATTTACATGAATATGCATGCTAAAGGAAATCTACTAAACATAAATAATATCACAATGCCTAAAGGATACTATAGAGGAAGCAGATAGCTCTTCAAACCAAGGAAGCATGTCCCCAAAGTGAAGACCTACAAAACAAATACATTAGATAAGAAATATCTATAGAAGACAACAAGGTTATAATATAAAAGCTATTACATCATGGTGATTAGAACATATGCATGGATAACACATACAAAAAGGCACATACCAAACTAAAGGATTTGAGTCAACAAACTGAAATAGACCTACGCACATACACATATTCAATCAAAACATTCGAGGAAGAACCCTTCAACAAACTAAAGGATTTGGACACACACACACACACATATTCAATCAAAATATCTGAGGAAGAACCCTTCAACATATTTTTCACATTCTCTTTCAAGCCCCTGATCTTGATATTCACCTTTTTAAATTCTTCTAGAGTCCACTTCGCCAGCTTGAAAGTACCAATAGCCCCTACATGAGCCATGTCGAGGAGCTCAAACATTGAAGTGGTATCATCGTTTAGGTACGAGAAATCCTCATAAAGTGGGTTTAGCTTAAGTTTCTTTGGCTTTCTAGGACTCAGATTAACGCCCTCCTCCTCATGCACAATCGTTTAGGTACGAGAAATCCTCAAAAAGTGGGTTTAGCTTAAGTTTCTCTGGCTTTCTAGGACTTAGATTAACCCCCTCCTCCTCATGCACAATCTTCCCATTAGAAAGCTCCACACTTGGCATCTGTCGAACCGGGGATTCATCAATTTCAACAACCTTCTCCTCAGCACCCTTCTCCTTACACTGGTCCTTGGTACCCTTCAAAACATCATTCGACACCTATTTTTTCAACTTAGCAGTATGCTTGGAAGCCCTTCTAGGCCTTTCCTTGGCATCCTTATCCGCGACATTATCATGCAAGCCCTCCTCCTTACAACCCTCTACAACAAAATCCTGCCCATTAAAAACAAAATTTCCCTTAGACCTGGAACCCCCATAAGCAACATCCATGTCATTGCCAGTAGACTAAGACTCTGACTCTTGAAGAACAATCTTCTTAGCAACACATTTCCCCTTGGGGTTCCCCTTCTTTCTCTTCTTAGAAGGGGCAACTTTAAGGGAACTAGAAGACCCACCCTTGTCCTCTTCATTTCATTCCTCCTCCCTAGTAGCATTGATATTCAAACCAGATGAAAGGGATACATCATTGATAGCCTTCTCCTTGTCCTTAATCATTTTAGTAGGGACGAGGGCACTCACATGCTCCATTCTGAGCAGTATGAAGCCCTCATGCAAAACTGACACCCTCCTATTTTTTAAATGAGCATACACTGACACCTCCAACGAAGAAAAAGGAAAGAAAGGGAACAAAATATATAACCCATGTCTGAAATGATTCAAAAAAGTGAAATGGTAGCCTAAAATTGCATTAAACCGACCATCAAGGATAACATACCACATGATGATCTCTGCAATATCATCCCAAATTTTCTTCAGAGATGATCATTCATAGCTCCAAGATGGCATCTAAGTTAGCTTTTTTCATTCACCATCTTTAAAGAGCTAGTCCATGACATCCTCATTGCTCTTCCTCTCCTTGAAGAATTTATGACCCACCAATGGAAAACTATTAATGGTAGCTATAAACTCCTCATTAATCACAAACTCCATTCCCTTTACCTATAACTCATGATTATGCCAATAGGAGACAAATTTTGTCAAAGCCTTGGGATCATGGTCATGAAACCTTTCTAGGAAAGGCGTGAAATTACCATGCTCTATAATCCTCCAAATTTTATGGTCCTTCCTCCACCTTATACAAGAATGGGGCTCAATCCTACTATGGTCACCCCCTATGTTCACAATCACCATGAACAAAAACCCTTGAAAAGAGACGGTCATTTGAGATCCTACAAGCAAAGGAACACACAAAAAGCGTGTGACTATAATGTAGGTAATAATGGTAATATCAATCCAGCAAATGAGCTCACTCGTATCCATCTTTTCAAAATGAAACCTTAGCATCCTCGAGGAGGGAGTACTCCTCCCATGCCTTAAAATCATTAATTTTGACAGCCTCATTAGCAAATAAATCCGCCAATGAGTTGCCCTCTCTATAGATATGAGTGACACGAGTTTCCTCACAAGATCTAAGCATCATTATAGCATCCTCAATCAAATGATCAATTGTTTAGCTAGGCTTCTTAATACCATGTAGGAAGTTAATGATGTTTAGTGAATCTCCCTCCACCCAAAGCTTAGAGTAGCTCTTGTCCAAAGAAAACTTAATGTTGATGACGAATGTGTGTTAAAGATGATGAACGTATTATTATGAATATATATTAATACATACATACATACATACATACATACATACATATATATATTATAATAAGTTATTATAATATATATGAATGTGAGTTGTTATATCAATATACCACTTGCATATATTAATGTGATGGAATAAGAAGTGTTTAAGTTGAAGTTTCACGCATGATATAATGCAATATAAGAGATAATAGTATCACATTTAATAAGTATGTTAGAAATCTGAAATAGATTGAATAAACAAGATCTTTTATGAGAGAGATAAGCTATAAAACTGTAAATGAAATAACACATGATTATAGACCCAAGATTCTAAGAGATGTGCAAATGTCAAGATGACAATAAAAATTTCCACCACTATAGCTAGAATAGCTACAATCATCATATCTCACCAAAAACACACATACAAATATAGGATTAATAGATCTTCATAATTCCTTTCTGATTCTCTAGATCATATTGAACGTAAGAGAAGAGTATATGGGAATTTATAAGATTATACAAAAAACTCCAATCTCTTAATCAAGAATCCAAGTACTCAAAACTCTCAAAATCTTAGCTCTCATACCATGTTAGAAATCTGAAATAGATTGAATGATCCAAGGAACTTTTTAAGAGAAAATCAAAGTTACATATAAATTGGAAAAACATAAAAATGCAAACCAGGACTCTGAGAGATTATGCAATGTTGATGTGACAATATACATTAAGAGCTCAAAGAAAATTTGCAGAATAATGACTACATGCATCAAAGTACATGTATGCAAAAGTATGCAAGAGAATAGATGAAAATACAAGCTAGGTAGAGATTTAATATAGAACTAAGGAGAGGAGGTAGGTGGCAAATCCAACCAATAGGAATCAACCACAAAAAGTGGAGATGGACCATCAAAACTAGAGGATACCACTAAAAGTTGAAAGTGTTCCACCCTTTAAGGAAGGGGACACCACAACACTTACCTCCTAGTAATAAACACACTTTATTATCCTAAGCAAGCTTAATAAAGTGTAGGAAAAACCTAGGACTAATGGAAAATAAATTAACCCACTAGGAAAATAAAAACCTACACCAATAAAGTAAACAAATGCTAAGTATAAAGGCATGCATATTATGCCACACATATTACAACAACCCAAGCTATTGAAAAATTCAAAAGGGCACATAATTTTTAAGGTGGAATGTGAAGTTTGTAACTATTTTAAACTACAACTGTTGTGCAAACTATAACCTTCAATATAGGCACCATAAACAAGCTTTAAGGATGGAAAAAGCCACGATGGGAGTGTGAGAGCAATTGGGGTTGTAATAGCCCATGTGCAGCTCTAGATTGAAAGATTTGGCTAAGTATTTCAATATGTGTAGGCTATAAAAACTCCATCACTCGGTATAAGCAACAAACTAGAATGGATAAGGACTCCATGCGCTATGAGAAATGAGCCTTTTGCTGAGTCAATGTACATAAAATCAAAGAGAAGAAATTTTCAATAGGTCTTGGAAATTTGAGGAAGATTATTGAGAGTTTTTGTGAGATAAATTTGCTAACTTTTCTAGCAGCAAGACTCACAACTGGCATAGGAAGGAAAGGTGGCGTAAATCATAGTTATCTTTTAATTTTAAACCTCTCTCTAAATCAATATAAATAGAGGTTTCTAGTTTCATATTTGGGGATTCATTGTTGCTCATTTTGTCATTCAATTTGGAGAGCTCTTTGTTGTGTTATTTTCTATGAGAGCATTGTGAGAGTTTGGGAGTATTTCATTGAGAGTTTGAGAGAAAATTTCATTGTGAGTTGAGAGCAAATTGTTTGTGAGATTCACAACATAGATTATTTGATTAGTTTGGAGATAGGTTGTGTTTAGGGGGGAAACAAGGTGAGTCTTTGGCATTGAGCATAGAGTTGCAAGTTCTTCATTGGAAGCTATATTTTCTATGGTTTCTTAGTTATTCTTTACTCTTACCCCTTTTTTAATTTTGATATTATGTTTTTCTATGGATTGCAAGTGTTTGTTCAATCATTGATTATTATTTGTAGCTTTTAAAGTGTTTTGATTATATGCAAAAATAGGTTTTGAAGGGACCTAAAACCCTATACAACTATAGATACAAAATGTTTCTCTAAAGATGTCACAATAAACTATCAGCAACAACCATCAACAAAAAAGTAGCAAAATAACAGGAAACAAATAGAAACCTAATAGATTTTAAATAGTGTTATGCCTAAAGATTGGATTTATATAAGTTGGGTTAAGGTATCTAATTAGCATAATATATTGCTACCATGATTTTAATGTCTAATTGACATAAGTTAAGTGAAGCTAACTAAGAAGGTATTATGACAATATCTAAGATATAGTATGGTACATATAATGCTTGTATAAGTTATTATGTTAGAAATGAAAAGGGTTTGATATCATGATAGGAGCAATGAGTTATCATTGTCTAGGGTAAGATGTTATGAATGAATATGTTGGTAGTTTAACCATGGGTGGAGAACTTATATTATCAATAGTTCATAACCCTTGAAAGTAGGAGAATAGTCTATTCCCTACGATTAGGGTATACACTTGAAAATGATTATATTGATATTCAACAATAGGGTTGAAAACATATTAGAGATATATATATTTTCTAATTATGTTATTATCTTATACATGACCAAGAGTCTATACCTATTCACAGTATTTCTAATATTAAAGAAGAGGAATTCACAACTTTCCATCCCAAAGCCAAATATTAAGGGACTTTAAGGTATAGAAGAACAAACTCCTCTCAAGTTGAAGATGTCCTCCAAATTAGATATGAACGTAACATACATTATAAACATGTGAATACATATGTCATATTGAAGGGAAAAGATATATGATGGTTTATGAACATACAAACATAGGTGCATTATATAAATGATGCAAAGGATAACCTAGAAAGAACCATGAGGAAATTGGATATTAGTTGAAATGTTCTTAGTTGAATTTACTAGAGGTTGAATAGCTTATTATACTTTTATTATTATTAGAAATTACTATGAACATGAGGTTTTATATGAAATTTAATAATTAGATTGGTTAAGGTAACCTAGAAGGTTGGAGTCATGTTAGATGTCATAACAAAGAGTTTGAAACCCAATATGAGGAAGTAATCTTCAAATCAAGTTTAATTCTGAATTGGTATAGATATTGACATATTGACAGTGCTTTAGATTAAGACTAGATGTGTCCAATCGGTGACATGGTGTCATCAATATTAACTAAATATGTACGAGCTAGGAGAGTCATTACTCCCATGTTTATATGAAATACTTGAATAAGAGGCAATTGTCAGTCCCAAGAATGTTACAAATGTGTAACAAGGTATTCAAGAGGTTGGGATAAACCTAATTGGTCAGTTAGATCAACTTAAGTGTGTCATCACTTTTTGGAATGGTATCTTGTTTATTATCTTGAGATCAAACCTAGTCAAGAATTATTGGTGGTCAATAGAGTTTACAAGTCAAGTGAGGGGGTTGGTGAACATGCAACACCTCTTCATAAAAAGTGGATTTGATTTATTTAGTATATATGTGATAATTCTTTGGTCAAAGTAAGTGTAGATACCATTGCATACACTTTGTTGTTTCATTTTGACCCAAGATTGCATAGCTAGCAAGGAGTGTAATGAATGTAGGTGGGTATCCACTATATGGAAACACTAGTTATGTAGGACACAACACCATGCTCAAGTAGGCATTATATTAGAGGATTTTCATACCAAGCTCTTCATTGAAGGATAGGACCATCTTACCAATTAGGAAGATATGAGAGGGACTGCTTATGTTTGTGGTTGGAGGAAAAGTACTTGGGTGATGCTCTTCGTCATGCAGTTGGTAGCCAAGACTTGTGAAATAGAAGAAGATGAAGATGTGTGTTCCAGTTATGGAAAAATTGACCAATATACTCTTGAAAGCTATGTAAACTCTTGTAAGCTATGAATTATATTATGATCTTGAATCTATTTAGAAAATGTATATGAAAAATATACATTACTTGGGATTATGTAATGTAATTTGGAATGGGTTTATTTCAAATGTGCAAATATGTTATTGAAAAGGAAAATTTTATTTTTATGTAATTGTGAACTTGATGTTTTCATAGTTTGAGTTAAAACTTAGGTAAAATCAATAGGGTAAACTTTGGGCATGTTACAATCTAAAAGATAGGGAAGCAACCAATATCAAACAAAAAAAAGAGAGAAATGAGTATATACCCAAGATGAAGAGGATGCGGGTCTTCGATCTGGTATATACAATTGTAAAGTTGAGTAAGGAAATGAAAAGGAAATGAGTCTTTGATTCGACAAAGCTGATTGAAGATTCACCACAAACATATTCACTGTAGACAAACACATTGGGTAAAACAGTAAAAAATAATAACATAAACCATAAAAAAATTTATAAGACACAATAATACACAATCTAATAAGATATAAGATGATGTTGATAGGTATAGCTAGCATGGCTAGAGTCCATATGAGAAGTACATAGGCTTGTGGCCATTGCAAGCTACATTGTAGGACAGTCACAAAAAAGACAAGTCTAGTCAAGTTGCCCCCAAGCTAGATGACAAGATATAAGACATCTAGACACCAAGACACAAGATGGAAAATGATCTGTATAGGATCTAGACTATTTGCAGTATTGAATGCTTAATTTTTACAATGATTATTCCAAGTTAATTAAAACAAAATTAACTCATTGAAATAATTACAATAATTAAAATGACGAGATGATAACAACAGAATGAAAGAAAGTGAGAGAAAGAAAGAGAGAGATGCAAACAGAGTTTGATTTCGGAGTTCGCCACAATGTGACTACATCTCTGGGTCCGCTCCAATGGAGTGAGACCGATCCAATTAATCTCCAAAAATCAGAATTACAATTGCACCAAAACCATTTCTTCTAGCACTTCGGCAGCATAACCATACTCTGATGTACGAAAATGGCTCCAAGAATCTCCTAGAACTCCTCTCTGTATCACTTAGCACCAGTTTTCCTTGAAAATTATGAGTATCCAACTCACTCACTCTCTCCCCTTTAAATACAAAAAATTAACTCAATTTGGCTCATAACCAAATGATTTACAAATATTCTCCCTATCTCCCATTTTTACATTTTCAATCACTAAATCCCCCTTACATAGTAAAAAATACTTGAAAAATCCTCCCTTATTTGCATATAAATCCCCTAAATTAATTTAAGCCCTTCCAATTATTCATTCTCGGGCTTTGTTGTTTTGGAGGTTTTCGATTTAATCTTTAAAAAGATTATTGTTTGTTTTTTATTTTTAAATTAGGGCAGTTTGTTTAAAATTTAAGGCTATCAGTTTTCAGACAGTTCACAAAAGTCACTGATGCCAACAGTTTGCTAAAACTATCGGATGGCATAGTGGTGGCTAAAGCTTTTATTGGGCCGGCGGTCGGGGGTTCAACCCCGGCCGCTGGCTTTTTATAGCCAATTTCCGGCCATTCTATAACAAAAAGAAACCATCACCACTAACACTCAAGGCCGAGATTGTAGCCGGATTGGTAGGAGGCGGGCGTTTGCTTGTAGAAGGTTGGGGGATCGAACCCCCCAACAAACATTTTGTTAAAAAAAACAAACTACCAAATTTGAATCCGCGGGTTGGGATGAGCGACAGCGCCACGTGTCGCACCAGGAGGGTGCCACGTGGTGATCTCAGATTGGTTGATTTCGTAGACGTGGTTGCTGACGGGGACAGTGACTGGGATGCTGACTGTACCTGCTGACCTATCCTGCTGACTCAGATGATGATGTGGATGATGACTGTGCGCTGACTGATGACGTGTGCCGCTGACTGGTGTACGGATGGACATGTGTCGTGATCCGATTGGTCTGTACAATGCTGACGTGGAAGCCACGTGTTAGATTCTGATTCAGCCACTTCACCGTTCGTACAGTACGGAATGCTGACGTCAGCATCTGTACGATCCACCTCAAAAGTCAACTAAAAGCTTTAACCGCTGAGAACTCTCGCATACGATGTCGAATTTCGATGAAACGAGATGCGTTGGAAAGCTTGCGATGAGCTCTTCGCGATGACGCCAACTTTGACAACTTTTGACGACATCATTTTTTTCGCTTCCTGGATGCCCCGTGATCCCAATTTGACCCAAGGTTTGACTGGCCATAACTTGCACAAACGGACTCCTTTTCGCTCTGTTCAAGTTGCGTTGGAATCAGGACGCCGAGATCTTTTTGATGGTGTAGATTCTGGAGAGAATGGAGACACTTCAATTTCCACTAAAAATATCCATCGGATCAGAAAATATCAAATGTAAGACAAATTATAAGATGCCAAATAATTTATTTGAAAGGGGCTTTCACAAAGGGGTTCTTTCATTAGGGAATCCTTTTTGTAAGACATCAAGAGACCAATGAACCCTTTTGAAAGAACACTCCTTTTGAAAGACATGAAATTTTATATAAGTGATTATGTCACTAAGGAATCCTTTTGAAAGATCTTTCATCAAGGAATCATTTGGAAAGAATGCTCCTTTTTTGAAAGGAAGTGTTCAGACTCTTTCACCAAGGGATCTTTTGGAAATAAATTTCACCAAGGAATCTTTTTGAAAGAATAATCCTTGTTAACAATTAAGTAGATATGAGAGCCCCCCTAGAATGATGTGTGCTACACAAATGAGCACATGTCATTCTAAGGAGAAGAAAAATGCATAGAGACAAGAGGGGGTCCTCAAGAAGGACACACACCTCAAAAATGAATTACCTTAGCCCCCAAAAAATAGGGGAGGACAACCATGCTAGATAATTAATAGGGTATTGCTTAACAAATGATGCTCTCACAAGAATATGCTGAGAAACATTAAATATCACTCAACAATGGCTAAGATATTGGGAAATTTTCATTAACTAGAATGGAGAACATGGTGGATACAAACACTCATAAAACATAATTGAAATGGTTTTTGATTTAATAATTTGGGACCAAACTGAAAATAGAAGATACATAAAGATTGACCAGTGCCAAGAAGAGGGCTATGGAGTCATATAACCAACATTTCATCCTACAGTGTTAAACATGTTTTGAAGATCTTTGAAAATGTTATCACATTATGAAAACAAGACCATTGAAGCTTTATCAGATAACCATTCTTATAAATCCACCTGCAAACATAACACTCTTGTTACATTCACTAAAGCAATTACTCCATTCTTTGAACAATAGGCAATAACAAATGTAGCTGACATTCATTAAAGCAATTACACCATTCTCTGAACAGAAAGCAATAACAATTGCAACTCAAATGCAGCAAATGTGCATGACAAAACCCAGATAATCTTTGATTATTGAATTCAAAAGAGTATTACATCTCATCCATGGAGACATACACAAAATAAAATATATTCATGAAACCCAATTCAAAATACAAAATACTTTAGATTAGTGACTAACAGTCATACTCCACCCTAGCTTTACAATTTTTACAGAGCTTCTGTCTACCTTGCAGGACTTTCAAAAAATGGAACCCTTTACAATGAGAAGAGAAGGAGAAGATAGAAGAGAAGAAGCAACCCTAAAATAATTTTGTAGAAGACACTAGGTAGCAATTCTCTCATCCATCAGCAATAGAAATGAAAAGCCTCACTCTTCTCTCTTTCCCTTGCACAACCAACTTTTCCTTTGAATTATGACCCTCCAAAGTATGTCATTGGGGAATATTTTTTAGGTGCACTTCTAAGTGTGCAAAGGAAAAAATCTCAATATGGGCACTTCAAATTTACAAAATTTGAAAGTCCCAACAGATAGCAAGCCTTCAAATAGAATAAATTGATAAAGATTAAGCTAGGTTGATGACATGTGAGCTAAACATGGATGCAAAGCTTAATTAAACTATGCTAACATGGAATGCTAAATGCTAATGGAGATGGATGTAAACTAAGCTATATGGAAATAAGCTCAAAGGTGGTAGCCATTGATGGAAACTATGCTAAAATGGATGCATAAAGCTAATCAAGATTATGCTAAAATGGATGCATGAAGCTAATTAAGATGATGCTAAAATGTAAAAATTCTTAAGAAGATTGCTCTCAATTTCTCTATAATAACTTTGCTCTAATGAAGTGGATCCATTTCTCTCCAAACTAAGGAGTATTTATAGGATAAAATGTTGAATTAAGGGTTAAGATCAAATTACACAATCAATGGATGAGAGGCAATGAGAGATAAATAAATGGATTGAGGATCCCATAAAGGGATGAGGATGAAAGTTGATAAGGATCAAAGAGTTAATCAATGGCTCCCATTGATCCAAAGTAACACACTTCCTAAAAATTAGGAAGAGTTTAGAAGATTGTTACAAAGGAATATTCCATTTTTAGAGTTCAAATGGAAAAATATTCCAAGGGAATATTCCCATGCAAGTGGGAGGGTGAGGCTAATTAGCAATTAGATAATTAAAATAAAGTTTTAATTGTGCAAGTTAGAGGAAATTAGGATTATCATTAAATAATTAATTTATTTAATGAAAGGGGGTTTTGTGACATTTAATTCAATAATTAGGATTATTCAATTAAATAAGAAGACATAAGCAATTTAACTAAGTAATTTACATTACCTAGTTAAATAAGATGAAAATTAATGTGAAAGGGGGTGAATTAGCCAAATAATATTGATCATTTGATTAATAGGAGAAATAGGTGAATTTAATTAAATAACTAGGATTATTCAATTAAACAACCACAAAGAGGTGATTCAAAATGAAATGGTGTTAGTAATCAGATTTAAGTGTGCAATATCAGGCAGGACAATTTTAAGTGTCTATATTTTTCCCCTCTTTGAAGTGTGGTACCTATTACATTGGTTCAAAGACTTATGCTCTTTGGATTTAAACTGCTGCTCAGATCAAAAATTTAAAAAATATTGTTTTTTTCATATGCCCCATTGTTGCCCCAATGAAAGGAATTAAGCTAGTACCCTACCCCCTTGAGAGATCAAGCTGAAATTTTAATATTTGGGTCAAGATTGTGACAAAGGTTCAACATTATTTCAAGTGTAGAGAATAGGTTGCAAGATGTGAAAACAAGATCAAAAATGTGTAAAACGCCTCAAAATATGCCCCATAGCTCAAAATTTGATGAAATAGGAATAAAATCCCATTTCCCCCATCAAATTAGGGTTAAAAACCCTAATTATTAGGCTTAAATAGAGGTGGAGGGGTCATTTTCAATTCATTTGCACTCATAGTCTTAGCGAATTGTTGTTGATTTTGCTCTGAGCACTGGACGAGATGGCTAACTATGAGCTCCCACAACACCTCACAAACAAGGTACAAGAGTACTAGTGGGCAACAGATGTAGGACCATCCGTACGTAAATCAAAACTTTCCTTATTTTTTGAGTTTTTAGGTCATTAATGCTAGGTCGAAGTTTCCAAACAAAGATGTCTTTATACAGCGTTGCTTTTGAACTGGTCGACAACACTTTTTCCTAAGAAGCGACACTATTGCAAATAGTGTCACTTTTGCTTAGATAGGCTTAGCGACACATTTGAAAAGCCAATGCACCTTTTCAAAAAATCGTCATGGTCAAATTTAGTATTGACTTTGGTTAAACGTTGCTTTTGAAAAGTCGATGCACTTTTGCAAGAAGGGTCACTTTTGTTATTTTGGTCCATCACTTTTGAAAAGCTAACGTGCTTTTAAAAATGGCACCACTTTTTTCATTTGGGTACAATGTTGCTCAAAAATAGTGCCATGCTTTTGCAAAATAGAGGTGATTTTGTAGAGTAGGGTTCGAAACTTGAAATTTTATAAGTTTTCAACAATTTTGACGTGGTTTGCTTCGATTGTGTAGGAAATCATTCAACTACTTCACTAAAGAGAGAATTGACCCAACATTTTGTCCTACATTGGAAATTTGACTAATCAGTCTAGGATGTTCCTTGGAGCAATCAGGTTGGGGTTCATGGAAGGGATGCCTAAGGTCAGAACCCATCTTTCTATGATGACAACATTGATAGAGAGGTGGCATAACAAGACTTCATCCTTCCACCTATCTACTGGGGAGGTGACTATTACCCTAGAGGATGTCTAGTGCATACTCTGAGTGTCAATCCATAGTGAGCAAGTGATCTATGATGTGGATGCTAGGGAGGTTGCTTGTTGGGTGATCCCACAATATTGGTTTAGAATTTTTGGCCAAACTAGACACTGAACTAATTTTTTCTAACAAAATCTTCACTTTCGAGCACCTATAGCTGCTAAACCATGAGGAATTTGAAGATGATGCAAACTAGTGATTTGTGACATTTTTTCTATAGATTCTAAATATATTTTTTTCAAAAATTTTGGAATCAGATTGCACTTTTTTTTCCATCTCCTTCGAAAACTAGTTTTTTTCAATAAACACGATTTTTAAGGAGTGATGCTCACCGTGTACAACATAACTTTTTTTCCATGAAGGATAATTTTTTTTTTTTAATTTAGATTGTTAACTACAATATCTAGCCCTGTAATTTGGTTTCATAGTGTTTTATTGAATATTTTTTCCTTAATCAAGTTTTGAAGTCAAACCAATTACAATTTAGACATAGGCAAACCATATACAACATAACTTTTTTTTGTATGTATCGAAATTCAATTTTTTTTATTGGATCATGGACATCAATACGTAGCCCCCGCACACATTTTTCAAAATTTTATTTTGATAATTTTCTATTTTTCCACATGTGCAAAACAAAGAGCTTGATTTTCAGTGAAAAACCTATGTTTAATCAAACTAAAAAAATAAATACATAATAAAACCAAAATATATTAAAATTATATTTTTTGGTAGCTCATTCTGAGGACTACCATCATCTAGTTGGGTCTGTGAAGTCTCCTCCATTTTCATCTTCAACTTAAGCTTCGAAGGGAAAAATTCTAGAGATTTTTGGTGCCAAGGGGGAGAAGGGTGGAAAAGTGGGGTTCAAGCGAACCCCCCTTAGAGGTTCACTCAAACTTGGGTTTGCTCGAACCAGGGCTTGAGCGAACCCCCTTTCCACAAAGTTTCCCTTTGTTTTTTATTTCAGAAAATGTGAACTATGGTGGAACCCAACATTTAATAGGTTCACTCAAATGGGGGTTTGAGCGAACCCCCTTTGGGTTCACTCAAAACAAATGTTTGTTCAAACCCCCAAAAACTAAAATTTTCTCCATGGGGGCATGTTTTCCAATTTTCCTTCCTCACTGGAATTGTAAACCAGTTTTGTGGGTTTACCCTACTTCGAGGTGCTTGGTGTTGATACTCTCTATATGGAGACAACTCATATTGATCTGAGGATTACATATGATGGGCACAAAATCTAATAGATTTGAAGCAATACTTAATTGGATAAGCTATAATCCCAATGAAATACTTGAAAACCATTAATAAGGAAGCCATTAAACATAAACAACAAGAAATGAATAATGAAAACCTATTCTAATGACCCAAACTTCATCCCATTGGGCGATTGGTATTGCATATGATGTGGAATGCCAACCCTTTTCCAATCCCTTAGATAGAAATCCTTCAAATGGATTAAATTGATAAAGATTAAGCTAGGTTGATGAAATGTGAGCTAAACATGGATGCAAAGCTTAATTAAACTATTCTAACATGGATATTGAATGCTAAATGTTAAATGCTAATGGAGATGGATGAAAACTAAGCTAGATGAAAACAAGATCAAATTTAGTAGCCATTGATGGAAACTATGCTAAAATGGATGCAAGAGCTAATTAAGATGATGCTAAAATGGATGCATGAAGCTAATTAAGATGATGCTAAAATGCTAAAATTCTCACGAAGATTGCTCTCAATTTCTCTATAATAAATTTTCTCTAATGAAGTAGATCTATTTCTCTCCAAACAGAGGAGCATTTATAGGAGAAAATGTTGAATCAAGGGTCAAGATCGAATTGCATAATCAATGGATGAGAGCCAATGAGAGATGAAGACATGGAATTGAGGATTCTCATCAAGGGATGAGGATGCAAGTTGATAGGTGTCAAAGGGTTAATCAATGGCTCCCATTGATCCAAAGAAACACACTTCCTAAAAATTAGGGAGAGGTTAGAAGATTGTTACAAAGGAATATTTAATTTTTGGAGTTCAAATGGAAGAATTCCCATGCAAGTGGGAGGGTGAGGATAATTAGCAATTAGATAATCAAAACAAAGTTTTAATTGTGCAAGTTAGAGGAAATTAGGATTATCATTAAATAATTTATTTATTTAATGAAAGGAGGTTTTATGACATTTAATTCAATAATTAGGATTATTCAATTAAATGAGAAGACATAAGCAATTTAACTAAATAATTTGCATTACCTAGTTAAATAAGATGAAATTGGTGTGAAAGGGGGTGAAATATCCCCCTTACTTCTTTTTTTAATTTTCACATACAAATTTGTGCCCGTTAAGGTTAGCCCAATAAACATAACTAGTTGAAAGGGAACCCTTCACTTTCTAATCACCAAGATCCTGACATGGGCGAGGTGAGAGCATATGGTGTGAGGGGATCATTAGCTATAAATTGGAAATGAAATACAATGTTGTAGGCGGCTAGCTGACCATTCTGAAAAGTAAATGTTGAAAGTAAAGTAGGGGGATAACTGACCATGAAAACTCGACCACTTATTCAACGAGAATGATAACTACAACTAATTACTGAAAAGTAAACACTCGACCACTTATTCAGCAAGAGTGAGTAAAACAAAAATATAGAATGCTAAAAGTCAAAGGTTGATCAGTACTACTGGAATCAATGTAATAGTATGCTCTCTCATACAATGATATTATGATGAAATAAAACTCTAATCAATCCAATAGATTTGCAATATTCCTTGCTACAAATAAGAGTGTAATTACTAAGGAAATATGTTATCCTAGAATCTAGCAGCGCTCATTCCATGGATAACCCCCTACGAAACTTGTTCGTTTCCTAGGTTCGTGAAGTTTAAGCACACAAAATGAGGTAATTTTTTGAGCCACCTTGTAATGCATTACAAAGCCTCAAACAGTCAGTTTGAGAATCCCCTTATGTTCACCTCACGAAGACCTTCGAAATGAGCTCCTTCGCAAAGTCTCACTAATCATACTTAGTTAAATTGTGAAAAATGCAGTTGCACCCAAAAAGTGCGCTCCTGCTCTCAACCAAAAATTAGCTAAGTGTTGAAAGTTTAGGAGCACCAAAAATCAGTTCCCCTGCACAAAGGTGATTTTTTGAAGATGCAAAAGCGTTGAAAAAGTGTGCCTTTACATCTTTTTCCCAAACTTAGCCAAAAATTGGCTTAGGCGCACTTTTTCAAGTCATTTGCATTTTTTGCTTGTCGTGCCACTTTTTATGCCTCAACTAATTGGGTGACTTGAGTTAGGTTTTTCCTTTCCTCAATCACTTAAAATTGATTTTATTGTTTCATTTTTGTAATTCTTGATCTCCACTCCATTTTCTCTTTGTTGGACGCTCATCTACCTTAGGAAAAATGTGTTTTTTATGCAAACTTTCAGTTCTAGCTAGGGTTTTTATTTCTCTTCTCAAGTACGTTATTATTAATTTCTCTCTTCTTTTTTTTTCTTCTATGTCTACATTTTATTGTGTAATGATTTATAAATGTGTTTTGTTTTTGTTTTAAGTTTCTTTTCTTCTTCTCAAAAAACATTTTTCTTCTCTTCTTTTCATCTCTTCTTTCTCTCCCATGCATTTTATTGCTTCTCATGCTTTCACGTTTTTTTCATTTGATGGACCCACTCATGGTTAAATAGTTTCTCCTATCTTTGGTGTCTTTCCTTAACACGTGGGAGTTCCTTTCTCCTTTCATGTGCATTTTTCACTTATTCATTCTTCCACACATTTTACATCTGCTCACTTAGCTCTTCAAGTAATGACTTGGTGCGAACAATGAAGTAAACTCATGATTTCTGAGTAAAGTTGCATTATTTTTATGCACCATGGCAATGAAGTCAAGGTTGAGTGTACTCAAAAAGATGTGTTCCCAAGTATCGGCTTTAAGTGTTCCATGCCTCAAAATTGTCAAAGCGCTATTCTCAAACATCACTACACTTTGTTTTCAATGTTTTTCCAATACAAAAGAGCTCGAGTGTAATGCCATTACATTTGAAAACTTCATGGAAAAGGTGTTAGAGCACCAGAAATCAGCACCCCAAGACCTCAATGCATATTCTAACTCCAAAGTGCAGTGGCGCTATTTTTCAGTGCCACTACACCAAACTTCTTGCTTCAAAGTGCAAGGATGCTAATTTTCAGCACCCTTACACTTTTCACAATTTTTCCCTTATTCATTCCTAATCTTCCCAGTTTTTTCTTGAACCTCATTCCTTTCACTTTGTGCATCATTTTTTGTATAGTGCCACTGCACCAAACTTATTGCTTCAAAGTGCAAGGGCATTGATTTTTAGCGCCCTTACACTTTTCACAGTTTTTCCCTTATTCATTCCTAATCTTCCCAGTTTCATCCCAAACCTCATTCCTTTCACTTTATGCATCATTTTGTGTGCCTCGTCATTCACTCCATGCTTTCTCATCATCGTTGCTTGGTTCACACATCCCCATGTTGTTTTTTGACTAATGTTTGACTCTACATCTTGCTGTCTCTTTTCAAGATCCTCAAGGTTGTTGATCATAGTTTCAGTTGCTCTCTGATGATTGTCAGAAAACCTATGTCGTCTTCAAAAGCTAAAGATAAAATGAAGTATAAATATCAAGGTGTCTACCCGCCAACTGTAGTGGTCTCCAAGGTGGAAGAAATAAAAGACACAGAGCTTGGTCATCAAGACTTAGTTGATTTTGTAGAGAAAACTGAGAAGAAGCCTCTTCCTGATTCTATGAGAGAAATTGTTCATAGTAACCTGCATTTAGTGTCCATGTTCCCTACTGTTGCGCACAATACAAAATTTGTCCTTCAAATTGCATCCCACTACATCAGGGAGAGCAGAAGTCTAATTGATTCTTCTAGGCATGAGATTTTGAGACTCAACCCTAACTTCTTTGATTTTGTGTTTAAAGTTCCACTATTGGAGAAGTACATCGATATCTCAATACAAAAAGCACAAGAATTCTATGACATTGATCCCAATAAGGCTAAAAACTTGATAAATAGCTAATGGTTGAAGAAGCCTAAGAAAACTATTTCCAGATGGCCAAAGGGACTCCTACGAAGTGATTTCAAAGATGATGTCAAAGATATGATCACATTCTTGAGCAGAGTGAAGGGCTTTCCTAAATCATCCACTTTTCATGACTGGATGTATGAATACATCAGAATCATAAGAAGACAAAAAGTTCACATTGATTGAGGCAAACATATCAGCAGTAAAATACATGAACAACTAATCAATGTGCCTTCTACATTAAAATTCTATTTGACTTCTTATCTAGTGTATGCAGCAGCTGTAATGAGGCAATTTCTAGGCCTATCCACAAAAGGGAATTGGATGCTAGTACCTGTGTATAATTTTTTTTATCAACTAGAGTTAAAGGAAAGCTTCCATCATTTCAAGAGGGTTACTAATGCTTTCTTCACACTTTTGCTTTTCATTTTTTATCTGACTCTCAAGAGGAGAAGGGTATTTGATGAGGCTTATAAGTCAATAAGTAAAGTTGGATGCATATTTCTACAATTCCCAACATTTACTTATTTAAGAGTAGGGTGCTACACTAGTTGCCTTACATGTTGCCATGATATCCTTCAGACAAGTGGGTTCTCATGGAGATGTGCAGATAGTTGATTTCAGTGCACAAAGAATGAAGGAATATTCATAAGCGTGGATTCAAGTTCCCACTAACAATTAGTAGATATATTATCCCAACTGTACAAAAAGCCAAATCAGTTTATGCTGAGATGCAAGTTATTGTTGGTATGTGGCGACTGATCATGCTATACTATATAGCCCATGGTATACTCTACACCCTGGCATGTATCCTTGTCGGGCTAGGCCCCGGGCGGGGGTTAGGGGGCAGCAGCCCCGAGAAAAAAATTTCTCCTACTTTTTCGCATTGTCACCGAAAAAGGGAAAAATAATGAAAAAAGAAAAAAACCTATTTTTGTAAAACCCTAATCTGGAAGCTTCTAAGCTTGTTAAAAAGGGGTTCAGATGGGGTTATAGTATGATGTAAAATGTGATTATTCACAAGATTGTAATAGGTTTTGCACTGGATAATAAAAGTATTGGATGGTTGCGGTTTGGTGGATGTAGCCCGAATTGGGTGAACCACGTTAATGTGTTATGATTTATTTTATGTGTTTTATTTTCTTTGTTTGTTAATTAAATATGCATTTAATTGTTAGATATCTATCTTTCTAACCCTAACAAGTGGTATCAGAGCGGGTTTTGTTTCAATTATCATCTGTAGGGAGGTCTCACAATTGAGTGGGAGTCTCACAGTTGAGTGGGAGCAATGGCAGACGAGGGTAAGAAGGTTGAGAAGTTTAATGGGAAGAACTATCAGTTATGGAAGATGCAAATGGAGGACTATCTCTATCAAAAGGATTTATGGCAGCCATTGGAAGGGAAAGCCAAGAACCCACAGCAATGTCTGATGAGGACTGGGATATTTTGGATAGAAAGGCTCTTGGCAGTATTCGTTTATGCCTGGCACAATCGATGGCATTCAATATTACAACAACAAAGACAACTCAAGAGTTGATGGAAACCCTGGCAAAGTTATATGAAAAGTCATCCGCTTCGAATAAGGTATTTCTTATGAAGCGTTTATTTAATATGAAAATGGTAGAAGGTGGGTCAGTTATTGATCATTTGAATGAGTTTAATACGGTCACCAGTCAATTAACTTCTGTAAAAGTAAACTTTGATGAAGAATTTAGGGCTCTTTTGATTCTGTGTTCTTTGCCTAAAAGCTGGAATAGCTTGGTAATGGCTATTAGCAATTCTATTTCTGGTTCGAATACATTGAAATTTGATGATGTTGTTGGTGTTATTTTGAGAGAGGAAATCCATAGGAAAAGCTCAGGTGGAACATCCACATCAGGCAGTGTTTTGAATGCAGAAAGCAGGGGTAGAACAATGGAGAGAGGAAACAATTCTGGAAATCATGGGAAGTCACGAGGAAAATCAAAGGACAGAAAGTCCCAATCCAGAGACAAGAGGGATTGTTGGTACTGTGGTAAGTCAGGTCATTTAAAGAAAGATTGTTGGTCTCGAAAAATGAAAGGGCGTAAAGAGGCAAATGTGGTAAGTAATAAATCTAATGAGGATGCTTTGATTCTTTCCCTTGATAATGTTGATGATTCTTGGGTGTTAGATTTAGGGGCTTCATTTCATGCTACCCCCCATAGAAGTTATTTTCTTGATTATGTCCAAGGGGATTTTGGGCTGGTTTATTTAGGAGATAACAAACCCTGTCAGATTGTTGGAAAGGGAAGAATCAAGATTAATTTGAGAATGGGAATCATTGGCTACTACGTGGTAAGGCATGTTCCAAAGTTAAGCAGAAATTTAATTTTAGCAGGGCAACTAGATGATGAAGGTTGTGTTGTTACATTTAGTGATAAAAATTGGAAGGTCACAAAGGGTGCCTTAGTGGTAGCAAAAGGTATGAAAGTAGGCACCTTATATCTTTGTACAGGTCATATTGTTCCTTCTACTTTAATTGTTACGAAAAAGGTCAATGTTCAGGAACAGTTGCTACAGTTCAGCAAGTAGAAGATCATACAGTTGTTGTGGACTCTAAATCAGCACTGTGGCATAATAGACTTGGGCATATGAGTGCAAAAGGTATGAAAGTACTTCATTCAAATAATGTTTTACCAGGTCTAAAATGTGTTAATATGGATTTCTGTGAAAGTTGTGTGTATGGAAAACAAAAGAGAGTAAGTTTTCTCAAGGATGGGAAGCAAAAGAAAGATGAGAAATTGGAGCTTGTGCATACGGATGTATGGGGACCAGCTCAGGTATCTTCTCTTGGTGGCTCTCTATATTATGTTACATTCATTGATGATGCAACTAAGAAGGTATGGATTTATTTCCTTAGGCAGAAATCTGATGTATTTGAAACTTTTAAAAAATGGAGAAGCTTGGTTGAGAATGAGACGGGTAAAAGGATAAAATGTCTTAGATCTGATAATGGGGGTGAGTATTGCAGCAAAGAGTTTGAAGATTATTGTTCCTCTAATGGTATTTGTAGGAAGAAAATAGTTCCAAGGACTCCACAGGAAAATGGAGTGGCTGAGCACATGAAAAGAACAATAATGGAGCGTGCACGGACTATGAGATTACATGTTGGGTTGCCTTTAAAAATGTGGGTAGAGGCTGTAAACACTGTTGTTTATTTAATTAATAGAGGTCCCTCTAATCCTTTGGGTTGTGGTATTCCAGAGGAAGCATGGAAGGGTAAGAAGGTGAGTTATTCTTTTCTCAAAACCTTTGGTTGTGAAGCATTTGCACATGTAGATTCTGAAAATAGAACCAAACTTGATGCAAAATCAAAGAAATGTGTATTTGTTGGATATGGCATTGATGAATTTGGTTATAGGCTTTGGGATTTTGAAAATTAGAAAATTGTGAGAAGCAGGGATGTCATATTCAATGAGAAAGTGTTGTACAAAGATCTATTGCTGCAGCATGAGAAGAAATAAAATGATTATGTAGTTTTGGTTGATATTCCAAACAATGATGTTTCAGTGGTTCCTCATGTTGGGCAACAACAACAACAACAAATACCACAAACTCTTGTTTGACGATCTTCAAGGATAAGTAGACCTCCAGAAAGATTCTCTCCCTCTTTGTATACTATTTTGTTAACTAATGTTGGTGAACCAGAACATTATGATGAAGCTATGCAGGTGGATACCAAGGTTCAGTGGGAGCATGGAATGGAAGAAGAAATGGACTCCTTGCTGAAAAATCAGACTTGGGAATTATGCAAGTTTCCTGCAGGTAAAAAGGTTTTACCAAACAAATAGGTTTATAGGCTGAAAGAGGAGGACGGAGGTAAGAAAAGATTTAAAGCCAGATTAGTTGTAAAGGGATTTGCACAAAAAAAGGTGTTGATTTTTATGAGATTTTTTCTCTAGTTGTTAAAATGACTTCTATTCGTATTGTTTTAAGTATTGTGGTTGTTGAAGATTTGCATTTAGAACAGCTTGATGTTAAAATAGCCTTTCTCCATGGTGATTTGGAAGAGGAAATATATATGGACCAGTCAAAAGGATTTTAGGTCAAAGGTAAGGAGAAACTAGTGTGCAATTTGAAGAAAAGTTTATATGGCTTGAAACAAGCACTTCGACAATGGTACTTGAAATTTGATAGTTTTATGGCTAAGCAAGGCTACAACAGGTGTAATTCTGACCATTGTGTTTATTTTAAGAGGTTGGATAATGACAGCTACATTATTTTATGTTTATATGTTGATGACATGCTTGTAGCTGGGTCTAACATGGATCACATAAGTGAGCTAAAACAATAGTTAGCAAAATCTTTTGCTATGAAGGATTTGGGGGAAACAAAACAAATCCTTGGTATGAAAATTTGTAGAGATGGGAAAAACATAAAATTATTTTTATCTCAGGCTAATTATGTTGAAAAGGTGTTGCGGAGATTTCATATGGAGAATGCAAAAGCTATCAGCACACCTTTTCCTAGTCATGTTAAAATGACTAAGGATATGTGTCCAAAGACACAAGAGGAGGAAGAAAAAATGTCCAAAGTACCATATGCTTCAGCTAGAGGCAATTTAATGTACGTCATGGTATGCATGAGACTTGATATTGCACATGTCGTAGGAGTTGTTAGCAGGTATTTGAGTCATCCTAGAGTTGAGCATTGGAATGCGGTAAAATGGATTCTCAGGTATTTAAGAGGTACATCCAAAAAATGTTTATGTTTTGGGGGCTCTAATTCTGATTTAAAAGGCTATGTTGACTTAGATTTGGCAGGGAATATAGATACCAGGCAGAGTACCACAGGTTATATATTTATAGTTGGTGGGACAGCAGTGAGTTGGATTTCTTGATTGCAAAAGATGGTTGCTTTATCCACCACAGAGGCAGAGTATGTTGTTGCAATAGAGGCGGAAAAGGAGATGATATGGTTGCAACTTATCATGGATGAGTTGGGAAAACAACATGTTTACAGACAGCCAAAGTGTTATACATCTTGCAAAAAATTATGCCTTGCATTCTAAAACAAAACACATACAGTTGAGATATCATTTCATTCGATCGGTGTTGGAGGATGGGCAGGTCAAGCTGGACAAGATACATACAGATGTCAATATAGCAGATATGTTTATGAAGGTGGTGACAAGGGAGAAGTTTAGCTCCTCTTCAGCTTCGGTTGGCCTTCAAGGTTGAATTCAAGTATAACAGAGCAGCAGAGTCCAAGATACTTATTTCCAGTGGGAGTTGTAACTGTAGCAGTGTCGTCCAGGATCAGTCTCCAAGTGGGAGGTTGTGATGGTGTGGAGCCTGATCAGTCTCCAAGTGGGAGATTGATGGTATGTGGTGATTGATCATGCTATACTATATAGCCTATGGTATACTGTACTCCCCGGATGGGATGGGGGTTACAGTATGATGTAAAACGCAATTATTCACAAGATTGTAATAGGTTTTTCACTAGATAATAAAAGTATTGGATGGTTGTGGTTTGGTGGATCTAGCCTAGATTGGGTGAACCACATTAAATTCTTTGTGTTATAATTTATTCTGTGTGTTTTAGTTTCTCTGTTTATATATCTGCCTTTCTAACCCTAACAGTTATGACAATCAGGACCTACAAGTATAGGTTTGATTTTGATTACCGTGATGTTAGAAGGAAATTGCAAAAGGGTCATCATCACAAGTACCATTTTGAGGATATTTTGGTTGATTGCAGACATGAAGAAGCCATTCACAAAATAGATTATTGTAGGTTGACTGTAAAGCAGATCAAAGACCTCAATATTGTTGACCTACCAGAGGATTTTACAGATCCTGGTGATATCATGAATGTTGTCTATGATGAACAAGAAATTTCTAAGAAGTTATTGCCTACAATTCAATGGTCTAGATAAGAAAGTACTAGCATCAGAATCTAATCGTTTCATGAATGAATCAATACGTGATCAGCTCAATGTGCAGTCTAAGAGAGCAATGATGACAAACACTTCGCCCATTGTCACAATACCAATGGCAACTTGAAAAGTGACAATGACAACAAAGCTGATGATGAATTTAGAAGTTCACACCTCCTTTCTTCCCCCTTGGTTGATATCTCAAGTGTCGAAGAGGAAGAAAAAAATGTTCTCCAAAGGAGCTCGACCTCGAAGAAATAGTCCCTCCAAAAGCTAAAGGGAAGAAAAAGGAAAAAGTATACTCAAGGCTAAATGTTGACAAGACTGGTCACAAGTATGTGGAGATTGGCATACCACCGAAGGAAGAAGGATTTGTCAATATGGAGGACTACACAGTAACAAGAGTCCAACTTGGAAAAGTTACCAATGAAAGTGCAAAAGTAAATTTGCAAGTGACATTGGACATCTTGGCTAGAAAATTGATTAAAATGGAGCAAGCTCACTGATGAGCCCAAAATATGCTCATAATTTGAGTATTATGTTGTACTTTTAATACCCTTGCTTTTGTTGTTAATGATTGTTTAACTCTTTAAAAATCTTTTATCATGGGATATCCTGTAGCAATACACTCTTATATTCCTGCAGTCTAACATGATGATATGTCTATATTTATTACCTTGTTTGACTTCCCAAATGACTGGTATAACGCATGTAGTTTTTGAATAATGAAGTAGATTTAATATGTGATTAATGAATGAATATTGTGTAGTTGTCATGCATGTTTTCTTTCGCTTTTGTTGCTTTGTGTTTCGCAGGTTGTTGAAGGAAGCATGAACGAGTCAAGCGCAATTGATCTCGGCCTTGCAATAAAGTCCATTTCCTGCACGACTTCGAGGAATTTATTTTGGCGAAGACTCTCTGACCGAATTGTTGGGAAGGAATTTAAATGTCAATTAATCTGGAAATAGTGGAATGTTGAATTCTCTCTTAATAGTGTTGAGTGGATAAGTTCATTTATGAAGTTTGTTCCTTGGTTCCAGGATACATTTATATCCATGTCTTTCTCTGTTAGGGTTAGTTAGTTAGTTGCTTTCCTGATTTAAATAAGTGTTCCTCCTGTGCGGGTGAACAAGAACAAGAAGGAAGGAAGAAATAGAAAGTAGATTATGTAAGAATTAGTCATAATAAGATTCAGAGTTTTTGTTAGTTTTCTGAAGCAGAACAATCAATGTAAATGATTTCAAGTTATGAATAAAAGTTGATGAAGTTTTGAGTACAATCTTTTGCGTAAATTAGTTGATGCTTGCTAAGGGGGCCCACTTAGTGAGTATCTGTAGTTGAGTAGTTGTTTATTCTTTGTTGATTAGAAGTTAGATTTCATTCTGGAAAGTTCAGTACAAACTCAGTCTTCTATTGTTCCTGCAGCATCGGGAATCCATCCTTGTGTTTGTTCCTGCAGCATAAGGCCAATTTATAGTTTGTTTCTTAGTTGTAGCTGTTATGATTTCTACTTTGGTTAAATCATGGTTGAGTTAAGAGAGCTTTGCATTACCTTCTTGTAGCGTAGGTATAATTCTTTTCAAGTATTTATTTATGATAGGTTGTGACTGAAACTAGTTCTTAGTGCACATATAGTGTCGCTCCATTTCAAGCATACGTTCCCTAGTTTGACAAGTAAATGAACGGCCATGAAAAGATATTAGTCACCTGCTAAAATGTCCAATTCCCAGGTTAGGATTTTCTGTGATTTTCATATCCTTTTGTGGGCACGACCATTTTTTGCACCGTTGTCGGGGATGGTGTCAAGCTAAGAACCTACTATAGTCATTGTTAGCAGTAGTTTAGTCAGTTATTCAAGTATTTTCAAATTCTTTCAAAATACCATCCAATTTGTTGCATGCATAGAAGAAGAGACACTCTGGGAAGATTTCTCCCTAACCTTCCATTCATTGACAATAATCCTGAACCAGCTTATAATTTATTTGAGGAAGGAGGAGATCAAGATATTAATCCATTTGTTGAAAACCTGCTTGTTGAACTACCATTTGATCTAGCTGACGAAGAACCTGAAGAAAATCCATTTGCTCTGATACTCCATCAAGTAACTATGGCACGTAATCCACCTAATCGACCTCCTGCTTTTGAATTTCCTATCGTTTCCCAACAAGATAACGATAACCTTAAGAATATCCCTTCCTCCTTGCTTCCCAAGTTTTATGGACTGGTCATAGAGGACCCATAAACTTTCTTATTTGAGTTTGACATCCTCTGTCGTAGCTATGATTACACTTTAGACGCTCATAGGCTGAAGTTGTTTCCTGCTACCTTGAAAGAGGGAGCTCTTAGATGGTTCATGAGTCTGGGAAGAGGTGTTGTTGATAGTTGGGCAGCCATGCAAACAAAATTTCTTGAAAAATACAAGGAATATTGTAAGAGTGGCAGTAAGGGTGACAACATATTCAGAATTCAACAAAAAGAGGATGAAAGCCTAGAAGACTATATCTCAAGGTTCTTGTTTTCATTGAAGAAGAATTCAGACCATACTCTCAATGAAGAATCTCAGAAACTACTCTTTCTAAGAGGAATCAGTGATACATACATAGATGCCCTGGACCTAATGGGAGGAGGTGATATAACCCAAGTGTCTTGGGATGATATAAAGAAAATATGTCTCAACTACTCTCGAGCAAACGTTAAGAAGGGTAGAGGTCATCAAGCCACAGTGGGAAAGTCTTCTACTAGTGGAGTTTCACGGATGGAGATCACAAATTTGATGTCTGATTTCAAACAGGATATCATAAATAACATGGCAACACAGTTGGATACCATGCAAGCTCACAAGAAACATGAGGAAGCTGAAGCAATCCTGGCCAAGTTCTGTCCTCATTGTAGACAGAAGAAGCGTGACTACAAATGCAAGATGGTGGCTAACCTGGAGGCTAAGCAATTACCTACTGATTTTAAGATGGTGGAAGGAGATGATGATCAAGTATTCTTCGTTGCACAAATGCGACCATGGGCTCAAAGACAAGGTATGCCTCAAGACCCTTTGACTTTTGGTAATCCTTATAATAACCAATGGCAATCTCCATATGGCCCATCACCACCTTGGAATACTCCTCAACCATACTGGCCTAATTATCAAAGTCCTCAATGGAAATTTCCTCAAGGAGGTTGGCAGCAGCCACAAGGACAATGGACCCCAAGGTAATTGGCAGCCTAATCCTCAATGGAGAAGTCCTCAACAATGGCAGAAGCAATCCCCTGGAGCCTTGCAGCCTCCGCAATCACATCCTCCAACTCTTATGCCACCTCCTGCAGCACCTGCAGCGAATACTGGCCCTCCAAAATAGACCCATATGACTACTCAACTACTGCCAAATCCTAATAATAAGCAGCAGCAACAACAGCAACCTCTCTATTGCACAGAAGCCAATCAATACCTAGCTTATGCCCTAAATATTCATGATATCCATCTTAGGTCTGGAACCACTCTCCCTACTCCATAGCTGCCTGTAATTATAGAAATTCCAGACTCTACCTCTGAACCGCCTACTGATCCTGTAGAAAATACACCTATATCAGATACTCCCTCTAAGGAACCTACCCTACAGCATCAGGCTAAACCACCTTTTCCTCAAAGACTGCAACTCACTACATTCAAGCCTATGGAAGAACCTACTTTTAATATTTTGGATCAGCTAAAGAATGTGCACATTCAAATTCCTCTTTTAAAAGCCATTAAAGATATTCCAATATATGGAAAAGCCATTAAGGAGGCCTGTTTGAAGAAGCAAGGATGAAAGAAAAAGGATCCTCAAACTATACATGTTTTAGGATAGTTAGCAGACATTATGTCAGGGAAGATAGTTATTCCAAAATATACTGACCCTAGGAGTCTTGTGGTGCAAATCACTATTAATGGCCAGATAGTAAAAAATGTGTTGATTGACCTTGGTGCAGCTATCAATGTAATGACTAAGCATACTATGGAATCTTTGAATATCCTAGCCATTCGGTCTACACCTACCATCCTGCAGCTTGCTGATAGTTCCACAGTAACACCTGATGGGGTGGTAGAAGATGTCATTGTCATCCTAGAGTTTTGGGAGTACCCAATAGACTTCACCATATTGTCCACTAAAGCAACCTTGGGAGGATATCCTGTCATCCTAGTTAGACCCTGGTTAGCCATAGCTGATGCCCTTATAGGATGTCGTTCAGGAGATATGACAATTTCTGATAGTCAGTCAAGAAAGAAGTTGGCTTTATATCCACCTGCCCAGCCTCAACCAGACCTATCCCAAGCAATTTGGCTAGATTTGGGAGAAGAAACTGAAGAAGTCAATTCCTTGGCCCAGCTAATGATGATGCAACCTGATCCATTATCTCAGCTTCAGAGTGAGGATGGCCTTCTTTTACAACTTTTGCAGTCCAATCCTGATTTGAATAGTTCATCTGTCTCAGATAGCGATCCTCAATAGTGTTTCCTACAACAACTAAATTTTGAAGGACTGACACCTAAACTTCCTGCAGCTTATCATAATTTGCTTCCACATGATATACAGACACCCCCTGTATCACCAGCCTCTATGAATGAGCTTACTAAGTAGGTAGAAATGTCTCTAGGCCGTTGTCTAAATATAAATAATAAGTTTTCTCCATCTCAACAAACCGCCCTGGTCACAATGCTGCAAGTTCAACATAAAGTTTTTGCATGGGACTATGGGGATATGAAGGGACTCGATCCTTAACTCTGTACTCACGGAATCTACATCAAGGTAGATTGTTCACCTATTAGGCAACCTCAAAGAAGGATAAATCCAGCACTTAGGGAAATAGTTAAAATAAAGCTCCAAAAATTGTTTGATGTTAGTTTCATCTACCCCATATTAGACAGTCAATGGGTATCCCCATTAGTCATTATCCCTAAAAAAAGAGGAAAATGGAGAGTATGTGTAGACTACAGGGAGCTGAATACAGCCACTAAAAAGGATCATTTTCCATTACCATTTGTTGACCAAGTGTTGGATACATTGTCTGGTAAAAAGTATTTTTCCTTTTTGGATGGATACACTGGGTATAATCAAATAAGAATTTCCCCTGAGGATCAAGACAAAATAGCTTTTACCAGTCCATGGGGCACTTTTGCCTGTTCTATCTTATCTTTTAGCTTATGTAATGCACCTGCAACATTTCAAAGAGCAGTAATCAGTATTTTTGCTGACATATCCCATGATTGTATGGAGATTTACATGGATGACTTCACCACTTATGTAGCCACTTATGAAGAAGCATTAGAAAATCTGGAAAAAGTGTTGAAACGATGTAAAGAGCAAAATATGTCTTTGAATAGTGAAAAATGCTTCATGATGATGCAAGAAGGAATTGTCTTAGACCATCATATTTCTCGGGCAGGAATTTAGGTTGACCCTGCCAAAGTAGAAGTCATTCTAAATTTGCAAACACCTACAAAGCAAAAGGATGTTCGAAGCTTCCTAGGCCATGCTAGATATTATAGAAGATTTATCAAAGATTTCAGCAAAATAGCCAACCCATTATATGCCTTGTTGACTAAGGATTCTTAATTTAGTTGGACTAAGGCCTGTGACAAATCTTTCCTGCAGCTTAAGAACTTACTTACTCAGGCACCTGTTCTTCAAGGACCAAAGTGGAATTTTCCTTTCCATATACACATAGATGCTTTTGATTATGCAATAGGGGCAGTTTTAGGACAAAAAGAGAATTCCATTGAGCATGCTATATATTTTATTAGCAAAAACTTGCAAGGTCCTGAATTAAACTATACTATCACAGAAAAAGAATTGCTAGCAGTTGTGTATGCTTTGAACAATTTCTGACACTATGTCACTGGTTATCAGATATTTGTCCATACAGATCATGCAGCAATAAGATACCTCATTAATAAGCCTGCCATATCTAGCAGATTAGCAAGATGGCTCCTATTGTTGCAGGAATTTGATATCACAGTCATTGATAAACCGGGGCGGGCTAATGTGGTGGTTGATTTCTTGTCAAGACTTCAAACAACTACACCTGGCACACCAGAGGTAATTGATGATATATTTCCTGATGAACATCTATTTTTCATTGCTGCTCGCACCCCATGGTATGCAAATATTGCAAATTACTTAGCAGCCAACAAGATTCCAGCCCATTTTTCCCCAAAAGAAAAACAATTGTTGGTGGAGAAAAGTTTTAACTTTTTATGGATTGCAGATTGTTTATTCTATACAGGACCTGACCAAGTCATGAGAATATGTGTTAGGGAAGATGAAACCTATGACATACTGTATGCTTGTCATGATGAACCATGCGGTGGGCACTTTGTAGCCAAGAGAACATCTATGAAGGTGCTTGCTACAAGATACTATTGGCCTACACTACACAAAGATGTTGTAGCCTACACCAGGAAATGTGACAGATATCAATGCATGGGAAGACCGACAAGGTCTGATGAAATTCCCATGTATCCTCAAGTGGTAGTCAGTCCCTTTGTTAAGTGGGACATGGATTTTGTTGGGCCTATTGACCCTCCATCCAATGGGAAATCATATATTTTAGTTTGTACTGATTATGTAACCAAATGGGTGGAAGTGAAAGCAATGACTCATGCCCATGACAACAAGGTTGTTGAATTCCTATATGAGCAGATCTTTACTCGGTTTGGAATCCCAAGGGAACTTGTCACAAATCAAGGAGCTCAATTTACATCCAATTTAATCATTGCACTAATGAATGATTACAAGATCCGACACGGGAAGTCTAGCCCCTATCACCCTCAAGCCAATGGTCAGGAAAAAGTTACAAAGAAATTGAGGTGATCCTTACCAAGACAGTCCAACTACACAAGAAAGATTGGAGCAGTTTACTTCCTGAAGTTGTCTGGGCCTATAGGACAACATGGAAGACAACTACAGGGTTTACTCTTTTTGAATTACTTTATGGAAAGACTGTCATGTTGCCAATAGAATTTGAGCACAAGACCTTGAGGACTGCTCTAGAGCTTAATATTGACATTTCAGAAGCCCAAAAGGAATGACTCCTACAGCTGAAAGTGTTAGACGAAATCAGAAAAGCGGCCCTGTAGCATACTGAAACTATACAACAACAAAGGAAAAAATGGCATGACTGACATATCAAAACTAAGCAATTCTTTGTCGATGATTGGGCGCTGCTCTATGACTCCAAGTATAAAGAAAATCAAGGTAAACTCACCACCCGATGGCTTGGTCCTTATGAAATTGAGAATGTATTTGATAATGGTTCAGTTCAATTAGTCACAATCGATCCTGTTCAATTCAATCTACTGGTTAATGGACACTGTCTTCGGTTGTATCGTAAGCTAGCCTCAAAAGAAGAATTTATGTAGCAGTTTGTTCAGGATACTGCCACTAATCTTCCTGTAGCAAAAGGCTCTGGCCTTTCTCCTACAGCTTCACTGTAATTTTACAATGCATGCTCATAATAAAGGTTTCCTTTTTAAGGAAGCCATTTTTCTTCGTTGTCCCTCATCGCCACCTCTCACTTCCTTTTCTTCCATCCCATCCATCCATTCCATTCATCCATCTCATCCATCCATGTCACCCATCCATCTCATTCATCCACACCACCCTCAATTATGATTTCATTCCCAACTGTCATCTCATGTTGAAGCTGTCATCTTTCTCAACACATACGAGCATTTATTGAAAGGTAAGCGATATCTTTTGTTGTCGCATCATTGATTTATTTCATTTTATTCATTCACTACTATGTATATATCAGTCATTATTACCCAATCTTTGCCTATTCTTTAGTACATGTGTGGACACATGTCACATTTTAAGTAGGGGGCAAGATAATCCATTTTAAACTTTTACTTACGCCGCTGTCACAACTGTTTAGATATTTTTCTTTATTATTTTCTTGTACTTTCCAAATTTGACTGCATGTTTCCATCCTAAATTATAATTAAAACTGCTTGTTTAAATAGTTGTACCAATCATTACATACAAATATCTTTTGAGTTCATTCTTGGAAAAAAAGAGAAAAGTGACGGCAGGACAGAAAGAAGCAAAACAGAAGAGTAAAAAGTTTTCTTTGGATTTTCAGAAAGGAGTTTAAGTTTTAGCTGAGACAATTGTGAATATAGGTGGTCAACTGGTAAGACATGAGCCTGTAGCTCATGAGTTATTGACACAAAATCCTCAAACAGTTCAAGCATTCAGCCTATGTGGTTGGTTGAATTACTTTTTCAGGTTAAATACTTTCAATGAGGAAGACGCAGGTGAATTTTTAAGAACTCTTTCTAAAGGAGAGGCTACAGTATGGGGTTTAACAGTAGTTGTAATAGAGGAATGAATTACAGAGGTAATCAAGCTTCCAGCCGTTGGAGAGAATTTTTCTTCAGATGCTATTTCTGCTAGGGCATAATTTATAGTACCAACTGATGGACCCTTGGAGGTCTCTAAGCAAGGCTACAAGCGAGTGTCGTTGCCTCCCCCATATCCAGAATATGTTGCTTTTATAATCAAGTACTTAACGTGTGAAGATTATTTTTCTTACCTACATTCCTACCATTTTAAATTGCTGAGTCATATGAGGCATGGGTTAGCTGTTAATGTCCCAAAATTTTTGTTAAATTTTCTGAAACAATGTGCCCATGAAACCCAGAGGGGGAAGGATAACTCTATTTCCCACCATGCCCTTATAAAACTATTGATTGAATGCTCTTTGAGGGATGTGTCACCTCTTTCCTGGCAAGAATTTGTTGCCCAAAAGAGCCTGCAACTTCCAGAACCCCCTAGGGCACTTCCTCCATGGCCTAAGAAAAAGAAAGAGAAAATAGCATCTACCAGTAGGGAAGTAGGGCAAGGGTCATCTGCTCCTGCAGCACCTTATCCTGCAGTCTTCACACTAGAGTCCTCTGCTTGGGTAGAAACTAGGTCTGCTAGTAGAAGAGAAAAAGGAAAAACGAAGGCAGGAGAGTCATCTGGGGCGGAACAAACCCCAGAATCTGACCCTCATCCTCAGAAAAGGCAACGCTCTACTCCTGTAGCATCCTCCCCTGCAGCAATTTCTCCTACAACAATGCATGTTGCCACCACAAGTTCACCATCATCTTCTTCTAATAAGAAAGAGCCCTCTAGGAAATTCAGAAAGAGGAAAGCTACGAGAGCACCTCCGGTAGCTGCAACATTGCCAAGAAGAGTTTCAACAAGAAAACAATGTAAAGTCTCCCCTGCTTCACCTCAACCTGAAGTTATCATAATTTAAGAGGAATTTGTAGAATCTAAACATAATGTCTCTAGATATGTATCTGAGAATGTGTTGCATAGAGTCCATTTGTTATTCCTAGAGAAGAATAAATTGAGACAATGGAAGTTGAGCATAATGAAAGGGGGGTACCAAGTCTCGATGACTTGGCTGTTGCGACTATGCAGATTTCAGAGGAAGCATAGTCTCTTCCACCACAGCAATAGGAATTTACCCTACAGCAAAAGGAGGAAGAACACCCTGTACAATTCGAGGAATCCAATGAAGCCTCATTACCCTCTACAACTTGTCAAGAAATTATTGTTTATAAAAAGACATTTTTGATTAAATTTTTGGAACACTTTAGAGCTACATGGAGGCCGGTCACATTTCAAACCCTAAGCTTCCGCCACTTAGCCAGAACTGAAGTGCAACAAAGCCTTTGGGAAGTGGAGAAGAAGCAATTGAAAAGGAAAATTGAAAAACAGGACCAGGAAATTCAGGAATTAAAGGAGAAAATGAATGACATGATGAAGATAACTAGTCAGATCATGGAATGCAGACCACCACCCAAGGTTTATGCCATGTGCCTTAAGGAACAATTCTTGTGGTTCCAATTAATGAGAATTTCCAGGAATCTAAATCATGTTATTCATACTGCAAAAGAATTCTATGATGCATACCTAGTAGCCCCTAGCTGGTTGAAAAATTCTTTGTGTGAATTCTATCTGCACGGTTTTATAATTCCCTCTAAAACAGAGTGGAACCCACTTATGTATATAGGTGGCATTCATTTAAGATCACTCATGTCTTGGGCAGAAAATGAAGCTAATTATGGCAGGCAATTGGAAGCATATGAAGAAGCCGAAAGGGATGAGCCTATTCCATTGTGCCCTGAGAGTTCAGATCCCTATACAATTTTGAAAACCTGGCTTACTGTGGCATATGGCTTCAATGATCAGGCAGTCAAGATGAAGATATTCGATCTCAGAAAATAGGTATATGACGAGTTTAAAGGCCAGCCATATTTGTTTAAAGGATTGAGAAGAGATGGGAGATATTAACTGTTGGGTTAAGAAGGTATGAGCCTCATATTCCCCTGAACTTTACGGCAGCCCACAAAAGATCAGAAAGATGCATGCAGCTAGGTCTTCAGAAGAGATTTGAATTATGGTTGCCTCTGACATTCCGACCTCCTGTGCTCATGTGGCCTCTTTATCGCTATCAAGCTACAAATATTAATGAAGATATAGAAGCTCGTAGGTATGAAAGGTGGTAGAATTTTAGAGGTTTTTATTACAAATTCAGAACTTCATTTCAGGGTCATGCCACAACCACTGATTTCAAGGAGACCACCAGAAAGTTTAATGCTGGAGGACCAGCATTAGGTTAAGTAGGGGGAAAATGATGATCCCAAAATATGCTCATAATTTGGGTATTATGTTGTACTTTTAATACCCTTGCTTTTGTTGTTAATGGTTGTTTAACTCTTTAAAAACCTTTTATCGCGGGATATCCTGTAGCAATACACTCTTATATTCCTGCAGCCTAACATGTTGATATGTCTATATTTATTACCCTATTTGACTTCCCAAATGACTGGTATAACGCATGTAGTTTTTGAATAATGAAGTAGATTTAATATGTGATTAATGAATGAATATCGTGTAGTTGTCATGCGTGTTTTCTTTCGCTTATGTTGCCTTGTGTTTCGCAGGTTGTTGAAGGAAGCATGAACGAGTCAAGCGTAGCTGATCTCGGCCTTGCAGTAAAGTCCATTTCCTGCACGACTTCGAGGAAGTTATTCTGGTGAAGACTCTCTGACCAAATTGTTGGGAAAGAATTTAAATGCCAATTAATCTGGAAAGAGTGGAATGCTGAATTCTCTCTGAATCGTGTTGAGAAGATAAGTTCATTTATGAATTTTGTTCCTCAGTTCCAGGATAAATTTATATCCACGTCTTTCTATGTTAGGGTTAGTTAGTTAGTTGCTTTCCTAATTTAAATAAGTGTTCCTCCTATGCAGGTGAACAAGAACAAGAAGGAAGGAAGAAACAAAAAGTAGATTATGTAAAAATTAGAGTCATAATAAGATTTAGAGTTTTTGATAGTTTTCTGAAGCAAAACAATCAATGTAAATGATTTCAAGTTATGAATAAAATTTGATGAAGTTCTGAGTACAATCTTTTGCGTAAATTAGTTGATGCTTGCTAAGGGGGGCCACTTAGTGAGTATCTATAGTTGAGTAGTTGTTTATCCTTTGTTGATTAGAAGTTAGATTTCATTCTGGAAAGTTTCAGTACAAACTCAATCTTATATTGTTCCTGCAGCATTGGGAATCCATCCATGTGTTTGTTCCTGCAGCATAAGGTCAGTTCATAGTTTGTTTCTCAGTTGTAGCTGTTATGATTTCTACTTTGGTTAAATTATGATTGAGATAAGAGAACTTTGCATTACCTTCCTATAGCGTAGGTAGAATTCTTTTCAATTATTTATTTCTGATAGGTTGTGACTAAAACTGGTTCTTAGTGCACATAGAGTGCCGCTCCATTTCAAGTATACGTTCCCTGGTTTGACAAGTAAATGAACGACCATGAAAAGATATTAGTCACCTGCTGGAATGTCCAATTCTCAGGTTAGGATTTTCCATGATTTTCATATCCTTTTGCGGGCGCGACCACTTGCAATATATACAAACAAAGGGCAGAGCATTATGCCACTGTTGTAAAGAGACTTGCAAGATCTTTAACTAATGCACAACCATTGGCAATGATGAGTATTGAAGACCCAACGGTCAAGAAAGTTGAGAATTTCACCTCCAAAGGCAGGGTGTTGTATGATTTCATTGAAAAGATCATAGAACACGGATCTCAGATTATAATTATTGCAGACGAGAAAACTACTATGTTGGCCAAGCTCACCATAGAGCTTGATAAGGAGAAAAGTGTACTTTCCTAGGAGCACAAAGATATGGAAAAATGCCTGTTGTCATGGTCACAGATGAAACAAGTAAAGCTCAATAAATTGGTGGAATCTGGGGTAATTCCCGATAAAGAAAAATTCATTGAGGTAAGAGAATCCTTTAAACATCGAATACAAGTAATTCAATCTCTTGCGGAGGATCTCCACCAAGTGCAAGAAGATGTTGAAGGACATCGTGTGATTCTTGAAAAAGGTATTAAGGAGTTACTGGGACAACTTCTTGAGGAAAGTTGTATCTTCCTGCCAGCCACAGAAATATCCCAGATCTTCAAAGAAGCCATCATGAAGTTGATTGGCAATGCATACTTTTCAGAAGCCTCTCTGAACATCATTTGTGATGCAAGGCTCACATTGGATAACCTAAAAATGCATTTTGATAGGTGCAAGAAGGTTCACTCATCTGCCATGAGATCAATCACGAGAATTCACACCATTGTGGATTACACCGTTGGTCCAAATGAGAAGTTCATGCAAGAGACCAGGAAGGAATACAAAGACTTTCACACCCAAAGCAAGGAAACATGAAGCTTCCTAATCTCCAATGTTAGAAATTTTTTATGCTTCCCATTATGTATCTTGTAAATATTTCCTGACATTTTATATGTCTTTTTGTAAATTGTAATTGCACCAAGTTCGAGATGTAATTTCATTAAGAAAAATTACACTTTGACTTTGGTCAAAGTTAGGTGAGATATCCTAAAATCACTCACCCAACTTTCCTTGATTTTCTCAAATTAGTTTCCTAATTTTTCTCTTCCCTCTTTCTATATATATGAGGGTTTTCCTTTGTATTGTTTATCTTTTAGTACTTTGCAACAAAGTGTTGCCCTTTTTGAAGCAGAATTGTGAAACTTTGTGTTCATGCTTTGTGAATGAAATTTGATCAATAAATAAGAAGATTGCAAACTAGACTTTGTGTTGGATTCATTAGTCTTGTGAATTGATCTCGTTTGGTGGTGATTAGTAAGTGATATCTGAAGGACTCTAAGTAATTCATGTAAACTTTGTGTTACATCCTTTATTTGGATTTACATTTGTGTTTTGTTTAACTATTGTTGAATGATCTACAAGACTTTGTGCTTGTAATTTTTCATGCTCTTTGGATACTTTGGTTGGATGATCTACAAGACTTTGCACATGTAATTGTTCATGATGTTCGAGGAATTTTTGTATCTAAGAAGAATTAGTGCTTCTAATACAACAAACGATACGTCTTTCACAGATCTACTATTGAAAAAGCTAATGAATGACTTTGCACGCCTTTGTGGGCTTTCCCTTTTATTTTTTTTGTTTATCGTTAATCACTTCTGGTATCTCTATGCTTTGCTTTGACAAGATAGAGGTATTGGTATTACTACTTGTTGAACGTTTAAGGTTATTGTGAATTGAGAACTTCCAACAATGAAGCATTGTAAACATCTTCTCTAAAAAAAGAGAGAAGGATGAATGTGACACACCCCCCCAATTTGTAAGTATTGTGAACATTCTGTAATTAATTTATTTTTTTTACTATAGCTTCTATTAGTAGTAAGAAGGGTGCCTCCCCTTTCGGAGAGGAGAGATTTATATCTCGCATAGTTGTGGCTAAAGTCCTAGTTGTGTAATCTATCGAAAAGTTGATTACATAAATTTCACCCAACAATTTTTTGGTGACTTCACTGGGGAACAACATACGCAATCTAAGCCTCACTCTTTTGATTGAAGTAGATAAGTTTCCTATTTCTTATTGTTCTTTTATATATTGTTACTTTTATAATCTCCATCTTGTTCAGATCTACATTCTGGCAGACCGAATATATACACAAGGATTGAGGGCTCAAGGAGTAGCAAATCCACTTTTTGAAGAGTTGTTGCAACATAATTTTTTGTTTACTCCTCCACGAGTAAGGTCACCATTGCAACGTGTTGTAAGCTATCCTCCGCATAGCCAAAGATCTCCTCTCCCAAGTGTTTAGTTTATTTACCGCAAGTGTCTTATTCAAGTACCTGTTGTGCAACCAGCTATGGTTGCACCACCTACATGACCATGGGGAAATGCTTTGGTCCCCTCCGTTTGGCTGCACCCTTGCACGAACTGCCACGTGTTTCCAGAAAGCATCTCCCAAAGTTTCAAGGTGATGGAAAACAACATCTCGATGAACACATATTCACATTCTACATCATTTGTGGCTTTCTTGACATTAAGCATGAAGATGTTTCTGTAAGATTGTTCATTGAATCCCTTCAAGGGGTTGCAGCTGAATGGTTCTATACTCTTCCTAATGCCTTTGTCACCAATTAGGCCTCTCTTTGCACAAAGTTTGGAGAAAGATTCAAACCTGCTGAAGATTCACATGCTTTGTTGGCACAACTCACCACCATGCGAAAAGAAGCTCATGAGCCCATGCGCGAGTTCATGGAAAAATTTAATAAATTGGTGACAAGGATCCCAAATGATGCAAGACTGATGGATCATAACCTGAAGTGCTTCTTCATCAACACACAACTACCCAAAGTGAGTTTCTACTTACACGGGGAAAATCTTGTCAACGTTGAAGCAGCTTAGCAACTAGCTACAAGCCTTGAAGACGATATGATCCTTGCTAGAGAAATAAGGATGGGAACTAACGGAAATAAAAGGATGCAAGCCTCAGGGTCTTCAACATCTAATGTTAGTACTCCCAGTGCCAACTCCAACTTTATGGATCCTATGGTCCAAAGGCTAGCAAATGAAGTCTTGTCCCTAAAAAAGTAAGTTTCGAACAATAACAACAATAACAACTACAAGGACGTCCCTAGGAGGACTTTCCCTAATTACACTGGCAACAAAAGTCAAAATCGTCTCCCAGCACCTCCAAGAAGGCTTGCTTTGGAAGACCCACCCGCTAACAATGTCGCGGGATATTACGAGGCCGAACAAGATGATTATGCACAACAAGAATACCTTGAAGAAGAAAATGTCAATCTCGTCCAAGAAGAATAAATTGAATCAGTTGGCGACTCCAAGATTAGCTACTTGCAAATGGTAGAGCAAGAAGAAGATGACTTGGTGACTGACACTTATGCAGTTTTTACGCGGCATCGACAAAATCAACTTAACAAAGCTCAAGCTATTGCTCTCCCTGAAAAAGAGAAGCTGTCGGTCATGATCACCAAAAGAGGATCTCCCCTCCCTTGGCAACCCAAGAAAGCAGTGAATCCACAAGTAAGTACACCTCATCCATCAACTCCTGCTACCCCTAAAGCTAATCCTCCCATTCCAAAGACCAATGTGCCTTTTGTAAAACCAATTAGTGAAGTTATGACTTCTAGCCTACAAAATTCTTTCCAAGAAAACCAAGGTTCAGATGTCTAAGGCTGAATACCTCAAAGCCAACCTTGACCAATTTGATAGGCTTGTTAATTTTTTTAATGACAAAAGAATTTCCCCAAGTTAGGATACACCTCCTAACACCCTTGTTACTCCTAAACCCAAGATGCCACAGAGTAACCTTGTATCCAATCCTCCAACTACCTCAAGACGCATTGATCCATTTTTCATCTCCCTACTTGTAAATGGTTTTAAGCTAAGTAACTATGCCATAGATTATGGTGCATCAGATAACGTGATTCCTGCCAAAGTAGCCATTGATTTGGGCCTTGAGATGACCAAAACTTTCAACCATTGTTTCTCCATGGAGAACAAATAAGTGTCATTGATCAGCCAGATCAAAGATGTGCAATACACATTCATTGCGTACCTGGAGAAGAAAATAAAAATGACGATCCTCATGGCTGATGTACTAGCATCCTAAAAAATCCTCCTCGGATGCAATTTCTACAAAGATGTTGGAGGAGAACTAAGGATGGATGTCTGAAGCAAGAATACCCATAAAAGGTGTGATGAAAAAATTGGTTCCTGAAAAGGAGTTAAAGTTTTCAATTGCCCAATTAGATGATCCCAGAGCTCAGATCATGTTCAAATCCTCAGGCATGGGAACTTACTATCTACAAAAAAATGAGGTGGGTGAATCCTCGACTCGAAATGAGTCAAAAAATGATGATATTTCCTCCACTTCAAATGAATTTTCATCAGGTGATTTGTTTATCTCTGATCGTGAATCCTCATTAGACGATGAAGCCTTGGACTTCGACACTGTTAGCCTTGGTGATCCCAACGATGTCTGGTTGCTCGAATTTGTTGGTAGCTGCTCTTCGACTAGTTTTGGAGCAGGAATGGTTTTTATTTCTCCCATAGGAAATTTTTTCCCCTTCTCTTTCAAGTTACAATTTGATAACACTAATAACATTGTCGAATATGAGGCCCTATTATTGGGAATGCAAGTTGCACTGAAGAAAGGTATTAGAAATCTACATGCACAAGGTGATGCTGAGCTGATAGTATGTCAAGTGGGAAATTTGTATCAGACAAAGAATGACAAACTCAAGCATTATCATAATCTAGTATGGGATTCCATTGAGGAATTTGAAGCTTTTGATATATCTATTGTTCCCAGAGAATATAATACCAGTGCTAATTCTCTAGCAATCTTCGCCATGCTCTTGGTACCACACAAAGAATTTCAAGGTTCTACCTACACCATCGAGCTGGTTTTCCACCCAAGTGTCCCTGACAATTCAAAGAACTGGAAAATTTTCAATGATGATCACCAAATCATTGCCTTTCTGGAGAAAGCAGAGAACTTTGATGAGTTGTAGTTCGAAGGTAGTGATTCTCCACCTCGAGAATCTGTGTCAAATATGGACCCTGTTACAAGTGAAGAATATTTGCAACTCAGAGGGAATAATATTCCCAAAGGATTAGTATCCTTAGAGAAGCTTTTTTACAAGCATGATCACTACATTAAAAAGCAACTCTCAGATTCCAACTCATCTTATGAAGTGGAACAGATTAATTTGGGAACTAAAGCTAACCCCAAGATGGTGAACATTGGAAAATGTTGCACGACCGAAGAAAGAAGATAGTTTGCTCAGTTACTACAAGAGTATATGGATGTCTTAGCATATTCGTACAAAGATCTAAAATCATTTCGGCCTAAAGAAGTGCAACATGATATTCCCCTCAAGGTCAGAGCTTTGCCTTACAAACAAAAGCAGAAGCAATACAATCCCAATATTTTTGGAACAATTATGGCAGAAGTTCAAAAGATGCTAAATGCACGGATAATATTTGCTATCCATCATTGAACATGGATAGCTAATATCATTCTCATTCGTAAGAAGAACAATGAAATCCGCATTTGTGTAGATTTCAAAAATCGAAACTAGTTGTCACTCAAAGACAATTATCCCCTTCTAGTGATGGACCAAGTCCTACAAAATGTAACCAGATCTAAGATGCTCTCCATGCTGGACGGATTCTCTGGTTACAACCAAATTGAAATTAATTCAAGCGATCAACACAAAACTGCTTTCACATCAACATGGGGGACCTTTGCATATCATAGGATTCCCTTTGGTTTGATCAATGTTGGTGCCACATTCCAACGTGCTATGGATCTCACTTTTCGCGATGTGATGGGTAAGTTTATCGTGGTGTATCTTAATGATCTCACAGTCTTCTCCAAGCAACGTCATGAACACTTCTACCATTTGAGGCAAATTCTTGAGAGATGTCATCAGCATGGTATTTCCCTGAATCCCAAGAAGTCAACTTTTGGGGTGACTGAAGGTAAACTTCTTGGTCATGTTGTATCTACAAAGGGAATAAAGATCGACTTGGAAAGGGTCAATGGAATTAAATCTCTCACCCTGTCGTCAAGAAAGAAGGTTGTGCATTCCTTTTCCAACAAGGTAAACTTCTTAAGGAGATTTCTCCTGGACTTTGCTGAAAAGACTCGTCATATTGTAAATATGATGAAGAGTAACACCACATTCCATTGGATGGTAGAAGGGAAAGCAGTGTTCGATGATATCAAGGAGGCCATTTCCCATGCACCTGTGTTGGTCTACCCCAACTACACCAAAGATTTTATCATGTACAGTTATGCTTTCGAGCATACACTCTCAACAATCTTGGTGTAGGAAAACAATGAAGGCTTTGAATCTCCCATTGCATTCATGAGCTACCCCCTGAAGAATTATGAGTTGAATTACTCTCAAATGGAGAAGCATGCTTTTGCAGTTGTCAAATTTGTTAAGAATTTTTAGTTCTATATTCTAAGTAGCCATGTCAAGGTTCTAGTCCCAGATTTGACTGTTAAGTCTATCCTAACGCAACAAGAATTTGGAACAAAAAGAGGCAATTGGATTGCCAAAATTCAGGAATACGATCTGGAAATCAAACCCACTAAGTTGATACGTGGACATGGACTTTTTTAGCTTATCACTTAAAATAATCCAGATAAAGAAATTTCAGAGGATGAAAAAGTTTCAGATGATGAAGAGGTGGATCCAAGTACACTTCCAATGGTAATGTTTGTTAGTACCACTAACGAATGGTATTCCAATATCACTCATTTCCTCACATATGGGGAATGTCCCGATCACTTAACCCCAAAATAAAAGAGAACCATCAAGCTGAAATCAACAAATTTTGTCTTATGGGACAATGGCTTATACAAGCGTGCAATGGATGGGACTTTCCTTCGATGTGTTGATAAGGAACAACAACAAAAACTACTAAAGTCTTATCATGACTTGGCATGTGGTGGGCATTTCTCGGCACCGGTAACCGCTCACAAGATCCTAAGAGCAAAGTATTATTGGCCCACACTTTTTCAGGACACATACTCTTGGGTGCGTTTAAGTGTGAATTGTGTCAATAGTTCATTGGCCGACCCAGGTTGGCATCCTTGCCATTAAAACCTGTTGTGATTGAAGAACCTTTCCAACAGTGGGGAATCGACTTCATAGGTGCAGTTAATCCATCGTCAAACCAAAGACACATCTATGTCTTGACTACTATTGACTATTTCACCAAGTGGGTGGAAGCGATACCTACCGAGCATGCTACTTTTGAAGTAGTGTGTAGTTTCTTAAAGGAAAATATTATTTATAGGTTCGATGTGTCTAACAAAATCGTTGCTTACAATGCTTCTACCTTCTCGTCCAACAAGATTACTGAGTTCTATTTCAAACACGACATAACTTTGTCACATTCTTCTGACTATTATCCGCAAGGTAATGGTCTGGCGGAATCTAGCAATAAAAATCTGGTGACTATCATCTGTAAGCTGGTAGATGAGAATCAACGTTTGTGGCACAAGGCCTTGTTCAATGCTTTGTGGGAAAACAGGATAACTCCAAAGCAAGCAATCAACATGTCTCCTTTTCAACTCTTGTACGAGTTGAATGTCGAGATTCCTATAACCTTGGAACTACCAGTCCTCAAACTGGCTAAAGCCATCGAGGATGAGATGTTTGACAACTCTGTTGATAAGTGTATTATGTATCTCTTCGAATTGGAAGAGAACCAGGTTCAAGTGGCTAACCATATTACGAAACACCAGGACCAGGTAAAGAAGCTTTTTGAAAAAAAGGCCAAATCTCTAGAATTTCAAATTGGTGAACTTGTTCTCTTGTGGGACAAACGAAGAGAACCAAAAGGTATGCATGGAAAATTTGACTCACTGTGGACAAGACCTTTCCAAATACATCAACTGCACAGTGAGAACAATTTCCTATTAGCATACAAAGATGGAATGCTATTTTCCCTTCCTTGCAGTGGGAAACATCTCAAGCACTTTACACAATAAAGTAATTGGCGTTGGTATGTAAATACTATTTATTTAAGTCCTTCGAGTCTTTATATTTTACAGTTACGTCATTGTTGTCACCTAACTCCAAGCCCAATGGATGGATAAAGGCACTTGAATTCTAGAATTCTTCTCCCTTCATTCATAAAGATGAATGATTGAAGGAAGATCCCAAGTAGGAGCCAACTGTTATCGTGGAATCTAGCAGTGCTCGTTCACAGATAACCCCCCTATGAAACTTGTTTGTTTCCTAGGTTCATGAAGTTCAAGCACGCAAAATGAGGTAATTTTTTGAGCCACTTCATAATGTGTTCCAAAGCCTCAAATAGCCAGTTTGAGCATCCCCCTATTCGCCTCATGAGGACCTTTGAAATGAGCTCCTTCGCGAAGTCTCACTGATCATGCTTAGTTAAATTCTGAAAAATGCAGTTGCACCCAAAAATTGTGCTCCTGCTCAGCCAAAAAATGGCTAAGTGTTGAAAGTGTAGGGGCACCAAAAATCACCGCCCCTACACAAAGGTGATTGTTTGAAGATACAGAAGTGTTGAAAAAGTTCGCCTTTACATCTTTTTCCCAGACTTAGCCAAAAATTGGCTTAGGCGCACTTTTTCAAGTCAATTGCATTTTTTGTTTATCATGCCACTTTTTATGCCTCAATTAATTGGGCGACTTGAGTTAGGTTTTTTCTTTCCTCAATCACTTAAAAGTGATTTTATTGTTTCATTTTTCTCATTCTTGGTCTCCACTCCATTTTCCCTTTGCTGGGCACACATCTACCTTAGGAAAAAATGTGTTTTTTATACGAACTTTCAGTTCAAGCTAGGGTTTTTATTTCTCTTCTTAGGCATGTTATTATTCGTTTCTCTCTTCTTTGTTTTTCTTCTATGTATGTGTTTTATCGTGTAATGATTTATAAATGTGTTTTTTTTTTGTTTTAAGTTTCTTTTCTTCTTCTCAAAACACATTTTTCTTCTCTTCTTTTGATCTCTTCTTTCTCTCCCACGTGTTTTATTGCTTCTCATGCTTTCAATTTTTTTTCATTTGATGAACCCACTCATGTTTAAATACTTTCTCCTATATTTGGTGTCTTTCCTTAACACATGGGAGTTCCTTTCTCCTTTCATGTGCATTTTTCACTTATTCATTCTTCCATGTATTTTACATCTACTCACTTAGCTCTTCAAGTAATGACTTGGAGCAAACAATGAAGTAAACTCACGATTTGCGAGTAAAGTTGCATTATTTTTATGCGAGATGGTAGTGAAGTCAAGGTCGATTGTACTCAAAAAAACATGTTCCCAAGTATCGGCTTTAAGTGTTCCATGCCTCAAAATTATCAAAGCATTGTTCTTAAACATCACTACACTTTGTTTTCAATGTTTTTCCAATATAGAAGCGCTCAAATATAATGCCATTACATTTTTAAAATTCATGGAAAAGGTGTTAGAGCACCAAAAATTAGCACCCCGAGACCTCAATGCATATTCTAACTCCAAAGTGCAGTGGCGTTGTTTTTCAGCACCACTGCACCAAACTTCTTGCTTCAAAGTGCAAGGGCATTGGTTTTCAGCACCCTTACACTTTTCATAGTTTTTCCCTTATTCATTCCTAATCTTCCCAGTTTCGTCTTGAACCTCATTCCTTTCACTTTGTGCATCGTTTTATGTGCCTCATCATTCAATCCATGCTTTCTCATCATCGTTACTCACTTCACGCATCGCCATGTTGTTTTTCAACTAATGTTTGACTCTACATCTTGCAATCTCTTTTCAAGATCCTCAAGGTTGTTGATCATAGTTTTAGTTACTCTCTGATGACTACCAGAAAACCTTCATCGTCTTCAAAAGCTAAAGAAAAAATGAAGTATACATATCAAGGTGTCTATCTGTCGACTATAGTGGTCTCCAAGGTGGAAGAGATAAAAGACACAGAGGTTGGTCATCAAGACTTAGTTGATTTTGTAGAGAAAATTGAGAAGCCTCTTCTTGATTCTATGAGAGCAATTGTTTATAGTAACCTGCATTTGGTGTCCATGTTCCCTATTGTTTCCCTCAATACAAAAATTTTCCTTCAAGTTGCATCCCACTACATCAGGGAGAGCAAAAGTGTGATTGATTCTTCTGGGCATGAGATTTTGAGACTCGACCCTGACTTCTTTGATATTGTATTTAAAGTTCCACTAATGGAGAAGTACATCGATATCTCGATACAAAAAGCACAAGAAGTCTATGACGTTGATCCCAATAAGGCTAAAAACTTGATAAATAGCCAATGGTTGAAGAATCCTAGGCAAACTATTTCTAGATGGCCAAAGGGACTCTTGTGAAGTGATTTCAAAGATGATGTCAAAGATATGATCACATTCTTGAGCAGAGTGAAGGGATTGCCTAAATCATCCACTTTTCATGACTAGATGTATGAATACATCAGAATCATAAGAAGACAAAAAGTTCACATTGATTGGGGCAAACAAATTAGTGATGAAATACATGAACAACTAATCAATGTGCCTTCTACATTAAAATTCTATATGACTTCTTATCTAGTGTATGCAACAACTATAATGAGGCAATTTCCAGGTCTATCCACAAAAGGGAATCGAATGCTAGTACCTGTGTATAATTTTTTCTATCAACTGGAGTTGAAGGAAAGCTTCCATCATTTCAGGAGGGTTATTGATGCTTTCTTTGCACCTTTGCTTTTAAAATTTTGATCCAAATCTCGAGAGGAGAAGGGTATCTGATGAGGCCTATAAGGCGGTAAGTAAAGTTGGATGCATATTTTTACAATTCCCAACATTTACTTATTTAAGAGTAGGGTGCTACACTGTTTTCCCTTGCATGTTGCCACAATATCCTTCAGACAAGTGGGTTCTCATGGAGATGTGCAAACAACTGATTTCAGTGCACAAAGAGTGAAGGAATATTCACAAGCATGGATTTAAGTTCCCACTAACAATCAATAGATATACTATTTCAACTGTACAAAAATCCAAATCAGTTTATGCTAAGATGCAAGTCATGACAATCAGGACCTACAAGTATAGGTTTGATTTTGATTACCGAGATGTCAAAAGGAAATTGCAAGAGGGTCATCATCACAAGTACCATTTTGAGGATATTTGGGTTGATTGCAGAGATGAAGAAGCCATTCGCAAAATGGATTATTGTAGGTTGACCGTACAACAGATCAGAGACCTTGATATTGCTGATCTACCAAAGGATTTTACAGATCCTGGCGATATCATGAATGTTGTCTCTGATGAACAAGAAATTTCTAAGAAGTTGTTGCTTTCAATTCAATGGTCTAGAAAAGAAAGTACTAGCATCAAAGAGAGATTGGAACCAATCTTATCCAACATTGCAGAATGGTTACACAAGCATGGTTTTGAAATGAAAAATTTTAGAGTAGATTCAGAAGGAGAAGAATTCGAAGTAGAAGCTCGCCAATAGCAAGAACTCCACATGAAAAATAAATCAGCGGTTATTCCCACTTCACAAAGAGGTCCCAGAATCAAGTTTACTATTGGCAAGAAAGATACCCAGGTAATCCCAAAAGGAGAAACCACAAAATTTGAACCATCTCGCTCCAAAGGTAAAAGGGTTGTTTCAGAGGAGATAGATTCCAATGAAGAAGGTATTTCTAGTGACCAATCTGATGAAGATGAAGACTCAGTAGAAGCAGACTTCGATGTAGAAGAAGTTTCTGAAAGTGGACAAGAGTCTAAAGAAGATTCTAAAGAAGAATCTGAAGGTGATTCTGAAGGTGAACCAAAATCAGAGGGACAAGAGGGTGATCAACAAGAACCCAAGCATGATCAAGAAAGAACTATGTCTCCACCTTAGAATGTAGTTGAGGAAATTCCCAAAACATCATCACCTATGATTTCTAGTGTTCCTCATACTCCTCCAAATCCGAGTACTCCTCCACCTCCTATTCCTTCATCACCTATTCCTACCATAGGCATTCCTGCAGCAGAGGTATCCACTATTCCTGCAACATCGATCATGCTTGATACTCCTTCAGTGACAAGCATTCACATGGTTGTTATTTTGTCAAGTCCTCCATCATCTATTCCTAGCCTATCATCATCGTCATATGATATCACTTCTGAAATTGAGTTCAATTGGTTCATGAATGAATCAATACATGATCAACTCAATGTGCAGTATATAGGAGCAATGATGACATACACTTCACCCATTGTCACAATACCAATGGTAACTTTAGAAGTGACAATGGAAACAAAGTTGGCGGTGAATCGAGAAGTTCACACCTCCTTTCTTTCCCCTTGGTTGATATCTCAAGTGTCGAAGAGGAAGAAATAAATGATTTCTCCAGAAGAGCTTGACCTCAAAGAGATAGTCCCTCCAAAAGCTAAAGGGAAGAAAAAGGTGAAAGTATACTCAAGGCTAAATGTTGACAAGACTGGTCACAAGTATGCAGAGATTGGTATACCACCGCAGGAAGAAGCAGATGTCAATATGGAGGACTACACAGTAACAAGAGTCTAGCTTGGCAATGTTACCAATGAAAGTGCAAAAGCAGATGCGTAAGTGACATTGGACATCTTGGTTGGAAGACTAGATAAAATGGAGCAAGCTTGCAATATGTACAAATAGAGGGCAGAGCATTATGCCACTGTTGTAAAGAGACTTGCAGGATCTTCAACTAATGCACAACCATTGGCAATGGTGAGTATTGAAGACCCAAATATCAAGAAAGTTGAGAAGTTCTCCTCTAAAGGTAGGGTGTTGTATGATTTCGTTGAAAAGATCATAGAACACATATCTCATATTATGATTGTTGTGGACAAGAAAACTACTCTGTTGGCCAAGCTCACCACAAAGCTTGATAAGGAGAAAAGTGTACTTTCCCAAGAGCACAAAGATATGGAAAAATTCCTGTTGTCATGGTCACAAATGAAACAGGTAAAGCTCAATAAATTGGTGGAAGCTGGGGTAATTCCCAATAAAGAAAAAATCATTGAGGTAAGAGAATCCTTGAAACATCGAATATAAGTAATTCAATCTGTTGCGAAGGATCTCCACCAAGTGCAGGAAGATGTCAAAGGACATCGTGTGATTCTTGAAAAAGGTATCAAGGAGTTACCAAGAACTTCTTGAGGAAAATTGCATCTTCCTGCCAACCACAGAAATATCCCAGATCTTCAAAGAAGCCATCATGAAGTTTATTGAAAACCTAGACTTTTCAGAAGCCTCTCTAAACGTCATTTGTGTTACAAGGCTCACATTGGATAACCTAAAAACGCATCTTGATAGGTGCAAGAAGGTTCACTCATCTGCCATGAGATCGATCACGAGAATTCACACCATTGTGGATTACACCGTTGGTCCGGATGAGAAGTTCATCCAGGAGACCAGGAAGAAATACAAAGACTTCTATACCCAAAGCAAGGAAACATGAAGGTTCCTGATCTCCAGTGTTAGAAATTTTTTATGCTTCCCATTATGCATCTTGTAAATATTTCTTGACATTTTATATGTCTTTTTGTAAATTATAATTGCACCAAGTTTGAGATGTAATTTCATTAAGAAAAATTACACTTTGACTTTGGTCAAAGTTAGGTGAGATATCCTAAAATTTCTCACCCAACTTTCCTTGATTTTCTCAAATTAGTTTCCTAATTTTTCTCTTCCCTCTTTCTATATATATGAGGGATTTCCTTTGTATTGTTTATCTTTTAGTATTTTGCAACAAAGTGTTGCCCTTTTTGAAGCAGAATTGTGAAACTTTGTGTTCATGCTTTGGGAATGAAATCTGATCAATAAAGAAGAAGATTGCAAACCAGACTTTGTGTTGGATTCAATAGTCTTGTGAATTGATCTCGTTTGGTGGTGATTAGTAAGTGATATCTGAAGGACTCTAAGTAATTCATGTAAACTTTGTGTTACATCCTTTATTTAGATTTACATTTGTGTTTTGTTTAACTATTGTTGAATGATCTACAAGACTTTGTGCTTGTAATTGTTCATGCTCTTTGGATACTTTGGTTGGATGATCTACAAGACTTTGCGCTTGTAATTGTTCATGTTTTTTGAGGAATTGTTGTATCTAAGAAGACTTTGTGCTTCTAATACAACAAGCGATACGTCTTTCACATATCTACCATTGAAAAAGATACGGAACAACTTTGTGCCTTCGTGAGCTTTCCCTTTTATTTTACTTGTTTATCGTTAATCACTTCTAGTATCTCTATGCTTTGCTTTGAAAAGATAGAGGTATTGGTATTATTGCTTGTTGAATGTTTAAGGTTATTACAAATTGAGAACTTCCAACAGTGAAGTATTGTAAACATCTTCTTTGAAAAAAGAGAGAAGGATGAATGTGACACACCCCCCAGTTCGTAAGTATTGTGTAAATTCTGTAATTACTTTATTTGTTTTACTATAGATTTTGTTAGCAGTAAGAAGGGTGCCTCCCCTTTCTGAGAGGAGATATTTATATCTCACATAGCTATGGTTGAAGTCCTAGTTGTGCAATCTATTGAAAAGTTGATTACATAATTTTCACCCAACAAAATATAGCAAAAAGTTACAATAATTAGGTCTGATATAGAAGTACAAAAAACTAAAATTCAAACTAGCAAACTATGAGATCATAAGAAAGCTCACAACTTCATCAATACAACCCTGTTTGATGCCAGACTAAAAACTAATGATCATTAGAAACAAGGTGACCAAGATTCATATGATAAAACCCACCAATCATCTCATAAAATATAGACACGAATTCCAATGCTTGCCACAAGATAGGGTAGCCCCTAGAGGAGGTTGACCTAGCTTAATAAATCAACCTCTTCATATTAAAATCTACAAACGTACAATATGAGACGCCTAAGGCATGGGAACATAAGGAGAAAATACCCAGAATGAAATGAAATTCACACCAAGAGTTGTAAACAAAAGTGTGCTTCAGCCAAGCACAACTTACAACATCAAAATCAAAATAACACATCAAACTAAATATTTGTGAAGCTCAATCTGCAACCTTCAGATGAAGAAGTAGTCTCAATCAGCTAGGTGTTGTCTTTCAAACACGAAATTGATATTTGGTAGGAGGTATGCATTCCTCAAAGCCAAGAGTCTGAAATCATTTTAGCTGCACTTCGTCATCAATAACAATGGATGCCAGTGAATGAGCAAAGCCTTGCTTAAATAGAATTTTGAGGGTGACCTTTCAAATTCCATATTTTCGCTCCAAAAAGGACACCCAAGCAAATTTGAAATAATTTAATTTTAAAAAACACTTTATTCTCCATCTTCCTAGGCGTCCAAGGCATAAGAGCAAATATTTAACTTTTTAAAAATATTAAAATACCTCACATGAGGCGTCCACCCTCAAAGCCCACCTTTCAAAAAAAATTAAGTCATTTTGTTAGGTCAAGGGCCCAAAATGATAATAGAGTATTAAAATGACTTAAGTTATTCAATTTTCTCAACAAACTCAAAAGTGTTGGAAGCTAATATTACCAAAATTGCTCTGCTTGAAATAGAAACTGCACTAAACTGTTGAATTGCTGACAAACATACCATTGCCAAAAATAGCATATTGCTAAAAATAGTAAGTGGTCCCAAACTCATTTTAACCATAATTCAAGCAGCCATCATAACTTACTAAAAATAGTAATTCTGGAAAGGTCCTCATATGCAAACGCATGTCACATCATTCTAAAGCTCTTTAAAAAGCCAAAAAGACCCAAAAACCACTTTGCAAAACAACTGCATGCAAACCCCTAAAAACACCAAAGAAACCTCTAAGTAGCTGGAAACCCTAATTTTACCTCTAACAAGCCTATAAGCATCAGAAATAGGCTGACGGGCAATATAGCTAACTACTACTAAGAAGGGGATAGTACAATCCACCCTCCCCGAGATTGCTTGTCCTCAAGCAACCATAAATATGGATGCTACAAAATGTGCTCTCCTTCCCATGTAGCATCCTCAATTGGCAAGTTCCTCCATTTCACAAAATACTCTTTGATTGTTCTCCTCCTCAAAGAGTGCTCTCTAACATCAATGATCTCCTTAGGAATCAACACCTACTATCCTTCTTCATCTAATGGAGGTAACTCTGACATAGCAACAACATTGTGCCCAAGTGCCTTCTTGAGGCGTGACACGTGAAAAACATTATGCACCTTGCTACTAGCTGGTAGTTGTAACTCATAAGCCACTTCCCCAATCTACCTGATGACTCTAAAAGGGCCATAGAAACATGGCTTAAGCTTTTTCACTCCACTCTTCTTAAGAGTAGACTGTTTGTAGGGCTAGAGCCTCAAGTAGACCATGTCTCCAACCTTGAATGTGTGCTCAACACACTACAATCAACATACAACTTTTGTTGATTTTGGGCATGGTGTAAATTATCCTTCAATGATCTCAAGATGTCCCGACTCTGCTGCAACATATCCCTCGCTTTAGGGATCTACTATCACCAAACACCAAGTCAACGAAGCTAGGAGCTTTGTATCCATACAGAGCCATGAATGGAGACATCTTAATTGACATGTGATAGGACAAGTTATAGCAATACTCTCCCAAATGAATCCATTTCACCCATGATTTTGTTGCCTTGACACATAATTTCTAAGGTAGCCTTCCAACCATTTATTCACTATCTTTGATTGGCCATCTATTTGTGGGTGATAACTAGTGCTTGGAGTGAGCATTGTACCACTCGATCTGAAAATTTCTTGCCAAAATGCACTTAGGAACTTGTTGTACCTATCACTAACAATGTTTCTTGGCAACCCATGCAATCTAACACCTCTCTGAAGAACAATTCAATGACTTGAGCTATTGTAAATGAGTTAGTGATGAAAAAGAAATGAGAAAACTTCATCAACCTATCCACTACAACATAGATTCAATCTCTCCCTGATCCGGGGGACAATTTTTTAGTGAAAATTGAAGTGTTCCCAATACTCCAGATTTCAGCTCCATCAGAAAGAGAACGACATCCTGGTTCCAACGCAACTTGAACGGGGTGAAAAGGACTCCGTTTGTGCAAGTTACGGTCAGTCAAACTTTCAGTCAAACTGGCTTCAGGGGCGTCCAGAAGGTGAAAAAAATAATCATCTCGGAAATCGACGAAATCGGCGTTATCGCGAAGAGCTCGTCGAGACGATTCTGACGGCGTTCGTTTTGTCGAAATCCGACGTCATATGCTCGTGTTACAGGCAGTCAAAGTTTTGAGTTGACTTTCTAGCTGATTGTACGGATGATGACGTTAGCAGATCGTCCGTACTGTACGGAATCCACATAGACGAATTCGGCTGAAACACGTGGCAGGTGAGTCATCGGTACGGACCAATCACAATGTGACACGTGTCCAGCCGTACGGTACGGACAACAGTCCAGTCATCGGACACGTGGCGGCTCGGTCAGCACCTGCGGCGAATGAGAAGTCGACACGTGGATGGCTTTGACAGTGACACGCAAGCGATACAGTCAGCATATACGGCGAATGGCATTTGGACACGTGGCCAAGGTCTTCGGCGGTCGGTTTGAGTTGGTTTCAATAAAAATTCTTATCCTGGCTCGAACCCGCAACCTCGGCCGGAACAACCGGGGCGTTGGCCGTTATACCAAACATAGGCGCCAACTATGTGTATAGACACGTTTATTCTTATTGTTTAAAATCAGTGGATTCGGGCGTAAAGCGTGGCCGGCGGGGTTGGAACCGTCGACCACGCAGTTAACAAAATATATATTCACCGGCACGCCACGGCATACCCTCGATCATATATGGGAGTTTGTTTACTTTTGTTATAAGAATATAGACCAAACCTTAACAAAATGGCTTTTTAAGCCACAAACAATCAAAACCACCTCTAACAATCTGAACGAGAAGCCAAAATGGAGATACCAGATATCTTGTACGAGGTCATAAGGAGGTTGAGCATTTAATTTGGTGGTTAAGCCTAATTAGGAAAACTTTTTGTATAAAAGGAGGGGTATAGGCCTTTGTTTTCCAAGTCCAGGTGGCGAGAACGAGAGAATGCTCGAGAGATTTTGAAGACATTTCTGCACATCAGAGTAATGTCATGCTACTGTGCTTGAAGGAGATAGTCTTGAAGCAATTGTAACTGATTTTGGAGTATAATTGGATCGGTCACTCCGTTGGAGAGGGGCCCGAAGACGTAGTCCTTAGGGACGAACTCCGTTATCAATTGCGTTTGTCTCCTATTTATCTTCTCTCTTTCTTTTCAGTTCATTATCTTGGCAATTATATTATGTTCCTTTGTTTATTTGAGCATTGTAATTAAGTGATCATTTACGTTAAGCATTCTATAAGCAATTGTCCTAGATCCTATATAGATCACTTTCTGGCACCTTTGGCAACCCCATGATGAAATCCATCACAATACTTTCCCATTTCTAATTGGGAATAGGTAGGGGCTGCAACAAACTAGCTGGAAAAGTGTGATCATTCTTGTTCGTCTGGTAAGTTTGACACTCCTTTATGTAGCATATGACTTCATCTTTTAGCCCTTTCCATGAAAATACTTCACAAATCTACTTGTAAGTCTTAAAATACCCTTGATGACCAACAAGTGGAATGTCATGAAACAAATGCAAAATATTCTTCTTAAGCTTAGATTTTGGCACCAAGAAGATCCTACCTTTATACTATATCAATCCATCAACCAACTGATACCTTTCATCTTGAAAATGACCCTCAATAATGTTGGTTGCAAACTAATTTTTAGCATAATCATCAACAATTTTCTCCTTCCAATCAACAGTAAGCTCAACCAAAGAATTCAAATGAGGCCTTCTTGAAAGAGCATCAACCACTATGTTATTTTTTCCTTTAACATACTCAATGTCAAAGTTGTAAGCTTGAAGCTTACTCACCCACTTATGTTTCCTTTCATTCAAGTCATTTTGATGCATGAAGTGCTTGAGACTGTTATGATCAGTCTTCACCACAAAATTGCTCCCAACCAAGTATTGTTTGAACTTGGCTAATGCATGCATGATTGCAAGCATCTCCTTATCATAAATTGAATATGATCTTTCAACTCCTCTTAGTTTCTTGCTCTCAAAGACAATTTAGGGTGTTTTTCTTGCATAAGAACAATCCCAACTCCTTCACCTGAAGCATTGCACTACAATTCAAATGGCTTAGTGAAGTTGGGTAGAGCCAACACTGGACAAGAGCTCATGATTTGTTTGAATTTTTCAAACACAACTTGTGCCTTATCTGACCATAGGAAATCTCCCTTCTTGGTGATATCAATGAGAGGGGTGGCCATCTGAGAATACCCCTTCATGAACCTTTTGTAAAAGCCACACAACCCCAAAAACCCCTTCAAATGTGACACATTCTTTAGAGGAGGCCAATCTAGGATTGCTTTGATCTTCTCTAGATCAACTCTAACACCATTAGAGTTGATGATATGGCCAAGGTAGAGAAACTTCGTCATTCCAAATTCACATTTTGATTCCTTTGCAAATAAGCATTCAACTTCCAAGATGCTAAGCACTTCCTCCAAGTGCTTATGGTGCTCATCCCAAGACTTGCTGAAAATGAGAATATCATCAAAGAACATGAGCTTGAACTTCCTCAACTACTACCTAAAGATATTGTTCATGCAAGATTGGAAACTTGCAGGTGCATTCATCAATCTGAATGGCATAACCAAGAATTCATAATGCTTGAAATGACACTTGAAGGTAGTTTTCTCAATGTCTAATTCCCTCATCCTTATTTGATGGTAGCTCGATATAAGATCAATCTTAGAGAAATACATGGCTCCATGTAACTCATCAATGATATCATCTATCTTGGGGATAGGATACCAGTTCTTAATTGGTTTCTAATTTAACACAGGGTAATCAACACACATGTGCATTTTGCCATCTTTCTTCTTGACTAGCACCATCGCTAAAGCAAAGGGACTCTTGCTAGGGAAAATGTGACCCATATTGAAGAGCTCCTTGATAGCCTTCTCAATTTCATCCTTCTACTTCTTATGGTATCAGTAGGGAGTTGTGATAACTAGATTATCACCCTCTTCAAGTTTTATCACTTGCTCACAACCTCTTTCAGGAGGTATACTACCAAAGACTTTACTCTTCTTGGTGATCAATGATTGAATGCCAAGATGGTAGTGTCTTTTATCTTCAACTAGATTAGCTAGTAAGATCATGCACTCTGCTACCCATTCTACTTGATCATGATGAATCAACCTTTCCATTCTCTTAAATGATACAATGTGAGGGCCTCCATTTGACATCCCTCTTAACACTACCTTCTTTCCATCAAACAAAAACTTTAAATCCATAGTTTTTAAATTCAAAGTGATCTCTCCAAGAGATCACAACCATTGTATACCAAGCACTGCATTGGTATCTCTAATTCCTACAACATACAAATCATCTTTCACCTCATAATTGCCCAATTACATAGATAAGTTGGGAATCTTTCTATCGCATGACAATGTGAACCCATCAACCACCATCACTTTTAAGCCTTCAAACTCCTCCATCTTGAAGCCTCTCTTTGCTACCAATCCTTCATCAATGAAGTTATGGGTTGCTCTAGTGTTGATTAGAGAAACAATTCGCTACGATCCAATCACTCCACAAAATCAAAAAGATTCATTCTTTTGAAAGCTTGAGAGTTGTGCTAAAGTACTCCCTCCTCCATGGTCCTTTATTTCCTCTTTTGGAGCATTTTCTTCATCACTACTTGTTGATTCATACTACTGATTAGACATATCAAATTCTGATCCATAATCAGAATAAGCCTCCATATGATGTGATTGGCCTTTTCCATAGCATTTGTGGCCTTTTGACCAAGGTTCTCGGCATGTGTAACAAACTCCATCTTTTCTCAACTTCTCACAAAACTCTTTTGTCATATTTTGAGGAAACTTCTTAGGATAATTCAAAGAATGCTTCTTATCCTTTTTGTGACTAAAGGATTTGGACTGAAATTTTGGCTTTGGGGCGGCCAACTCCATGCTTCTTAACTTCTTGATGGCTTCATCTAGAGTTGGTGGATCAAAGGTTTTGACCCAACCCTTCAAAGGCTCCATTAAAACTTTAGTAAACAAAACCACAAGTCTTCTTTTGGTGATGTTGGGCACCATCACAAAAATCCTTTGAAAATCAACAACATATGAGTCAAGTGAACCATGTTTCAGCTATGTCAACTCACAAAATCTAACTTTAGGGTCCTTGGTATCAAACCTTTCTATCAACTTGTTTGTGAACTCCTCATAGGTGTGAATGAGGTTATGGCCAAGAGTGACCAAACCATGATACTACCATTCATCTGCAACTCTATCCAAATGCAAGGTGGAAAAATTGATAGCATCTTCTTCAGGCATTGGTTTGAGCGAGAGGTAGTTATCTAGCTTTTGTACCCATGACCTTTTTGAACACTTATCACTCCCATAAAAATGAGCCAAGGTCACTTTACCAAGAGCTTGATGGTAATCCATCCTAGGGACCATAGTAGCACGATTGTAATTTCTTTCGCCTCCTCTTCTATTCTTTTGATTCATATATTGATCCAATGAAAAAATGTCACAAATCTCTATTGGTAGCTAGGCATACTCCATGTAGCTATTCCTCACCTCATCGACTAATGACATTTCAACTTCAATCGATGGTTCTTCCCTTGGAATAAAGTTAGGAATGAGAGGTCTAGAGGTTGATCCTCTAGTAGTTACATGTTGGTCAATAGTTCTCTCTCTTCCATTTGTTTTTGAAGAGTTGTTCTCTCTAACATGATTTTGTTGAGGTTGAGTCACATGTTGATCCATCTTAGCTAGTAATCGTGACACCATATCCAACATGGTGTAGAAATTCCTTTCAACTCTCACTTCTCTATCCTCTACTGAACCCTAATCTCTATCTACCATGGTCTCAATGGTTTTACCACTGTTTCTCCAAATCTCTGAAAAAGTCTCTATGTCTAGAACTAGTAGATTCTGATAGTAAACTCTCACCTGTCCTCTAGTGTAGTATTTGACTTCTCTATCATCTAACAAATAAAACTTTGTTTTCATAGGATGGGGGGAAAATAGGCTCTTATACCATTGAAATTTCCCCCTTAGTTTTTTTTTTGAATTTTCACATACAAATTTGCACCCATTAAGGTTGGCCCAATAAACATAACCAGCTAAAAGGGAACCCTTCACTTTTTGATCAAGAAGATCCCAATGTGGGCGAGGTGAGAGCATACAATGCAAGGGGATCATTAGCTATAAACTGGAAATGAAATACAATGTTGTAGGCAGCTAGCCAAACATTCTGAAAAGTAAATATCGAAAGTAAAGTAGGTAGATAACCGACCATGAAAGCTTGACCACTTATTCAACGAGAGTGATAACTACAACTAAATACTAAAAAGTAAACACTTGACCACTTATTCAGTGGGGGTGAGAAATACAAAAATATAGAATGTTGAAAGTAAAAGGTTGATCAATACCATTGGAATCAACATTACAATATGCTCTCTCATACAATGATATTATGATGAAATAAAAGTCTAATCAAACCAAGAGATTTGCAATATTCCTTGCTACAAATAAGAGTGTAATAACTAAGGAAGCATAACAAAAAGTTAGAATAACTAGGTCTAATATAGAAGTATAGAAATCTAAAATTCAAACCAACAAATTATGAGATCACAAGAAAGCTCACAACTTCATCAATATAGCTCCATTCAATGTCAAACTGAAAGCTAATGATCATTAGAAACAAGGCGACCAAGATGCATATGATAAACCCCACCAATCAACTCACAAAATATAGACATGAATTTTAATGCTTGCCACAAGATAGAGCGGCCTTTATAGGAGGTCGGCCTAGCTTAATAAATCAACCTCTTCATATTAAAATTTGCAAACTTGTAATATGAGGCACCTAAGGCATGGGAACATAAGGAGAAAATACCTAGAATGAAATAACAATCACACTAAGAGCTATAAACAAAAATGTGCTTTAACCAAGCACAACCAACAACATCAAAATTAGAAAAAACACATCAAAATGAATCTATGTGAAGCTCAATCTGCAACCTCCAGATGAAGAAGTAGTCTCAATCAGCTGGGTGTTGTCTTTCAAAAATGAAACCAATAGTTGCTAGGAGGCATGCATTCCTTGAAGCCAAGGGTCTGAATTCATTTTAGTAACACTTCGTCGTCAATAACAATGGATGCTAATGAATGAGCAAAGCCTTGCTTAAATAGATTTTTGAGGGCGACCCTTCAAATTCCATCTTTTCCCTCCAAAATGGATTCCCAAGCATATTTGAAATAATTTAATTTTAAAACACACTTTATTCTCCATCTTCCTAGGCATCCAAGGCATAAGAGAAAATATTTAACTTTTTTAAAATATTAAAATACCTCACATGTGGCGTCCACCCTCAAAGCCCACCTTTCAAAACAACATTAAGACATTCTATTAGGCCAAGGGCCCAAAATGATAATAGAGTATTAAAATGACTTAAGTTATTCAATTTTCTCAACAAACCCAAAAGTGTTGGAAGCCAATATTACCAAAACTGTTCTACCCGAAATAGAAACTGCATTGAACTATTGAATTGCTGCCAAACATAGCATTGCCAGAATTAGCACTTACTAAAAATAACATACTGCTAGAAATAGTAAGTGGTCCCAAACTCATTTTAACCATAATTCGAGCAACTGTCGTAACTTACTAAAAATAGTAAGTCCAAAAAAGTCCTCAAATGCAAATGCATGTCACATCATTCTAAAGCTCTCTGAAAAGCCAAAAAGACCTAGAAACCACCATGCAAAACAACTGCATGCAAACCCCTAAAAACACCAAAGAAACCTCCAAGCAGTTGGAAACCCTAATTTTACCTCCAATAGGCCTACGAGCATCCAAAATAGACTAACAGGCAACATAACTAACTACTGCTGAGAAGGGGACATTACAGGGGGTGAATTAGCCAAATAATATTGATCATTTGATTAATAGGAGAAACTGGTGAATTTAATTAAATAACTAGGATTATTCAATTAAATAGCCACAGAGAGGTGATTTAGAATGAAATGGTCTTAGTAATTAGATTCAAGTGTGCAATATTAGTCAAGACAATTTTAAGTTTCTACACACACAATAATTTACAACCATGAATGGCAATGAGTAGGGAAAGCTACAAATTCCAGATAATGGGTAGCATTGCAATAGAAGAGAGTTGTAAGAACCTCATGAGAAGATGCTTAGAATGGACAAGATAGAGGTAAACCTTAATATCACTTGTCATTCGAATAAAAGACAGGTGCATCAATAGATGGAAGAGTGATGAAATTAGAATCAAGAAGTTGTCATATTTTATCCTTCAAGGCCTTACATTTGCTAATGGAATGGTCAAGAACTTGATGGTGTGCACATAAAAAATACTTTGCTTTATCATGTTTATGAATCTTCTTATGCGTATTAGGAGGAAGAGCAATTGAGTGGGCTTTAAGAAGCCTAAGAAAACATGATCTTGCTTAGATAAAGAATGAGTAGGAAGCAACCCTTTCTCTTGTGGAGAAAAGTTTGAATGCTCACTATAATAAGACATAAGGACAATAGACAATGGAGGAGGGGATGGAGACAAAAGAGTAGGTTTGTAACCTAAACCCCTTGCAAAAAAGCGAGATGCCAGTTCCAAAGAGACCTTAACTCCTTGTTCCATATGCCCAAGACCATTTCCTTTGTACCCATGCTTAGAAAGAATAGTAAATACAAATCCATAATGTGATTGCAACTCCTTAAAAGGGGGAGGATCAACATTAAGGACATTACAATTTTTGTTCACACTATCCCGCAATATAGAGGAATAAACATCTTCAATAGTAGGTGTGAATGATATTGTTGGGATATCTAAGTGGATTGGGTTGAATTTATATTCCTCAAAATGAAGGATGATGTAAACTATAAGGAACCCTAATCATCACCAAGACATGCATTTTATTGAGATGTAGAAGGATTAAACTCAATATTTCATGATTTTGAAGGATCTTCTTCAGGGACATCTATCTCCAGAGTATCCTTTGCAATGAGTACTAGTAGAGTAGACATCAACACATTGGAAGACACTAAAGGGATACAATTTTTAAGAGAAGGCGCAATTGAAGTCTGATCAACAAGTGCCATCTCACAAAAGTGTATGGCATTAGGGTCATCCCTGATTATGACCACTTGATTATTATGAATAAATTTGATAGATCTATGCAAGGTAGACGAGACTGCACCCATGGCATGAATCCACAATCTACTAAGAAGAAGATTATATGGTAACTTTCTTAACATAACATATACTAGGGTGGGTAATATAACGGGTCCTAACCTTAAAGGAAATATCATCATGCCTAAGGCTTGTTGACCAACATTATCAAATCCACAAATATACAAGGAAGAAGTAGCAAGAGAGGTTGAATCAATTTTAATTTTAGGCAATAGATCAATGCAAAATACGTTGTGTGCTTAACCAGTGTCAATGAGAGTATGTCTAATGTTGATATTATTAATGTTAATTATTATCATCAAAGGATCTGCTTGCTTTTGTGCATTTAAGGGCAAGAGGTCTTGTGGACAGAATGTAATATTCGTGAATCCACACAAATATGATTTATCAACACATTAACATCTGTTGGCCTCACAGAAGAAGGCAATATAATATTTTGTAAGGCTTCCTAAAGCATACCTTGGTAAATCAAAGCAATCTGAAGCAAATCCCAAAGTGAGATCTTGGCGAGAGTAACATGAAGTCGATCAATAACATCATACTCACTCAGTCACTTAGCTACGAGTCTACTTGTGCTTGAGGAAGGCTTGGTTGAGAAGGTGGTAAAGAAGTAGGTTGATCAACATATAGTTTATTCTTTCTAGTATTATAAGTGTGAGCTACTATATTATAAGAAAAAAGATTTAGAGAATCACTGTTAAATGGAACACCACAAATAGAACAAATCCTTTTAGGAGGACTAGCCAGAGTCACGTAAATGACAACTCTCTTAGGAATTTGAGGAGCGAAAGAGACTACAACGACATTTATGGATGCATCACGACTAATGGAGGAATTATATGAAGAAATATTCTCAACATCTATCTTTGGAGGATCTAATGTGAGAGGAGATTCATCATTCGCTAATGCATCATCTCTAAAAGAGAGTGCATTGGAATGAAGAGAAGGTAGAGTAAAGTTAAGAAAAGTATCAACAATTTCATCTTATTGCAACAAAATATACTCTAAAACAAGAGAAATTTCATGAGAAGGATCAAAGATACAAAGTGACATAGGCAAAGCCAAGTCATAATCACATGCATGAAATGGAACATCATTAACATTTTGAACAAAACTAGAAATTGAATTAATAAAAGAAGATAACAAATGCATTTTGAAGGTAACAATATAAATACAAGAAATTTGCATAAACAAGTTGACTGAAGGTTGGTGTATTACTTTTGCTTTGACGACATGGAATGGGATTTGGGGCAGCACCTCAGTTTTTTTTTTTGGAAGGAAAAAATGTTGGAGTTGTCCCTTTTTTAGGAAGTGTTCACATCAGGTTTACCAAAATGTAGAGAAGAAAATTTTCTACCATAGAGTCTCAGGACAAGCAAGAGTCTTCAAGGAGTAAATGGTCCTCAGCTACCTCAAGACTACCTTAAGGAACAAAGCTCAAGTGATGGGATAAAAAAGGGGAGAGTTCCAGAATAGAAAAAGTAGGTCACAATGGTCTTTTTGGAAAGATTGATGAGCTCTTGGCCAAAGGATGACAATGCAACCCACATATGACAACGCGATGCGTTCGCATCCAAGAGGTATGCTAGAGTCTCATACAAACTAGAAACTGAGACTATCACAAAAAACACCATAGTGACTACTTTTGTTCTAATTACTAGGAATTCTTGAGGATGCAAGGAAATGTCAGAGTAATAGAACTAAAGTTAAAAAAACTAAATGAAGTGTAAACTAAATAAAATGTAGATTAAATGGAATGCAGATGATAAAATTAAGGAGGAGAAAGAAAACACTCACAACTGACCTAGCAATGAACCTCCAACAAATGAATATCTTCAATACCTGCACACATAAGACTGAGGAAAATTGTTGGGGCCATTTAGGGGCTTGCTTCAGTCAAATCCCATTTCAGTGTTTATGCCTCCATGAACAACCAGATAGAAATATAGACAAAAATATAGATAAACATGATAATAAAATGCATCGACGATGGATGTGAGAAATCCCAAGATGCTTAAAGACACAAGATAAGAAAGATATCACCTGCAAGACTCGAGGAAGCCAAAGAGAGAGATAAAGAGAGGGTTGTGATAGCCAAGAGAGTTGTAAAAGATGTTGTAAGAGCTTGAGAGTGCCATATAAAGCAAGATAGTTGTACAAGCTTGAGAGAGTGAGAAGAGAGAAAGAATGTCCAAGAAAAGAGAAGAGAGTTCAAGATAGAACCTGGAAGAAGACCAAATGAATTAAAAAGACAACTTTTAAAGAGGGAATAGGAGGGAAAATAAGGTTCTCAGGCCATTACAAAGCGTCTCAAGCCGTTACCACTGACAAAGATAGGTGACAAGTGGCAAGATGTTTGGAATGGTCGTTTGAATGTTGAAATGTCATGGGATGCTAGTGTCATGTAGATGTCCACACAACACGCTAGTGTCTGAACAAATCACACTACAAAACTGTGGGAACGAGGAAACACACAGGAGACACACGAAGGCAATTCCCCAGACACTGATACCCCTGGCCCTTCCCCATCTCCACCATTTTGTTCTATTGCAGACTGCCCCCACTCTTCTCTTCCTCTCCCTCTCCCCTCTTACTTTCTCTCCCCACCCACTTTCCCTTGATTGACGACTTATCTTATGTCTTCGATCGCCGACGCCGATCTGATCGATCGATTCGGATTTTGGTTCGAGACGCAAGATTGACGCCGATCGATCTCTTGTCGCCGATCGGATCCGACTCTTCTCGACATAATGTGACCTTGTTAATAATGGAGCTTGATTATCTTCCTGATATAGAGGATTTATTTTAATCTTGTTTGAATCCTACTTAGTGACCTTTGTTGCACAAACAACATGATTTGCCAAATAACCTACCAATTGACTTCATATTTTGCACAAATCTATTTAAAAAAAAAAAGCCACTAATTTTTTTTCTTGCACACCTCTTTGACGTACTCATTGCATATGAAGGTGCGATTGCTAGTTTAAACAAGAAGCTTAAATAAGTAATCACATAAAACCATCCTCTTATTAGAAAGAAAGTTTATGCATTTTTTTTTGGTACTATTTTGTATTATTATCGTTAGGGTTTCAAGGTTATTATCGATTACGTTTTTTAGGTTATTGTCGCGCAGACGCGGTATAAATTATTAAGGTTGTTATTCAAATTACTGGAGATGAGACCGATATCGGCTATCTTCTAATTTCAAAGTCGAGGGAACTCCGTAAAGAGATTGCAGGAGTTGAGGGTTAAAGTGATCGTTGAGTGTACATCAATAATTTCATTGAAGTTCTGAGAAAGGTATCTCTATCTGTGAATTCTTCTGTAGTATTTTAATGACGTATAAATTCTTCTAAGTTTGGGGGCACTTAAACTTAATAGTAAAGATTTTATGGCTGCTTGAGGGTTTGCTAGTTCTGAACAAAGGTTTAATTATTTGAAGCCATAGTCAGCAGGAAACGTAGGTTTAGGATGTATCAGAATCGTAAGGCTACGCACATCTCCTCGCTCTTTTTCTTAAATGTAATAGAGTGGCATAGGGAGACACTTATTCATCTACTTCTGTATTCTAGTTGGATAATGGTGCTGTACTGTATTTCGAAAATGACGTGTTCACATCACCCGATGAATATATTTAAATGTGATAACAATATCATAACACACCTGTGACTTTTCCCATGTCAGTTCACAAACCCACAGTGTCCTGGGGACTATATTCGAAAAAAAATGGGTTCAAACTGAATTTTTATTTATACCAGAAGTACTTGTAAAAAAATTGCTCTAATTAGATACTGCTAAACGACAGAGAAGTGTCCTAAAATGACTGAGTAGGCACTGCAAATTCTTAGCCCTTCATCGCCAGCACCAGTCCAAAATCTTTTTGGTGAACAAGAGCCTGCTGCACAGTATTTTCAGGCAAGCTGTTTAGTATCTTGCAGTTACTCTGTTTAATGGCTTCCATAGGACTGTGCAATAAAACAGGCGCAGTAGTCCCCACACCAATCTGTTGACTTTTATGCTTCTGTGAAATGATAAATGCTATAATTTAGAAGCCGTGTTCCATGTTAAACTGAACCTTTCCAATCCACCTGAAGTGCCATCCAGCTACTAAGCATTGGGCATCATTCACTTTTGATATCTGTCTGTTGATGTGCGCTTCTCAGATTTTTTTTTATTCTGTATGTGATAACTTAATGTTTACAAGAAAGTTGTAACAATTTCAGCATTTTTAATTGAAGCTTGATATTTTTTAGAATCTTGAAGAACTAATTTTTTTCATTTTATTCTGATACATACATGTACACACCACTGGCAGGTATCCCAAGTGGGAAAATTCTTCATTAGAAAACTGATATTGGTAGATTGCACGGGCTGATATAGTGTAATTTCACTTTATGTGGTACTTAATAAAATGATGAGTGCACAAGAAATTTCCGTGTTAAGAACTGAATGTTTTTCTTGATCAAAGTGAAAGAGGGGGTGTTAGTTTATGGAGCAGATTTAATAGAAAACAGAAAAGTAAACACAAAACAATGAACACAAGATTTATTCTAGGAAAACCCTCCTACTCGAGGGAAAAACCCAGCAGCAAATTATTCTCTTATAAATCAGAAATAATAGCGCAGAAGCAGCACTCACAATCAGGCCCTAGAAAGGCCGAATATCATACAATAGACCAGCACTTGAAGATATTGCGAATTCCTTAGTTACAAAGAATATCAACTCTTCTTCTTGAAGTGAATCTGCTCCTTTTGAATGCGAATCTGCTGCTGAAGGAAATCAAATTGAGAATGGAATGAAATGATTGAATAATGTGGAGACTCTATCTCCATTATATATAAGACTAGGCGAGCTCTCCTCTTGAGCCAACCTAGGAAATGTAATATTTGTTTTATAATTGAAAGGCCGACTTGCCTTGAGTAAATTATTCTTTGGGAAATACCTCACACAGCTACAAAAACACTAACACTCCTTCTTAGCTAGGGAGGTATTTTCAAATATCTAGTCATAGATTCTCTCAACATGACATCCACAATGGCTACACCTAATTGTGGAAAACACAACTGAATCTCAAAGATGCGATCTGTACAAGGGATTTCACCTCATATTTCTCAGTTTCAGAGAAATATTCACTACAAGGGCTTTCACCTCATATTTCTCAGTCTCAGAGAAATATACACTACAAGGGCTTTCACCTCATATTTCTCTGTTTCAGAGAAATATACACTACAAGGGCTTTCACCTCATATTTCTCTATCTCAAAGAAATATACTCTAAAAGAGTTTTCACCTCATATTTCTTCGTCTCAGAGAAATATACACTACAAGGGCTTTCACCTCATATTTCTCTGTCTCAGAGAAATATAATCTACAAGGGCTTTCACCTCATATTTCTCAGTCTCAGAGAAATATACACTACAAGGGCTTTCACCTCATATTTCTTTGTCTCAAAGAAATATACTCTACAAGGGCTTTCACCTCATATTTCTTTGTCTCAGAGAAATATACATTACAACAAATCTTAATGATGTTGTGACTCCCTTTGGGGCTCCAATTGCCAACATCAACCTCTTGACCTCCTCGTCCAAGATTGCCTGCAATGTTTGCCTTAGAGGAACTGTTTCCAACACACACTTCCGGCTCTACTCCTAGCAGCACCTTTAACTGACTTGCGAGAGTCCAGGACTTAGTCCTCCTTGCCCTCATCCTAGATCACCCTATTCTGAATAGGTTTGCGGTGCTACCAATGTCAAAATAAGGTTGATTGCCTTGTGCAATTCCATTCTTTGCAGCTGAAGAGGTCTTCCAAAGACTTAACAGTTGGCCTTGCAACATTGCAACCCACTTAGCTGACACCTTCACTTCTTCTCAGTGAGTCACTCTAGTTCCTTGTGACATAGGACTCCATCTTGCTGAACATAGAACTCCCTCTTGATCCCTGCCTCAATACAAAGATTACAAAAAATCCTCTAGAAGTGAACTCCCCTCCATTGTCTGATCTGAGAACCTTAATCCTCTTATCGGACATGTTCTCAACTAGAGTCTGCTACGGTTCCTCTGGATAAACAATGATGTCTTGCCAACTCCACTTAAATCTGTTGTGTCTACCTAATCTGGCACACTTGTCAGAGACTGTTGTTTAGTGTCTTCATCCTTCTCAATCTTCTTTGCTGATGCAAACTCTCCATCCAAAGCTGACCCAACCAGATTTTCTTCATGGATAGTGCATGCCTCAAAGCTGATCCTCTTAGCTGTCATGTCATGAAGAAGTGAAGAAAAAGGATTGTTGTTGTAGCTCAGAAAATTAGACTGCACCTTGTGCCCTCAAGAGATGTCTTCAGAAGGATTACTGTCTTCTCTTTCACAAGGTTGGGCATCGACAACCTTCCTCCTTCGCTCCACCATGAGAGAAACTAGAGCAAGCATTCAAGTGTGAACAAACACAATGTCTTTCCCTTCAAGCCTCGCGAGATAGGGGATCAAGGATATGTGAACATAACTTAACTTCGTGGATTCCCTGAACAAAGGATTCCTGAGATCCCTTCCTTCCCCTTTCTACTCTCCCTCAAATGCTTAAACCATCATTGACATCTGAGCACCAATCTACCGTCCTTTCCGCCCTTGAATTCCTTATGCAATCTCTGATAATTAATCCATCTTCCTTTTGCTCCTCAATCCATCTTGCATTTTAAAGAGATTAACAATAGTTCATAAAATCAAACTACCTCGATTCAAATGAAGCATGTAGTCATCTAGCAAATATCATTAGATAGAACAATTAAAGGAATGATACCTAATAGAACTTATCTTTGTTGATTCAGTTGCAGCTATTTTTCTCCTCCCGACAACCATCATCTTTGCTCGATGATGTACCCTATAACACCATTATAGAATGGAAAATTTTACATAGGATCATACGCTCCCATTCTCGAGCTTTTCCTCCTAACATTCCATTTTTTCTGTTCTTTGATAGGTCGCTGGTCATATCCTTATTAAGGGGCTGCAATTAGACATCCTCCATCATAGGCACTATCCTTGAAACTCTTGAAATTGTGGGAGGTAGAGGACTTCTTTCAAGTGCTCATCCTTTCCTTCGATCTTCATTTTCTCCTCCAAGTGATGTGGCCCACACATAGCTCACTCATGCCTCCATGAATCAACTTCATTATGCCCAGGTGTGAAGACAATATTCAACATCTTCTTCATACAAAACCAATGATAACATGACACAAATATGAATAATATAATCTGCTGTAGTAAAACAGGTCTGCTACAAATATATGACTCTTCAATAGGCAGATCTGCTGTAGCACAATGCTGACCTAGAAACCTTAGGCGCAGGAGCAAAAGCAAATGTAACTCTGCCCTAAGGCAGTTCACCACTCATCCAAGGGAATCGCTCTAGGACTACAAGGATATCTCACCAAGTTCGCCTACCAATGATGCTCAAAATTACCTCGAGATTCGCCTTAGCCTTATGATGTTTGCCCATGGTGAATGCTCCCAGTTGATATGAATGATGCTCTAAAACCTCTATGTGAAGTGCACTTCATTATATTGCTCTAGGTCTGCTCTTAATTGGACTGATTTCTCATTGTGTTTCTTGCTAATCCTTCACATACATTTCTGCATTAAATCTGATCAGATTTCTTGAACCTTAGCTCTGGTACCATGTTAGTTTCTAGACCAGATTTAACAGAAAACAGAAAAGTAAACATAGAACAATGAACACAAAGATTTATCCTGGGAAAACCCTCCTACTCGAGGGAAAAACCCAGCAGCAAATTTTTCTCTTATAAATCAGAAATAATAGGGCAGAAGTAGCACTCAGAATCAGGCCCTAGAAAGGCCGAATACCATACAATAGACCAACACTTGAAGATAGTGTGAATTCCTTAGTTACAAAGAATATCAACTCTTCTTCTTGAAGTGAATCTGCTCCTCTTGAATGCAAATCTGCTACTGAAGGAAATTGAATTGAGAATGGAATGAAGTGATTGAATAATGTGGAGACTCTATCTCCTTTATATACAAGACTAGGTGAGCTCTCCTCTTGAGCCGACCTAGGAAATGTAATATTTGTTTTATAATTGAAAGGCCGACTTGCCTTGAGTAAATTATCTTTGGGAAATACCTCACTTGGCTACAAAAACACTAACATTATTGTTGGCGAGGTATCTAGGCTAGCTTGCTCCTTTCTATTGGCATCTTTGTTGATGGAGCTACCTCCTTTCATGTATTCCTTGGATGCTCCTCCTTAGTGTAATGTCCCTTGTTGAGGGAGTACCTGATTTTTGCCCAAAATTAACAAATCCAATAATACAATTTATTTGCAAGAGTATTCTTTCACTAAATTACACAATAGCAATTGAATTTAGGAAATAATCATCAAACAAAATGATAATGTAACATGCACACTATAGCCAACCATATTAGGAACTTGAGGGAAAAAGCACAATGAGGCTCCGGGAGATTGTCCTCTACAACTAAGCCCAAGAGCACCTAACAACCAACCTAGTCAATCCGACCCCTTGGTCCACAAGCAATCCAACTCAAAGGGTGGCCTATTTAATTGAGGGAACCCATACTCCCGTATCTCCCTATTATGTTTCCTTACCAATTCCTAATATGATTGCTTTATGAAAATCAAATGAATAATTACTAATCCTAAGATTCTTGATGAATTAGCAAGTTAATTAAATAAATAAATATGTTCTTTACTAAATTCACAAACTAATAAATATTGGATTCAAATATGTGGCATACCAACTACTGCAGAAATATAAAGTTTGCTGTTTCTTACTGCCTTATAATTCAAATTATCACTGCTTTATAATGCTAATTTCTTACTGCCTTCTTATCCCGATCAGATTTCAATGCCTTTCTTCCTTCCTTTCCTCCCTCAATCCCTTATTCCTCACTCACATCTTATATCTTCATGAAAAGAGGCATCTTTTGAAAAGGGATAACCCTTTGAGAAGACATAACTCTTGGTTATGCTAATTTCTGTCTTTTGAAACTATATTAATTTCTGCCTTTAATGCTTGGTATCTTTTCTCAATCATTGCCCATAAACAGATCTTAATTATTGCTCTTAATGAATTGCTATCCTCTTGTTATGATTCGCTGACTTTTTCCATAAAGTAATCGCTGCCCATTCTTTCTAATATATTCACTGTTATTCTTTTTCATTAATCACTTCCATAATCCATATTTAGTGTGGGTGATTTCACAAATATATATATTTTCCTTGGCATAGGTGGTCTGCCAAGAAAGAATTTATTTGTCTTTTAAAATACAAGGTGGATTTGCCAATGTAGACATCGATTTGAAATTGCATAAATCACCAGCGCCAATGTGAATGAGGGTCAGCCAGCACGTAGGAAATAATGTGATCTGCTCGTTGCAATTCCATTTATTGGCGGGACACTTGACACTTAGCTCCTCCTTTGAAGGATGCCATCACGGAGATAAGCTAGAAGGGAATTTACAAGCAATACATCTAGGTCACTTGGACCTCCCCCCTTGTGCCTCTTAGCATGAAGCTTTCTTTTCCTACAAGTTGAAAATGGTATACTTTTCCACCCTCACTATCTCCAATGTCATTGGTCACATAGCTTGAGGTTTCCTTTGGCCAATTGAGGGCATGCTCCCGTCAACTACTGGTTGAAATAGATCACCATATTCCTTGCCTCGACTGGATTTGTTGCCTTTGCTCCCTCTAGGAGGTTGAGACTGAAGAACATTTCATCTTTAGATGCCCCATTCATTATGAGATAAGAGGAAGATAATACTGCCTCTACTAGGACTTAGTCAACAATCTCTCTACTTTCTTTAAATAATCAGACCAGCAGTGTTTGGCTCTTTATCTTTGGGAGGTCATCACCCTTTGGCACAAATCCTTGCCCATGTGAACATTCAGGATTCTAAAGTCCCACAGGTTGATCACACTCCATTTAGCACATCAAGTGATTGGTAGCCCTAAAGCGGCCTTTGGATACTGCTGCTTCTCTCCATAGACACAAAAACTTGTGAGATGATGTCTCTCATAGCTATTGAATAGCGTAGTTTCCCCCCCTTAGCATGCAGCGGTCCTGTTTTCTTACCAGTAGTGGAAGCCCAACTTTCTCCCATTGACATACATCTACTCCTCTCAAGCCACCTCTCCAGTCGGAGGGACATATGCATATTACAAGCTTTTTCACTACGATAGGGGTTACTTCAGCCTTGGATGTTAGGTATGATCCAGGTGGAAGTGCCCTGCTTGGTCCTCGGTTGGCATTCCCTGATGAGGATTATTAGATCTTGTATTGGCCCCTTCATAGTGATTGATGACAGTACTAGTGGCTTTTCCATTTCTAGCCCAGACAATGTTACTTGATGTACTCCAATTTTCCTTTATGGCCACTCTTTGCTCTTTGGGGTTCTTGTTCCCATTTTGTAGCTATTTGTACCTATTTCTTGACCACTTGTTTTGCCAGTCCCATGTTGTTTTGTATCTTTTATCTTTGTTCTCCCCTTTAGTGGGAATTTTAACTCTCTATTGTATACTGCTGTTCTCTTGAGTCCCATTGACATACTTTTGGTCATCCATGGACATTATCATAATTTCTTTCTTTCTAGTCACAATAAATGTCTGAAAGTCAGTAAACTATTAGTTCAGTATTTGGCTTATCAGGATCTTTATCCTGTGTAAATGGCCTTTGCTGTTACATTCTTGTTATCAACTGCAGTCAACTCACTATATCTCTCAAGCAATCACCTTTATTCTTCATCTTTGCCATTGTGAGCACTTTGTTTTTTAGTGATTTCAAACTGTATCTTAGAATTACAAGAGCCTATATACAGAAAACATACATCAAATCTACAATGAGCACAAACACACAGAAATGATATTAATCAATTCCCACGAACTCTACTATTACAATAGATGGTACTAAATAGATTACAAATGGCCTTTGACCTTTCAAATTTTCTTATTAAGCTATCCTCCATCTCACAAAACTCTATTTCTAGTTACATTTTATATACAATATCCAGCATCCAATGATCATTATATGTAATAACCCCCTGTACGCTCTACATTACAAATTTTACCACCTCAAGGTCAATAAAGCATTTTTACTGACAGGTGGCATCATGTTTGCTTGAATGATTGTATTGAAACACTTTGAGTGCGAGTCATTGTTTTCTATGCATGAAAGAGGCATCAAGAAAATAAAATGTGTACATTTGTTGCTCTTATTTTAATTTGAAAGGTTTACAAAAGGATGACATGCTGACTTGGTTTTGGTCACTAGGAAAAATAGCTTAGAAGTTCTATGCAAAATGCACGCTCCTTTTGGAGATCTACAGTAGTTTATAAGTTATTCCATATTTACACTCTACATATTTGGCCTCCTTTGCAGGATTTATAGACGCTCTCTTGATCCTATAGATATGATAAAGTATTTATGTTCCCCACTTGTTCAAAAAAGAATGGACAGAGTCAGACAGATATAAGTGCAAATATTTTTGCTAAATGAAGATGCTTTTCTGGAGTTTTTGAGCTTTTAAAAAGTTTCCATATGTACTCCCATCTTCATCTCCAATGCATCTGCTTATCTATTTTTATTGGCCTTACTTTTAAACCTTCTTATAGTGGAAGATATGCAACAAATATAAAATCAAATACATTTTGAAGTTTTGCCTTGTTAACTGAACTATCTGGCTAATTATTGAGACTTCAATTTTTATTAAATATGTTTCTTTTTTAAATATTTGAAGATAGTTTACAAATATTGCTGAAAAGAGTGTCTGAGTCAACTGAGACTAATACATAACTCCTTACAAGCAATACAATACTTAGCTCCTTTGAATAACAACTTAGATATTGCCACTAGAAGTCAACAGTGGAAGACGAAGAGTTGCCTCTTTGAACTCCACATTAGTTGTCACTACGAGGATCTGAACTTGGATCTTCACAATAAGAACCCAATGATTTGGTTCCAGTTGAGCTCAATCCCTTGGACTCTAATATGTTTTTTAATTTTTGCATGCTCCCTTTATATGTATCAAGTGGCTGAATCTTGTTCTGTATCTTTCTTCTGCTTGGTTGACAGCAAATTTTTACTGATATATGCAAGTAATGTTAGGAAGATGTAGATTAGGTAAGAAGCATTATTAAGTTGGTAAAGATTTTGGTTTAGAGGATCATGAAAATGTTTTCTTATCGACCTTTTTTAAATTCAGGAATTGTGAAAGCAAGAAAGTATCTCTATCAACTTGAAGGGAGGCTGAATATCTTAGGTCCGACATTCAGTTTATGAATTGGACAAGAACAGGATCTAGATTTGTACATTTTGTTAATTAGCTTTGGAGGAGTTGTTAGATCTCCTGCTGTTTTGAAAATGAGACTCCGGCATGCTATGGTGTGTGCTTCAAACCAGAATCGTAGTATGGAAGCACATGCTTTGTTAAAGAAGCATGGTTTTGATGTAAGTTCTTATGGTACTGGAGCCCATGTGAAATTGCCTGGACCTTCAATCAGGGAGCCAAATGTATATGAATTTGGAACTCCTTATCGAAGAATGTTTGATGATCTAAAGCGTAAAGATCCAGAACTGTATCCTTCTCTTTTTATTGTAAATAATACTATGATTGTTGTAAGAACCATATAGCATACTTTTGTTATCATTACTGACGTATTGTATTTGGGAATTGAAAAGTGCAATGAGTAATATTCTTTTTTCAACATCACTCTACATCTTAAGAATGTTATTGGAAATTTTCGCCTGTTTAAGCATAGCATTGTCCCTATTACTTGGGTTGGCAAAATTTGTTGTGTTTGTGTGCATTATTTCTATTACTAATATCAAAATTTATTGGAGAATCGTCTTATCAATTCTGATATCAAATCCATTGTATGTTCAATGTTTGGCCTTTACTGCCAATGGGGCATGCTATCTACGTGCCGTTCTGTTGAATGTTTTCAGCTTATGGATTAGATTTAGTGATGTAAAGTTCCTTGACCAAAAAACAGATATAAAAGAAATGGACTTCTGCAGATGCTTAAACGGAATTTAAATGTGAAAATGGCACCACAGCGATGGCAGGAAAATGCTGCAGATGGTTCGTTTGATGTGGTTTTCACATTTGAAGAGAGGGTGTTTGACATGGTCATTGAAGGTTGGATTTTGTTTATCTGCATAATGTAGATTCTGAAATGCATGGTGCTATATTAGTTTCCAATTTTTTTGCTCCAGTGCTGCATCGGTTCTTATGTATACACTTGTTTTGTTCACAGTTCTCCATTTAGAGAACTTGTATTCATGATTTAGTGGTGAAGTTTGCAAACTAATTAATCTTCTGTGATAAGTCTCTCTGAGATGGTTGACATTTCTCAACTCCATTAGAAGTATGTTACAAAACTTTTCGACTAATGGACAGCCTTAATAAATGTGTGAATTGTGAGAGCAGGAAAGACAGTGTTAGGGTTTAATTTCCAACACCTAATCTTGATCTTCTTTTATACTTGCAGACCTCCATAATAGGGAACAAGTTTTAATGAAAAGTGTATTGGTAATTAATCTGGATGTCAAAGATAATCATGAAGAAGCAGCTTCTGGTGCACGTTTGGCACTAGATTTGTGTCAGAAGGTGAGATGTTTATACAGTATCTGAGAATATTGCACTATCCCAATACTATTACTTTACACCCTCTCAAAGTAAGTTTACATAGTGGATACTTGAGATTGCAATATTTACCATACTGGTGTAGGAACTATGGCATGCTGCATAATCATTTTTCTTATTATGCAACATCTGAGATTGAATCTTGGGTGAGTGTCTATGGAATTTAATCTCGGCATTCCAAAAAAAATAAATCCATCAACCTTCTTGTGTGCAGCTGGAGGCAGTTGATGCTTGGGAGGATGACATAGATGAAATAGTTATAAGATTTGAGAGGCAGCACAGACGGAAGCTTATATACACCATCTGCTTTTACTGACCAATTCTGGAAGGATAAAATTTTCTGTTTGCTAAAAACTTATTTTGGCCCAGAAATTGAGGAATGCAGTAAAGCAGAAAATTTGGCAATGTTTCTACATGGGAATGAGATATATTTTCACTTCTGTATCACGTATGGATTTTATGAGTCTCGCAATAGTAATACAAATCATTTAGAGTTTTGGTTAAATTATTTCTTTTGGGTCGCGTTTCAAGTCTTTAATCATCATATGGAAGTAATTTGTGGTTTTGCTCAAAATGCTCGTGGTTATACATTCGATAAGGTTACTGTATGGCTGCCTCCATATTTTAGTAAATAACACTGCAATTATCAAGCATGGATATTAATATATCGGACGATGTAACATGAAACTAGCTCAGAAGATATCTTAAATACAGGTCTTTGTCAAATGAATGAAGATCTTATCTTTGATATTTTTGTTGTTTTATGCGTTGGGAAAATGATCTTGATACCTCCATACTGAAGATATTTATATAGGAAGAATGGTAGTCTTATTATTAGCCGATGGGCTATTTTAGTGTGGGCACTGTCTACGAATTAAGTATTTTTCACATCTAGAAAAAAATCCTCAATTGAAAAAATATAAATTATGTATTAATAAAATTTTAAATTATAAGACTTAGACAACTTTTATTCATTGGAAAAATCTTTGCAAATCTATTCCATTTTTTTGTCACTTCATTATTTAGTAGTTAGTATTAATTGTTTTAATTTTTGAGATTAAAATAGTAGTTTTTCAAATGAAAAAAATTACTTATCATTATTTAGCACTTACTATTAATTGTTTTGATTTCTGAGATTAATTTATTTAATAATATTTTTTCAAATGGAAATAAAACAAATATTTTATCATTATTTAGCACTTACTATTAATTGTTTTATTTTTTTAGATTAAAATAGTAGAAAATATTGAAGATAAACATTGCAATTAATATGTCGATAATGACAATAATTAACCAAAATCTAATCATATATAATCTTATTAAAATCAATATTTTAAATGTCAATGTGCTTGGCATCAAATTTTGCTCTAATGATGTCACTCATCTCGAAACTCACTTATAATGAATAAATAATTATTACAGACTTATAGTGTTGCATAATTTTTTAAATTTGTACTTGTAAATTCAATTATAGACCTCCTTTCAAATACATTTTATATAAAATATAATCAGTGTAACCATTGCACCTCCTTTCGACTTACAAGTGCTAGTTATAAGAAGAAATGTCGTTGCATGACTAAAGCTTCTTGGAATTTAGAAGTTAGGAAATGATAATATCTATCCTTAATAACAATATAGGTTGTTGATCTCAAAGATTGATCAAGCTCAATTTTAAATTTTTATAGAAGATTGTAGAGAAATAGACTTTGAATTAACTCTTTTAGATTT